>JBBGZY010001990.1:32500-622500 GCA_037952925.1 Lithobates clamitans | reverse complement strand
GGGGGTTTATGGTCATGACTTTGTAGCAAGCGGCCTATATGGCTTGATAGATTGATGAGGCCTACATAGGGAGAAGATGATGAGGGGTTAGCAGAAACCTATAATAAGTGTTTTTGGTCTTGTGACTTTCTCTTTTCCAGATATAATGAATCCCCTATTGAAGGATCCAGAGTTCCTTACTTCTTTTATTTCAAAATATCGAGAGATGAGGAATTTGTGGGAGGTGAAACACCCTCAGTATTATGCCAAGCATGTGAGGAAGTCAACGCTGGAGAGACTTCTGTCCTTTGTCCAGGAGACCATCCCGGGAGCAACAATGGAGACAGTGCTCAAGAAAATTGGGGTCTTGAGGAACATGTATAAAAGGGAGCATAGGAAGATCCAGGAATCAAGGAGATCAGGAGCATCAGCAGATGATGTTTATGTACCCAGGCTGTGGTACTACAATCAACTCCGTTTTCTTGATGACCAGAATGAAGCCAGGGCATCACTTTCAACCCTTCCCTCCACCCTTCCCTCCACCCTTCCCTCCACCCCAGCAGAGGCTGATGAGGAGCAAGCTGGGTCTTCCATCCTGGATGAACCGGATATGACCATCTGGAGTCAGGTAAATTATTTTAACAAATATTTACTGTACTAATATTAATGATGTTAACTGGATGTTATAATTGTCTCAAATAATTTAGCACTCCAAATTGTGTATACATATCAAATGATAGTAGTGACTAAATATGTTTGGCACCTGCTTGAAATAATTAGGGTGTCTGATTAGACTCTTTTATTAAAGAGATGTATTCACATTGAATTTGCTAGTCATGAGAAGCAAACTGTGTGTCATTGATGAACCCAAAAAAAGAAACTAAAACTATTGTCCTTTTTTTATACACAGGATGAGTCCATCCAGGAGGAATGTGGGGAAAGTGGCAGGCAGGAGGAGACCGGGCCCATGGACAGCCTGGAGGAGGCCGGATTCACCATCATCCTGGAGGAGGCTGGGCCCAGTGTCAGGCAGGAGGTGGCTGCTCCCAGTGAGGTGGCTGGGCCAAGTGAGGTGGCTGGGCCAAGTGAGGTGGCTGGGCCAAGTGAGGTGGCTGGGCCCAGTAGGAGCCTCACCCAATCCCAAGTGCCTCCCCTCCAACTTCCCAAAAAAAGGGCCAGGAA
This sequence comes from Lithobates clamitans, assembly GCA_037952925.1. NCBI lineage: Eukaryota > Metazoa > Chordata > Amphibia > Anura > Ranidae > Lithobates > Lithobates clamitans. Next base: position 621,339 of record JBBGZY010001990.1, on the reverse strand, counting down.
GGGGATGGTCACACAGGACGCGTCCCTGCGCCTCATGCAACAGGCCACCCGTTTTTTAACAAGCCCCCCCGAAGCGGAAGAAGCCTATGGCTGCTACTTAGCCAGCAGGCTTCTTCAGATGGATTGGGAGCAGCGCCTCATTTGTGAGCGCTTATTTGGGGAAACAATCCATAAGGGGCTGCAGGGCACGCTAACAAAAAACACCCAACTACATGAGGCAGCCCCCCCCCCCTCCTCCTCCTCCTCCTCCTCCTCCTCCTGCCACAACTGAAACACCAGAGCCACAGCCTCAAAAGAAGGCTACAGGGAAGGCTGCAGGGAAGGCTGCAGGGAAGGCTGCAGGGCAGCGTGGAGGAAAGGCTGCAGGGAAGAGAAGAAAGTGATGACCTGGGTTCAGTCTGGTCTGACAGAAGACGCAGGCTGTTGTAGGACCACAGTCTGGGGACATCTAGATCATCTGCTGGTGCTGTTGATCTCTGGGATTCTTGGACCAGATTGTGCTCCCTCTTATATGGACTCCTCAAGATCCCAATTTTCTTGTACACCGACTTTTTCCAGCGTTGACTTCCTCTTTATTTTATTTTGACCATGAATAAATGGATCTTTTTTGAGTTTAGCAAAAGACTTTATGTGTTTTCTTTTAAATCATTGATTTTACACACAATGTTAAATTAACAAGGGACAACAATCTCATTGAGTTTGAAAAAAACACACCAAAAATACATTACTAATGTTAAGAATGTTCAAGTGGTAAGTCTTGAAAAAAAAAAATATACATAAACAAAAACGGTGCTTTGGGTTAACTTTATCTAAAAAATAAAAAATAATCACTAGAAAAAAAAAAAAAAGAATAATGGGTTCTTTGTGGTAACTTTACAAACCTAAAAAAAAAAAAAAAAAATAAGGGAAAAAGTATTATTAGTATGGAAACATTGTTTATAAAAAGCATACTATATCATTCATGAGATCAAAGAGAAAAATAATTCAGAAATCAGTTTGGGAGAACTCTGATTATGAACAGCAAAACACCTTCGTTCTTTAGAGCATTCGTAAAGAAGAAATAAAATGCGCTGCATTCAACGATCACAGATTTTGCAGCGTGATGAATGTGCTACCTACAATACGAACACTAGTTTTACTAGACCGAGTGCTTCCGTTTAGTTTTTGCTTATGAGCATGCGTCATTTTTTTGTCCGTAGGACTAGCATACAGACGAGCGGACTTCGGGGTCCGTCGTAGTTACGACGTAAAGATTTGAAGCATGTTTCAAATCTAAAGTACGTCGGATTTGAGGCTAAAAAAGTACGTTGAAAGTCCGAAGAAGCCCACACACGATCGGATTACCAGCCAGCTTTAGTCCGTCAGCGTCCGTTGGACTTTTGTAGACGAAAAGTCCGACCGTGTGTACGCGGCATAACTCTCGGTGGAGCTGCTGGTTTAAGCGGGCTTGTTACCTTCACTCTCGACACCTCTGCTTCACCGGCACCGGGTCTAGGGTTCCGTTGAGTTTACCTCTGGACGATAAAAGCACCAACACTTGAGTACGTTTTCAATGCTTTATTGAACCAAGTAACGAAGGAAGTAGCAGGAAAGAGGCAGGAGGGAAACTGCAGGGAAGCTCAAATACCTTTCTTTAGGATTCTTGAGAATGTCCTTTAAAGTTGAATATTGTAATCGGATGCAATCCCCTTGTGGGACACAATCTTTGCTCGCCTGGATAGGCCTCTCTCACTTGCCTAGCAGCCAGTACGTATTACGAACAAAAGTCTTGATTGAAATAAACCCGTACGATCCTCTGCCACAGGATGTATTGGTTTAGCGGTGAACGTCAGACACAGTACTTGGACCTCTAAGCCAACCCGGCAGTACTATGCTGTAGAACTACTTTAGGATGCGTCCTCCAACTGAGCCACCAGGCCCCTCTCCAGACCAGCACTCTGCATGATCCTTCCATGACGGGTCCTCCCCTGGGATCTTCTCGGTTGTCCAGCTTCTTCTCTCTGGATAGACAGCTCAGGACCATTCCTCGGCTGCTGTGGTAGGCCCCAGACATGCTTCTGGGCCCACCCACGCGCCGCAGCGGCGCGGGCCTCCGGAACCGGGGACCACGAGGTAGCACTCTAACGCATACCTGTCGGCCAGGAGGGCCAGCAGGTTGCTGTAAAGCGAACCCTAAAACATGGCGTCTGTCCCATAAATACCCTCTCCAACAATGCAACTCGGACGACCTCCTCCATCGAGTTGTCTCCGAGACAGAGGAACATCCATACGCTTCGACACGTTGCCCTTCCAACACCAGCCAATGGTAACAGCGACACCCACCAGCTCAGTGTGGAACCACACGCAACGTCAGCCAAGCTGGAACAGAGGCAAATCTAACTCCTCTAATGAGAAATTCACTAAATTTACCTATCAGATGGTAGATCATAAATTTACCAGCGCTACATATATATATAATGTAGCCAGGTGCCTGGCTACAGCAGTACGGAGGAGAGACATTGCTCTTACTTACTTATCTCACTCTGCTGTGATGTTATGTTGTATTGCACAACCTTCCTCCGGTCAGCAGGGGGAGAGCCAGTTCAAGCCACACAGACTTCCATACAGAGCACTCGGAATCTTGGGAAAAGTAGTCAGCCTTGTAATAGAACTACTGATCTTTGGAACTACAGGCCCCAATAGACTCTAAATAGAAGGAGGAGCCTTCTATTCAGAGTCTAATATTCAATAGCCCGGGAAAAGTTGCTCTCTTGGCACTCTGGGAGTCTATGAGTACAACGCAGCCTATACAGTTAACAACAAAACCTGGGGAATGCCCAGGAAGAAATTCCAAGCCTACTTACCACCAGCTCGCAGACAACCAATTGACCTGTCTAACAGTACGCGTTAAAAACAGGGGTTCAGTCCGCACGCATTTGCAAACGCATGCGTAAGCCACAGAGCCACGTCACGGCACCCTGTAATCTGTGGACTAAGACTAAAATTTAGGTGTCCCCACAGTGGAGGCACATGCATTCTAATGGATAAGTGAGGGCAGGTGGACTGAAGGGAGCCCACCCCTTCCTAAAGGTACAGGAGCACTCCAAACACCCAGCAGGTAGCAAAATGGCTGCAAACGTGCTGGTGCGTTGCTGGACCAATACACACACACCCACCTGATTGGAAAAATCTTGCCACCACCCTCACTTATAGCTATACAGTTGTCTGCAAGCAGGAGGCCCGGCTAGCTAGATGTGAGCCCAAGGTCGGAAGTGGAGACAATGGATGTTCTTTATCACTGTCAGCTCTACTGCTTTGTCCAGTTGCCACAGGGAGACCAGAGTGTTCATCTCACCCTTCACTTCAGGGTCCTGCACTACAGAGATGCCAGGATGAGACCGAGGGGGCCCCCCTTCCACTGTGAGAGCCTATTGCCTATTGGGAGTCAGTGAGAGGGCCACTGGCCCACCTTTACACTGCTAGCAGGAAGTGAACCACTGAAAGCAGGAGGTTTAGTGCGCCACATCCATACCGTATACCTGAGTTTATACTGCACTGTTCTCAGATCTATGCTGCACTATTACCAACCCTAAGCTGTGATTGGGCTGCATCCTCCCTGGCCTCTCGAATTCCACCTTGCACTGCATTGCACAGTTCATTATCTTACTGCAAGCAGGTTCAGCAAACCATCATAGCAGAAGATCAACGTTAAGCGCTGCCCCATCTATCCTCCCCACAAGTTTCCCTCATCTCCAGGGCTTTTTTTTCAGCTGGAACTTGGTGGAACTTAGTTACACCACCTTTGGCTCAGGCCCTCTGCTCCCTACTCACCACTATGGCTTGCAAAAACAGAAGTCCAGCTGCTGTGTTTACAATCCAAAAATAGGAAAAGTAATTTTGGGATTTTAAATGAGGCAGGCACCAAAGGGATGCCCGCCTCCATCCCGGCCAATAGTTTAAAACAAAAGAAAAAGAGAGAAGTGGGGCTTTAAATGAAGCACACAGCAGTACAAGAGTAAGTCAAGTGACTAAAAAAATCATTTATTTGGTATAACCCATTGTGTGTAAATCTAAATTTATTTGGTATAATCCATGGTGTTTTGGGCATCCAACCTCTAAAAATGCTATGGACATCAAGCCTCTATATAATAAACCATGGATTAATTATACATAAATTACACAATAAGTCATAATCCGATGTACATATAAAGCACAGATGACAATAAATACGTATGTATACATTTGATGCTGTGGTTAGGCCCAGAATGGCCAAAAAAGACCTTGGTAAATAAAACAAAAGATAATAATAAAAAAATATTTTTTTGCCATTATAATTATGGGTGTAGATAGAGTCATTAAAATCTTGATATTCCATGATTGGGGAGAAATGGTAATAATTCAAGGCTCTACGCGTTTCGCGGTATTGCAACCGCTCAACAGGAGCATTCCATGTACATAGCCTACTCCCAAACACACCACCTGAACTCTGCACTCATAAGTATAACACCCCCATTCCCCCCCGAAACTCTGCACTCTGTACATAATGCACCCCAGGTATTTATTGCCCCTGTCCTGACAAAATACGCAACACGGCAGATTATAGAACCACATCACTTCCAGTTTCTTAAAACCCACAGTAATTGCAGATTTTGACAAACTTGCATTTGGACACAACAGTGGCAACTGAATGCAGTCAGCTAAAGAAACATTTGGATGTTTTCACAGCACAGCGGATAACGGGGATGAGGTTGTCGCCGCCTCGGAGGCACCCATTTTGTTGGTTAGTGTTGGAGCGGAGTACCAATCTCCGTTCATAATACCGTGCACCAGACTTCAATCGGTTGCCGCTCTTGTGTCAAAACACGTATTTCTCATCATGTGAATTTACTTCATAGAAATCTGCAATTAATCATGTTTTAAATAAACCGGAAGTGACGTGGTTCGATATTCTGCCTATTTTGTCAGAACACCCCTTCCACTGTTAGTGAAATCTGACCACACTCACTATTTGATGTGGTTTGGAGGGTTTGTGTAGGGTGGGGGAGGGTTTTTTTGAGAGGTCGTGGTTGAGTAACTGCACCTATTTTCTGAGAAAAAAAGCCCCGCTCATCTCTCTCTTTGCTGTTTTACCATTTTGCAGTACTTACAAAGTTGGTTTAGGCCTAGCACAGCAGTAATCAGTGCACGCTGGCAGTATAGCTCCTGTATTGGTGGATGAAGCCTTATTTCTGCTCTCTGTTGCATTGCTACTGTTTATGCTGTTCTGTGCACTACATATTATTTATGCTTAGCCCTTAACTGTTAGCCATTCTTTATGTTAGCCATAACTGCCAATTTGCTTGTACTTTCTTGGTTATTAAATTTACTGAGTGATAATACATTTAGTTTACACATGCTAACTGGTTTGGTGCCTGATTTCAAGATAGCGCTAGTACAGTATTGGGTAATGTTAAATATTTGCTGTGTATCTGCTTTTACACCTAACCTGGTGTGTCGGAGGGGCTGAAGTGGCAAAGAACAGAGGGCCTATCTCAACCATCGGTTCCTTTCGGGGGTTGTGCTACAATGACATGATATAAAAAACATATTAAAAAAATGAAATATTATTATTAATAATAATAATTATTATTATTATACAGAGGAAAATTCAGAATGAAACCTGACTCAACCTTGAGTTATTTGCATATAACAAGAGTTGAGAATATGTGTCTTTATTTTTGTGTGGGTTGGTTGGTGGGATTATTGGCGGGCTACTACATTAAGGTAAGATTGAAACACAATAATTTTAGTGCATTCTTTAATATACAGTCAGGTCCATAAATATTGGGACATCAACACAATTCTAATCTTTTTGGCTCTATACACCACCACAATGGATTTGAAATGAAACGAACAAGATGTGTTTTAACTGCAGACTTTCAGCTTTAATTTGAGGTATTTACATCCAAATCAGGTGAACGGTGTAGGAATTACAACAGTTTGTATATGTGCCTCTCACTTTTTAAGGCACCAAAAGTAATGGGACAGATTAACAATCATCCATCGAACTTTCACTTTTTAATACTCGATTGCAAATCCTTTGCAGTCAATTACAGCCTGAAGTCTGGAACGCAAAGACATCACCAGACACTGGGTTTCATCCCTGGTGATGCTCTGCCAGGTCTCTACTGCAACTGTCTTCAGCTCCTGCTTGTTCTTGGGGCATTTTCCCTTCACTTTTGTCTTCAGCAAGTGAAATACATGCTCAATCGGATTCAGGTCAGGTGATTGACTTGGCCATTGCATAACATTCCACTTCTTTCCCTTAAAAAAACTCTTTGGTTGCTTTCGCATTATGCTTCGGGTCATTGTCCATCTGCACTGTGAAGTGCCGTCCATTGGGTTCTGAAGGATTTTGCTGGATATGAGCAGATAATATTGCCCGAAACACTTCAGAATTCATCCTGCTGCTTTTGTCAGCAGTCACATCATCAATAAATACAAGAGAACCAGTTCCATTGGCAGCCATACATGCCTATGCCATGACACTACCACCCCCATGCTTCACTGATGAGGTGGTATGCTTTGGATCATGAGCAGTTCCTTTCCTTCTCCATACTCTTCTCTTTCCATCACTCTGGTACAAGTTGATCTTGGTCTCATCTGTCCATAGGATGTTGTTCCAGAACTGTGAAGGCTTTTTTAGATGTTGAGGCTCACCAATGGTTTACATCTTGTGGTGAACCCTCTGTAATCACTCTGGTGAAGTCTTCTCTTGATTGTTGACTTTGACACACATACAACTACCTCCTGGAGAGTGTTCTTGATCTGGCCAACTCTTGTGAAGGCTGTTTTCTTCACCAGGGAAAGAATTATTTGGTCATCCACCACATTTGTTTTCCGTGGTCTTCCGGGTCTTTTGGTGTTGCTGAGCTCACCGGTGCATTCTTTCTTTTTAAGGATGTTCCAAACAGTTGATTTGGCCACACCTAATGTTTTTGCTATCTTTCTGATTTCTGGTTTGTTTTTGTTTTTTCAGCCTAATGATGGCTTGCTTCACTGATAGTGACAGCTCTTTGGATCTCATATTGAGAGTTGACAGCAACAGATTCCAAATGCAAATAGCAAACTTGAAATGAACTCTGGATCTTTTATCTGCTCATTGTAAATGGGATAATGAGGGAATAACACACACCTGGCCATGGAACAGCTGAGCAGCCAACTGTCCCATTACTTTTGATTCCTTAAAAAGTGGGAGGCACATATACAAACTGTTGTAATTCCTACACCGTTCACCTGATTTGGATGTAAATAACCTCAAATTAAAGCTGAAAGTCTGCAGTTAAAGCACATCTTGTTCGTTTCATTTCAAATCCATTGTGGTGGTGTATAGAGCCAAAAAGATTAGAATTGTGTCGATGTCCCAATATTTATGGACCTGACTGTAGGAATGCTTAAATGCCAACTCTCTATAGTCAATCCTTCAATACATGTATTTTGAAAAGACAACTATCATAGCTCCCAAAATTCTGAGAGGACCTTTGGCCACAAAGTATGCAAGAAAATAGTACACACCTGCTATTTTACCAGTTACAAGGACCGTGAGGAATTAATATGCAAAAAAAAAAAAGAGGATTGGTTAAAGGGTTGGTTCACCTTTACCAAAAAAATCGCATGTGGGTAAGGGTGCCTGTACTGTAGATAAAAACAAACTGTGCAGCTTTGACCAAAGTTAAATAATGCCCCTGCTATAGTTGTAGGTCATATACGTACCTCCTGAAGCCTGTCCAAAGAACCCCCAGAGATGGCAACATCCTGTCCATCCTTGTTGCTAGGACATTGCTAAGACACTTCCAACTACTACATACTCTCTCCCCTGTGCAATAGCTCTGAGCTCAGCAATGCTGTGATGGAGGAGAAAGTGGAGCACACATGTGCAGAGGTTTGAGAGCTTGCTCCTGTGATGGTGGGGATGAGTAGTAGCAGTGTTTTAGCAACTGGACAGGATGGTATGATGCTATCTGTGGGAGTTTTTTGGAGGAGTCTTGAGGAGGTACGTAAATGGCCTACACCTATTTTAGTCAAAGCTGCACAGTTTGTTTTTATTTACAGATGCAAGAGGCAGGAAAAAAATGCCTGATGCCTCTAGAAGCAGCTGCAAAAATGCCCAGTATGTATAGACCCTTATGCGCACAGGCAATACTTAGGTAAAGGTGAACTAACCTTTAAACCGATTGGTGCTTTTTCAATACATATGTGGGTAAACACTCTAATTAGGCACAAAATATTTTTCATAGAGGCTTTTATATATACAGTATTTGACAAAAGTGAGTACACCCCTCACATTTCTGTAAATATTTTATTATATCTTTTCATTTTACAACATTGAAGAAATATATAAAACAAAAAAATCCGCGCTTAGGATATGTACATATGTAGCTGCAGCCTCCCCAAGAGAGGACAACAAGATGTTGTCCCAGAAAATTTAACGTAATGAGAACAGGGAAATGGCGCTGCTAAAGAATAATAATAAGTAACCCTTCTAATCCGGGAAGGATAACCGACAAGGGTGGGTAAGTGAAACCCTACTAGAATGAAGATGTAAATGCCAAACACATGTAAAGTGCAATATATACTAAGGGGTGTAAAAAGGCTTCTAATAAGTAAGAAAGCCTTTCTCAGCACAAATCAAAACAATTATTATTGAAAAATCAAGAGATAAGTGAGCCCTTATTACAATATAAAGTGTCCAGAAAAATTATTTGATGAAAAATTTGTGAGTAACTGATTGAAAGATTATGTATGTAACATATATGACACTATAGAAGAACAAGTCCGTATAGCAGTGTAAAAAATGCTTTCAATGTCCCATATGCATATTTCCATAAAAGTGCTGTTGTGCTAACATCCAAAGAATGACGACTTTTATATCCTCTTCTGTGCAAAAATAAAGTGACTCCTTGTGCAAAAATAAAGTGACTTCTTGTGCAAAAATAAAGTGAGCAAGTGCATCCAAATAAAGTGTCTTCTTGTGCTCCCCCTCAAGTATGTCCACTCACCAGAAGCCCTCACCCCCGCAGGGGTAAAGAGCGTGTAATGAAGTGCTTGACCAAACCGGATGTTCCCAGAGAGCGATGGACTTTCCTAATGCGAACCAAAGTGTGTACAAACAAACATCCATGCAATCACAAATGGGCATCCATAGCGTAAATCCGATATAAAATATGTTTATTTAATATAAAAATATTGTAGCCTAAAAAAAACAGGGCTAAAAACACTCTGCCCCCTCAGCAAGAATGGCTGTGAAATGGCCACTTCCTCAGCCTGGACGGCGTGCGTTCCACAGACCGTATCAGGCAAACCGGAAGTGGCGTTGACGTCGATGTGTACCATGTCCTGCCTAAGTAGTGAGTGTACAGCTTGTATAACAGTGTAAATTTGCTGTCCCCTCAAAATAACTCAACACACAGCCATTAATGTTTAAACTGCTGGCAACAAAAGTGAAAATGTCCACATTGGGCCCAAAGTGTCAATATTTTGTGTGGCCATTATTTTCTAGCACTGCCTTAACCCTCTTGGACATAGAGTTCACCAGAGCTTCACAGGTTGCCACTGGAGTCCTCTTCCACTACTCCATGGTGACATCACAGAGCTGGTGGATATTAGAGACCTTACGCTCCTCCACCTTCCGTTTGAGGATTCCCCACAGATACTCAATAGGTTTTAGGTCTGGAAACATGCTTGGCCAGACCATCATGTTTACCCTCAGCTTCTTTAGCAAGGCAGTGGTTGTCTTGGAGGTGTGTTTGGGGTCGTTATTATGTTGGAATACTGCCCTGCGGCCCAGTCTCCGAAGGGAGGGGATCATGCTCTGTTTCAGTATGTCACAGTACATGTTGACATTCATGGTTCCCTCAATGAACTGTAGCTCCCCAGTGCCGGCAGCACTCATGCAGCCCCAGACCATGACACTCTCACCACCATGCTTGACTGTAGGCAAGACAGATTTGTCTTTGTACTCCTCACCTGGTTGCCGCCACACATGCTTAACACCATCTAAACCAAATACGTTTATCTTGGTCCCATCAGACAACAGGACATGGTTCCAGTAATCCGTGTCCTTAGTCTGCTTTTCTTCAGCAAACTGTTTGCGGGCTTTCTTGTGCATCATCTTTAGAAGAGGCTTCCTTCTGGGATGATAGCCAGGCAGACCAATTTGATGCAGCATGCGCTAGTATGGTCTGAGCACTGACAGGCTGACCCCCCCACCCCTTCAACCTCTGCAGCAATGCTGGCAGCACTCATACATCTATTCCCCAAAGACAACCTCTGGATATGACACTGAGCATGTGCACTCAACTTCTTTGGTTGACCATGGTGAGGCCTGTTCTTAGTGGAACCTGTCCTGTTAAACTGCTGTATGGTCTTGGCTACCATGCTGCAGCTCAGTTTCAGGGTCTTGGCAATCTTCTTATAGCCTAGGCCAGTGGTTCTCAACCTGGGGGTCGGGACCCCCTCGGGGGTCAAATGATGATTTGCCAGGGGTCACCGAATCCTGGACGGTTCCTGAAGCCTGCACCGCTCTCCCAGCCTTTATGCGTCAGCCAAGCAGGGCTGTCCCTGGAGCCTGTGACCGCCCAGTTGGGTTGTTCCTGGAGCCTGTGGCCGCCCACTTAGCCTCTTCGCAGCCGCCCATTCAGTTCACGGCATGGCTGGGGGGGGGCAGAGACTAGAGGTCAGCTGACTGGTGAGGAATGTGAAGTGGGAGGGGCTGGAGGAGACCCTATCTCCTGATTTCGCCATGGGTGTCACTGCTACGAGACACTACAAAGTCGGAGAAACAGTGAGTAACACTACCTGTGATTATAGTTGCCATTAAAAGTCCACACTACAGTTCTCAGATAACCTTGCCCAAGAGCACCTAAGTTGGCTGATCAGAATTCCCCCCAGCACTGCCACTGATCCCAACTCCCCGTCAGCACTGCCACTCATCCCATTCCCCCCACTCCCCCACCAAGGAGTAAGAGAAGGAATAAAAATAGAAAATACATGTAAGGGAGAGAAAAGGAGGTGGAGGAACAAAGAAAAAGGGAGAGAAAGAATAAGAGAAAACAAGAAAGACGGCTAGAGAGAGGGATAGGGAAAAAAAAGAAATTAGGAAAGAGATGGATAAAAGGGAAAGAAAGGAGAACAAAGAGAAAGAGTGGTACATCCTAAAATGTACCATAAGGGGTTTTAATACTGCACGAGTGGAAGGGTCTCAGGGAACCCTAAATATCTGTGGGTTAGGGGCGCAAATTACTTGTCTTGCCTTGGGTGCTGACAACCCATGCTACGAAAATAATTTTACTGTTAGGGGTCCCCACAACTTGAGAAATTTTATCAAGGGGTCACGGCATTAGGAAGGTTGAGAAACACTGGCCTAGGCCATCTTTATGTAGAGCAACAATTCTTTTTTTCAGATCCTCAGGGAATTCTTTGCCATGAGGTGCCATGTTGAACTTCCAGTGACCAGTATGAGAGAGTGAGAGCTATAACACCAAATTTAACGCACCTGCTCCCTATTCACACCTGAGACCTTGTAACACTAATGAGTCACATGACACTGGGGAGGGAAAATGGCTAATTGGGCCCAATTTGGACATTTTCACTTAGGGGTGTACTCACTCTTGTTGCCAGAAAATTTACACTGTTATACAAGCTGTATACTCACTACTTTACATTGTAGCAAAGTGTCATTAACCACTTAAGCCCCGGACCATTTGGCTGGCCAAAGACCAGAGCACTTTTTGCGAATTCGGCACTGCGTCGATTTAACTGACAATTGCGCGGTCGTGCGACGTGGTTCCCAAACAAAATTGACGTCCTTTTTTTCCCACAAATAGAGCTTTCTTTTGGTGGTATTTGATCACCTCTGCAGTTTTTATTTTTTGCGCTATAAACAAAAAAACAGCAACAATTTTGAAAAAAAAGAAATATTTTTTACTTTATGCTATAATAAATATCCCCAAAAAATATATTAAAAAAATCGCAATAAGCGTCTATTGATTGGTTTGCGCAAAAGTTATAGCGTCTACAAAATAGGGGATAGTTTTATGGCATTTTTATTAATAATTTTTTTTTTTAATTTGTAATGGTGGAGATCAGCGATTTTTATCATGACTGCGATATTATGACAGACAGATCGGACACTTTTGGCGCTATTTTGGGACCATTCACATTTATACAGCGATCAGTGAGATTAAAAATGCAAATGTGACTGGCAGTGAAGGGGTTTACCAGGAGGGGGTGCTGCGGGGATTAAGTGTGTCCTAGGGATGTGTTCTAACTGTGGGGGGAGGATGGGCTATGTGTGACGCGACACTGATCACCGCTCCCGATCACAGGGAGCGGTAATCAGTGTCCTGTCACTAGGCAGAATGGGGACATGCTTGTTTATATCAGCATTTCCCTGTTCTTCCTCTCCGTGAGACGATCGCGGGTACCCCCGTGGACATTGAGTCCGCGGGACCCGCGATCACGCTCACGGAGCTCGCGGCAGGGTCGCGCGCACGCGACCACACAACGGCAAATTTAAAGGGACGTACCTCTACGCCCATTTGCCTGTCATTCTGTCAACCTATATGTCGGCAGGTGGTTAATAAAATAAAAATAAAATATTCACATAAATGTGAGGGTGTACTCACTTTTGTGAGCTACTGTATATATCAACCAAAAAGAGGTCAACAGAGACAAAAGAAGGGATAGTAGGATTTGGTTCCAGAACATGACTGCACTGGGTGAAGTGTGCAAGAACGACTAACCGGTGACAGAGAACTGTGTTCCTTCATCTGAAACAAGCCAGTTACATTCTGTGCTTTGCTCAGGAGGTGACTGGCTAAATTTAGAACAGGACTGAAGCATTTACTGGGAAAGGGATTGCAAAATGACCACGTGGGGTTTAAACCTCTTGGCTCTAAGCCTGGGAAGACATGGCAGCTGTGCGGTAGAGCAGGCAGTCAGACTCTCAGTTACACATTAACCTCTGATAGGAATGCATTCCGAAAGGAATGATACAAATAACTGCAATAAAAATCGAATCACACACACAGTGAGATTTCATCGAACAGACAGTTCATCTTTAAAAAAAAAAAATGTCCATCCAAAGAAATGAATAGGTAATGGAACTGATGATTAATAATTCAAATTTGATTCTGAATGATAAAGTTATAGTGCCTTTCTACACTGGTGTGCTTTAAAAGTGCATTTGCAAAAATGCATATGGTGTTTTTAACCACTTAAGGACCAGCCTTGTTTTGGAATTTCGGTGTTTCCATGTTTAAAACAGGTTTTTTTGCTAGAAAATTGCTTAGAACCCCCAAACATTATATATTGTTTTTTTTTTCTAACACCCTAGAGAATAAAATGGCGGTCATTGCAATACTTTTTTTTTCACACCGTATTTGCGCAGCGGTCTTACAAGCGCGCTTTTTTTTTGAAAAAATTTACTTTTTTGAATAAAAAAATAAGACAACAGTAAAGTTAGCCCAATTTTTTTTTATATTGCGAAAGAATTATTGCTCTCGCTCTAACGATTGCGGCGATACCTCACATGTGTGGTTTGACCACCGTTTTCATATGCGGGAGCTACTCACGTATGCGTTCGCTTCTGCTCGTGAGCTCGTCGGGACAGGGTTTTTTTTTTTTTTTAAATGTTTATTTTTATTATTTATTTTACATTATTTTATTTATTTTTACACTGTTTAAAAAAAAAAAAATTGTGTCACTTTTATTCCTATTACAAGGAATGTAAACATCCCTTGTAATAGAAAAAAGCATGACATGACCTCTTAAATATGAGATCTGGGGTCAAAAAGACCTCATATCTTATATTTACACTAAAAAGCAATAAAAAAAAAAAAAAAAGTCATTTAAAAAAATGACATTGAAAAAAATGTGCCTTTAAGACGTATGAGCGGAAGTGACGTTTTGACGCTTCCGCCCAGCAGTGTCATGGAGACGATGGGGGTCCTCTTAGCCTCACTCGTCTCCAGGCACAGCACTGAGAAGGACGCGATTGCCTCCGCCGCTACCGACGGCTCCGGTAAGCAGGGGAGGGCACCAGATCGCGGCGGGGGGGCCTCTCCCGCCACCGATAAAAGTGATCTAGAGGCGAATCCGCTGCATAGACCACTTATATTGGAAAGCCGACCGCCGCACGAAAACAGGGATACCGGGGTTACGGCAGCTAGCTGCTGCTATAACAACGATATCTGCCGGCAAACTTTGGACATACATCGGTGTGCGGCGGTCGGCAAGTGGTTAACAGGTTTTTCAATGTGTTTTTGGTGCGTTTTCTGGGTTACTGTCTTCCAGCATGCACCTGTGAAACTTCGACATGTGACTCAAAAAATGCACCAAAACGCACCTTTTGCGTTTTCATTTTATTGGGGTGGTGTGTTTTTGGTGCGCTTTTTTAAACATGCACCAAAAATACAGCCTGCAGGACTTTTAAAAACGCACCGCACTCGCAGTGCATTGGCGTAAACAGTTAAGTAAGATTTAAAAGGATACATTTTTCATGCATTTTTGTTCCACTTTTTAAACACCAAAAGCGCATCAAAAACTGATCAGTGTGAAAGGCCCATAGTCTAAGCTGACTTTTTTAACAATCAACAATCGAAACGAGAATGGAACAAATCGAATAATACAATTTGCAATTCTGGATTGAGGACCCTACTGTGTGACTTATGCCGTGTACACACGAGCGGAATGTCCGACAGAAAAAGTCCGACGGGAGCTTTTCATTGTATATTCCAACCGTGTGTATGTCCCATTGGAACTTTTACGTCGAAAATTCTGACGGACCTAGAAAGAGAACATGTTCTAAATTTTTCCGACGGAACCAATTCCTATCGGGAAAACCGCTTGTCTGTATGCTGCTCGGACGTACCAAAAACGACGTATGCTCTGAAGCAAGTACGAGACGGAAGCTATTGGCTACTGGCTATTGAACTTCCGTTTTCTAGTCCCGTCGTACGTGTTGTACGTCACCGCGTTCTTTTGGTGTGACCGTGTGTATGCAAGACAGCTTGAGCGGAATTCCGTCGGAACTCCGTCGGAGAAACCTTCAGAGTTTACTCCGGTGGGAAAACCGGTCGTGTGTACTAGACAGTGCTGTCACGGCTCTTCTGCGCTTCCATCTTCACCCGGTCTTCCTTCTGGGTTGGCGGGCTCCGGCTGTATGAATGGCCAGGGCCGCGGAGAGGGCACTCCCTCGTATGTGCGCAGGAGCCTCAGCCCCGGCACAGAACTCTGAAGGTCCAGAACGGGTATGCCGTCCCTTCAGAGTACATGAGCTGGTGACGTCGCTGGCTGCATCCCATGTGAATAGCTCCTAAACAGTACAACTTTAACTACTTCAATACAGGGCACTTATACGCCTTCCTGCCCAGACCAATTTTCAGCTTTCAGCGCTGTCGCACTTTGAATGACAATTGCGCGGTCATACAACACTGTACCCAAACTAAATTTTTATCATTTTGTTCCCACAAATAGAGCTTTCTTTTGGTGGTATTTGATCACTTCTGGGATTTTTGTTTTCTGCTAAACAAATAAAAAAAAGACCGAAAACTTTGAAAAAAAAAAACTGTTTTTTTTTTGTTTCCGTTACAAAACGTTGTAAATAAGTACGTTTTCTCCTTCACTGATGGGCACTGATAGGGCTGCACTGACAGGCACTGATAAGGCGGAACTGATGGGCACCAACAAGGTGGCACTGATGATGGGCACTGATAGGTGGCACTGATATGCAGCACTGATGGGCACTGAAAGGCGGCACGGATGGGCACTGATAGGCGGCACGGATGGGCATTGATAGGCGGCACAGATGGGCACTGATAGGTGGCACAGATGGGCACTGATAGGTGGCATGGATGGGCACTGATAGATGGCACTGTACACTAATAAATGGTACTGATGGATGCCGATCTGTACCAAACAATAATGCCTGCCAATCAGTGATGCCCATTGTGGGCACTGATTGGCGTCCATTGTGGGCACTGATTGGCATCCCTGGCGGTCTAGGGTGGCATACCTGGTGGTAACTAGTGGTAGCATCCCTGGTGGTCCTAGTGGCATCTCTGGTGGTCCAGTGTGGGCATCCTCGATAATCGATCAGCACAGACCCCCCCCTGTCAGAGGAGCAGCCGATCGGCTCTCCTCTACTCGCGTCTGACAGACGCGAGTGAGAAAAGCCGATCACCGGCTCTTCCTGTTTACACTGTGATCAGCCGTGATTGGACACGGCTGATCATGTGGTAAAGAGTCTCTGTCAGAGACTCTTTACCTAGATCGGTGTTGCGGGGTGTCAGACTGACACCCCGCAACAACGATTGCTGCGATGCGCACCCCTGGGGGCGCACAGCGGCTTGATATCCTGCTGGTTGTCGTATGATGTCTGGTCAGGGTATTGAAACCACTTTGCCGCCATCATTTTGCTATATGGCGGGCGGCAAGTGGTTAATAGATATTCAGTGCCTTAAAGTGTATTCATACCTCTTGAAATTGTCCACATTATGTCATGTTACAACCAAAAAAGCAAATTTATTTTATTGGGCTTTTATGTGATAGACCAACACAAAGTGGCACATAATTGTGAAGTGGAAATGAAAGGAAAATTATAAATGGTTTTTAATTTTTTTTTACAAATAAATATTTGGAAAGTGCGGCGTGCATTTGTATTCAGCCTCCTTTACTCTGATATCTCTAACTAAAATATGGTGGAACCAAGTGCCTTCAGAAGTCACTTAATTAGTAAATAGAGTCCACTTGTGTGTAATTTAATCTTGGTATGTGAAGCCCTCAGAGGTTTGTTAGAGAACCTTAGTAAAAAAACAGCATCATGAAGGTCAAGGAACACACCAGACAGGTCAGGGATAAAGTTGTGGAGAAGTTTAAAGCAGGGTTAGGTTATAAAAAAAAATATCCCAAGCTTTGAACATCTCACAGAGCACTCTTCAATCCATAATCCGAAAATGGAAAGAGTATGGCACAACTGCAAACCTATCAAGACATGGCCGTCCACCTAAACTGACAGGCCGGGCAAGGAGAGCATTAATCAGAGAAGCAACAAAGAAGCCCATGGTAACTCTGGAGGAGCTGCAGAGATCCACAGCTCAGGTGGGAGAATCTGTCCACAGGACAACTATTAGTCGTGCACTCCTCAAATCTGGCCTTTATGGAAGAGTGGCAAGAAGAATGCCATTGTTGAAAAAACCCATAAGAAGTCCCATTTGCAGTTTGTGAGAAGCCATGTGGGGGACACAGCAAACATATGGAAGAAGGTGCTCTGGTCTGATGAGACCAAAATTGAACTTTTTGGCCTAAGAGCAAAACGCTATGGGGTAGATTTACTAATGCTGGAGCACTCAGAATCTGGTGCAGCTGTGCAGGGTAGCCAATCACCTTCTAACCTCAGCTTGTTCAATTAAACTTTGGCAATAAAACCTGGAAGCTGATTGGTTTCTCTGCAGAAGTGAGCCGGAATTTGCACTCTCCAGCTTTAGTAAATCAACCCCCACGTGTGGCGGAAAACTAACATTGCACATCACCCTGAACACACCACCCCAAAAATCCACTTTGCACTACAAGTGCAGTCTCAAGTGCACTTGTAGTGCAAAGTGTATTTTCCTTAAGTAAATAATACCCAACAGTGCTTTCTAATTTTACACAATCACGCCTTTTTCAGGACTCCACAAATTTAGGGCATGGTGTTGAAAATTATTATTATTTTGTCAGTAATGCATTACATACATTCACAAAAAAACAAGGTGTGTGTGTAGCAGACCCACAACATAATAATTAATAGTTAGCCGAAGAAGAGATTGTCACCTCATGTGTCAATGAAATTTCGTTTGCACTGTTGAAGAAAAAGGCCAAAAAATTAGACCATTAATAAAAGATAACCGAGGAGACAGCTAAAAGAAAGCCAAGCAGGAAATCAAAGCAAATATTTGTTCAGTTTAAAATATATTTTTATTTAAAAATGTCTCAGACATTTCAGGCATATCGATGGCCCCCCTACCCACAAAGTATTCCATGTATCTTATACGGACCTCGCGGGCACTCTGAGGGGGGCAAGCCAGGACGGCCAGCTTCAAGCGATGTCAGGGTTGGTTCATTAATATTAATTCCGGCCTCAGGCCCAACTGTGGCAGCATAGTTCCAAGAATTTCTCCTTAAAAATTTGTGGAGAACACAGCAACATAGGATGATGTGATTCAGTTTATATTCCGCCATGTGTATGGGTGTAAGAAATAGGCGGAACCGGCTGGCCATTATTCCAAACGTGTTCTCCACCACTCTTCTGGCTCTGGCCAACCAGTAATTAGAAACCCTCTGGTCCGGGGTGAGGGGCCTCATAGGGAATGGCCGCATAAGATGGTCCCCCAGCGCAAACGCTTCATCCGCAACGAAGACGAATGGGAGTCCTTCCGCATTGTCTTCTGGAGGTGGCAAGCCCAAGCTGCCATTCTGGAGATGCCTGTAGAACTCCGTCTGGGTGATGACTCCACCATCTGACATCCGCCCATTCTTCTCCACGTCCACATACAGGAACTCATAAGTAGCCGACACCACCGCCAACATCACAATACTATTGAACCCTTTGTAGTTGTAATAGTATGACCCCGAGTTGGGTAGTGGGACTATGTGGACGTGTTTCCCATCAATTGCCCCTCCGCAGTTAGGAAAGTCCCACCGCTGGGCAAAGTGGGAGGCCACAGTCTGCCATTCATGTCGGTTGGAAGGAAATTGTGGAGTCAAACAAGAACCAAAAATTAATCATTTTGCACATAAACATTGAAAGCAGATTAGACACAAACATTCTAGGCCAACATCAGTATAACATTTATTTTAGGGAGTATTTAAAGGCAAAGTCCGTGACAGGACCTGGACGGGTAGGACAAGGACAAAAAGTGACCTGCCTGGTCACAATAAAGGCACAATCTCTCCCTCCTCCTGAAGGTTCTCTCATCCGCAGAGAGACGTGTGAAGCCCAAGTGCATGGGTTCACCTTCACTGACCGACTCGGTACCAGGAGGCATGGGAGGTGAGGGAGGCACGGGTGGGACTGCAAAGCTTGGAGACAAACGTACAGGAGTCTTCCGCAAGCGCTCCTTAAAAGAGAGTCTTTCTCTGAGTCTGGAGTCAATGAGGATGGTAAACGTGATCAACTTCTCCAGCTCAGTGGGTATATCTCGGTCTGCTATCTCATCCTTGATGGTATCTGAGAGACCATGAGAAAAAGCACCCACGAGGGCCTCATTGTTCCACGCAACCTCTGCTGCCAGAGTACGGAGTTCTACTCTTCCCATAGAAATAAACCAGCGCGGTGCGCATGTGCACAGTGAAGAGGAGCCAGGTTCATGTTGGAAGCAAGATTGAGGAATAAAGCCGAACATGAGTGTAAGCCCAGGTTGCCTGCATTTAGGGGGGTAGGGGCCTGTAATAAAGAAAAACTTCACAAAATGTAGCGTTGTCCTTTAAGAATATGTAAAGCCACTTTGTATGGTGTGTCAGCGCTTATCACTGTCTGTGCCCCTGTTCTGACAAAATGTCAAACCTGACAGAATGAGCAATCCGCGTCACTTCCGTTTTCTTTAAACCATCATGAATTTCAGATTTTGACAAATTGCTATTTATTTTCACAAATTGGTGTTTGGACACAACATCAACAACCGAACAGAGTCTGGTCCACGATATTATGAGTGGAGATTGTTACTCCACTCCGAAACTAACCAAGAAATGGCCGCCTCAGAGGGGTGCTACGAAAACAGCTAAATCTTCCTATACCGGACTGCATTCGGTAACCGGTATTATGTCAAACACCAATTCGTCCAAATCAGCAATTACTGATGGTGAACCTCTGCCCCATTCTCAAGTCTTTTGCAGACTCTAATGCCATGTACACACGGGCGGACTTTTCGAACATGTGTGGGCTTCATTGGACCTCCAGCGGACTTTTTCTGTCGAAAATTAGACGGACATTCGATTTAAAACATGTTTCAAATCTTTCCGAGGGACTCGAGTCCGTTCGAAAAATCCGTTCGTCTGGATGCTAGTCCGACGGACAAAAAAGGACACAAGGGCAGCTATTGGCTACTGGTTATGAACGTCCTTATTCTAGTCCGGCCGTACGTCATTACGTTCAAACGGACTTTCGAACGGACTTTAGGGCTTTCGAACGGACTTTGGTGCGTTTGTGTGTGTTGGCAAGTCCGGTCATTCGCAAGTCCGACGTAACCCCCGTCGAATGTCAGTCGGAAAGACTGTCAGACGTTTGATGCTTAAAAGTCCGCCCGTGTGTACACGACATAACAGGTTTTCTTCTAAGATTGCCCTGTATTTGGCTCCATCCATCATCCCATCAACTCTGACCAGCTTCCCTGTCCCTGCTGAATAAAAGCATCCCCACAACATGATGCTGCCACCACCATGGTTCATGGTGGGGGTGGTGTGTTCAGGGTGATGTGCAATGTTAGTTTTCCGCCACACGTGGGGGTTGATTTACTAAAGCTGGAGAGTGCAAATTCCGGCTCACTTCTGCAGAGAAACCAATCAGCTTCCAGGTTTTATTGCCAAAGTTTAATTGAACAAGCTGAGGTTTTGCCTTTAGTAAATTGTTGATTATCAATCTTTTTAATCAAAGCACAATCACATGTGCATTTCTAAAAGGTTTTTCGAACAAACCCACATGTTTGTTGTATAACAATTTTTTGGGTCACATTAAAATAAGTAGAAATTGCCTTTTAAGGTAAAACAGGCATGTTTAAAGCCAAAAAAAATACAGAACTCTGGAACTTACAAAGTTCAACTTTTCAAGAAAGTGAAGGAAATATCAGACATGAGTATTTATAAACTGTGTTTGATATTGCGTTCAGCAGATGGGGTGAAGTCACCCCTGGAAAAGCCAAATTTTGAAGATGCACACAAATTGCCTAATGCCAACATGTGCTAGCTGCCATCATGAGGGATCAAGGAATGTGTTTTGTGGATGCAACCCCTTCCTCTCAGCTACTTTATTATTGAGGAAGGGGTTGCACCCACAAAACGCGTACATTGATCTCCCGTGATGGCAGATAGCACATGCTGACACACTGTGTGCATCTTCAAAATTTGGCTTTTCTGTAATATGTCAAAAATTCATCATAAAAATAACAATAAAGCTACAATAAGTTAGGAAGGAGTATCGGAAGCGCCGATTGTTATAACGAAGGTAACATTTAAACTTGGGCCTATACTGCTTATAGATTGAGGCCTATATTGGGACAAGATTAGGAGACTTTAGCTTGACATAAGGGTTTGTCTTGTGTATTGCAGATATGATGGATGGCTTCAATGACCACAACTTCCTCCCTCCGTTCATAGACAAGTACAGGGAGCTGCCCTGTCTGTGGCAGGTGAAATATCCGCATTATAATCATAAACAAAAGAGGCAGGCAGCGCTGGAGAAACTGCTGGAGTTGGTGAAGCCAGTCGTCCCCACGGCAACCATCCCCTATTTAAAAGCCAAAATTGGTGGTCTGAGGAGCACTTATCTTAGGGAGCGCAAGAAGGTCCAGGATTCCCAGAGATCCGGAGCTGCAGCAGATGGCGTTTATGTCCTCAGGCTGTGGTACTATGAGAGACTGCGATTTCTGTCAGACCAGACTGAAGTCAGGGAATCCCTCTCAACCCTCCCTTCCACTCTTCCTTCCACCCTATCTTTCACCCCAGCTTAGGCTTCCGATGTCCAACCTGGGACTTCCAGCCAGGAAGAAGTGGAGGAGCCCAGCTTGAGTCAGGTATAGCATTGTTCTACAGATTTCTTGTCAATAAATAAATTATATTTACTAGATGTTATTATTGATCACTAATTGCTGATTTAATAAAGTGTTTTACATATCACTAGACAGTAGTGGGCAAAAATAATTGGGACAAGAATGAAAAATGCTGGGCTCAGAATGATAATCTTTTATATTTGTTAACATTCAATTTGCAACAGTCATGAGCTGAAAATTGTGTGTGATTGATGAAGAAAAAACTAAAACTATGTCCCTTTTTCATACACAGGAAGACCTCAGCCAGGAGGAGCCTGTGGAATGTGGCAGCCAGGAGGAGGCGGGGGTAAGTGTCAGCCAGGAGGTGGCCGGGCCCAGTAGGAGCCTCACAGAATCACAGGCCCCTCTCCTCCGCCTTCCAAACAAAAGACCCAGGAAGGGGAGTAACATGGAGGAGTCAGCGCTCAGGCTGATACAGGAGGCTTCTGCGTCCCTCAGAGCCACCCCCACTCGTGAAGAGGCCTTTGCCTGCATGGCTGCCACCAAACTGCAGGACATGCAGGAGGCCAACGCCTCATGTGTGAGGACATCCTTTATAAAACATTAACTAAGGGGGTGAGGGGCGAAATCACACCCAATACCCACCTGTGTGAGTTGCATCATCCTCCTCCTCCTGCCACACCTCCACCACCACAGACACAGCCTGGAAGGAAGCGTGGAAGGAAGACAAGAAAGTGATGGCCTGGGTTCAGTCTGGTCTGACAAAAGATGCAGGCTCTTGTATGACCACAGCCTGGGGACATACATGTCATCTGCTGCTGTTCATGATCTCTTGGACTTCTGGACCAGATTGTACTCCCTTATATATGGAATCCTCAGGCCACCAATTTTGCAGTTTCGCCAGTTTCTCCAGCATTGCCTCCCTCTTTCTTTGGTTATGACCCCTTAATACATTTATTTTTATTTTTATAATACTCACCTATGTGTGTTTTCCTTCAAAAAGGACAGTTTGTTTGTGAGGAGGCAGGTACATTTCAAAAATACAATGTGAAATTAACAAGAGACACCAACACCAAGCAACCTCCTTGAGATTAAATAATACAAGATAATAATGGTGTTGTGGTAACTTGACACACAAAACACACCCAAAACTATTCTGGAGTTACAAAAAAAAAAAAATACAAAAAATTACACAAGATCAGGATTTCAAAAAAACAAAATCTAAAAACATAAAAAAATAAAATTCTTTTTGGGAGATGTGACAAATAAAAATATTATATTCATGAATTCACGATAAATAATAAAGAAAGAAGTTTGTGAGAAGTCTGTGTGAATATGAGCAGCAAAACAACTTCATTCTTCTAGCATTATAAAGAAGACGAGAGTGCGCTGTATTAAACAATTTAAAACATTGCAGTGTGACGAAAGTGCTATATCCATTACGAACGCTAAGTTTACCAGACCGAGCAGTTCCGTCTCGGAATTTATTCTGAGCATGCGTGGCACTTTGTGCGTCGGAATTGTCCACACACGGTCGGAATTTACGCAAACAGATTTTGTTGTCGGAAAATTTTATAGCCTGCTCTCAAACTTTGTGTGTCGGAAATTCCGCTGGAAAAAGTCTGATGCACCCCACACACGGTCGGAATTTCCGACAACAAGCTCCGAGCGAACATTTTCCATTGGAAAATCCGACCGTGTGTACAGGGCATAAGAATGTAAGGGCTGACGCTTTGTCACCACAATTTTCCTCCACTTCCAAGATGGAGTCGGTTCCGGCTCCTGTGATTCCTCCTGATCGTATTCTGGCTATGGTTAGCCCCAGTCTCACTTCTGCTTTGGGTGACAACATTCTTGCTGTTCAGGTCCATGCTCCTCCTGAGAAACCTTGTGGCCGCTGCTTTGTCCCAGAGAGTCTCCATACTGCCATGCTCCAGACTTACCATTCTCCCAAGGCTGCTGTCCACCCTGGGAAGAATCAACCCTTTTGGCCCATTTCCCAACAATTCTGGTGGCCTAGTCTACATGCTGATGTAACCGCCTTCGTAGCTGCCTGTTCCGTGTGTGCTCAGAGTAAGACTCCACGACACCTTCCAGTGGGCCTCCTACAACCCATACCCAATGGAGAGAGGCCTTGAACCCACCTGTTTATGGATTTCATTGTGGAGTTACCCGACTCCCAGGACAACACAGTTATCCTTTTGGTGGTTGACCGGTTCTCATAAATGTCTCATTGTATTCCACTTAAGAAGTTGCCCACTTCTAAGGAACTGGCTTCCATTTTTGCTCAGGAGATCTTTCGCTTACGTGGGCTACCCAAAGTGATTCTCTCAGGCAAGGGGTAGTCGGTTTGTGTCCCGGTTCTGGCGAGCCTTTTGTGCACAGTTGGGAATTCAGCTTGTTTTCTCCTCTGCGTATCACCTGCAGTCTAATGGGGCCGCAGAACGAGCCAATCAGTCCTTGGAGCAATTCCTACGTTTCTATATTTCTGACCATCATAACAACCGGTCAGACCTCTTATGTGGGCGGAGTTCGCTCACAATAGTACCTTGAATTCTGCTTCCCGATTGTCCCCGTTAATGGCGAACTATGGTTTCCAACCTTCCATGTTGCATGACTCATTAATTCTGCAGAGTATTCCTGCGTTAGAGGAGCATCTCTGTGGTCTTTGTTCTACTTGGGCACAAGTCCAGGAGGCTTTGCGACATGTTAATGATAGGTACAGACTCCATGCTGACTGCAGACGCCTGCTTGTGCCTTCCTACCAGGCTGGGGACAGGGTCTGGCTGTCATCTCGCAACCTCCAACTTCATGTTCCCTCTCTGAAGTTCGCACCTCAGTTTATTGGGCCTTTCCATATTCTTCACAGGATTAACTCAGTGGCTTATGCATTAGACCTTCATTCTAATATGCATATCTCAAATGTATTTCATATCTCCTTATTAAAACCTGTTTTTGGCAGGTACCCTTCCCCACCTCCAGAGACAGCGCCATCCCTCGGAAGTTCTTCCCCCTCCTCCTTCCCCCGCTGCTGGGCCAATTAGAAAGCGCAGCGCGCTTCGTGCATGCGCAGTAGGGAGCCTACTGTGAAGCCTAAAGGCTTTACTGCCGGTTTCCCCTAACAGGAATGGCGGCGGCAGCACCCGACAGCCGATCTGAAAATCAGCTGGGGTGCCGACATGGACAAGTAAGTGTCCTAATATTAAAAGTCAGTAGCTACAGTATTTGTAGCTGCTGACTTTTATTTTTTTCTGGGGGGGCACCTAATTAATGTCCTGCCCCAGTAACGCAGTCCCTACTAACAGTGTGAACAATGGGCATTCCCTGTGATGCAGCGGTGAACTCTCGCTGTAGAAGGGGCCCCCCTCAGTCTCTTCACAGAATACCTCCAGTGATCAGTGGTTTGAAGTAGAGGGTGAGGGGATCACTGTGGTCTGTGCTGCCCAGGGTGTCTCTACCCCCAGATCTCAGTCTCTAATCATTCACCCAGTTGATAATCCGTGTGCATCAGGACCGATGTGCTCACCTCGGCTCCCACGCTGCAAAGAGGAGGCAGTCTGTAAAACAGTTTGGTAAAAAAAGTTTCCTCCTCTCCCCCTCTGGTTAAGGGTGCTCTTGGGAATTTTAATTCAGAGAATCAATGGGTCCCATGTTATGGCTGCTGTCCCAGACTTTAATTCCCATCATCCTCAGTGTTCTGCATAGGAATCCATAGGTTTTTCTGGCTACAGTTCTCCCTCTGCTGGCTGGAGGGGATAGTGCAGCAACATTCAACATAACAACAAGTGAAAGTAAACTAATTGTAAAAAGGGAAATGTCTGTAGTCCAGCACCTGCTACATAAATCTCATGTTCTAATGATATGCAAAGCTTCTTTAAAGAAGGATGTATCCCCATATACTTGTAAGGTCTTTCTGTCTTTTTCTCAGAAGAAGCAAGATGGTTACAAGTTATCTTTTGATGATGAAAATCTGTTTACCTGTATGGTGGACCTCTTTGTTGCCAGTGTCTTGCCGAGAAAGTTCCCCCGGCGGATAAGGACCCCCCCGTACTGCGCAGGTGCAGCGCTTGCGCAGTACGAACTACTAGGAGCCGCCGAAGATAGCCGAAGCTGAAAATCTTCAATCAGCTGTACACAGCGCCTGCGCCCTAGGTCCAGGTTCAAGCCCCACCATCCAAGTGAACCTAGAGGGAGAATAAAAAAGTGCCGAGCGAAGCGAGGCCGTGCCCGGAGTGTGGCGAGCGAAGCGAGCCCGCGAGGGGCCCTCTTACAGGCACCGTGTACAGCTGATTTCAAACTATTCGGCTTTGGCTATTTCCGCCGGCTCCTACTGCGTAGGCGCAGCGCCTGCGCAGTAGAGGAGGGTCCTTATCCGCCGAGAGGAACTTTCTCGGCAGAACACCGGGACAGAAACCACATCTTCCAGCCTGGAGTGAACTTACTGTATATGATGATGTATCTGGCTATTGGAGGTACAGCCAGTCTTGTGGTTATGTATGTTTCACTGCCTTTCCTCCCTAGCTATTTTATTTTCATTTCTTTTTTGTTGGTTTACTTTTTTCTCCTCTGACTGGGGAACAAGAGATGATGTATTTTTTTCTCCTTTCAGAAGGAGAAACAGCTGAGTGTCACAGGCGATCACATTGATAACGTGATTGGAAGCCAGATCTCCCGATTCCTGGTCGTTAATAAGAGAGCAGGAGCTGTTGGTGACAACTTGGTGTCTGTGTTGGCAGTGTACTATGGAGTGTGATTCCAGCACAAACAATAGTGTGCATATATGCGCCACTTGGGAAGAAGGCCCACATCCAGTGGCGTATTGTGGTTTTGTGCTGCCCTAAGCAAGACTAAAATCGGGAGCCCCCATCTAAATTTGCCCCACCCCAGCCGCGGGATACCTTCCTTGTCTCTGGGTTTGATGAGGAAGCTGCAGCCTTTCACAGTGAACAGCTGTGGCTTCTTCATCAGGCCCTGAGACATGATTCGTCCAAGTGCCACATATGTGGTCAATGGAGTAGAGGATGGGGTCAGCGGGACAAAGGATGTGGCCAGCAGGGCAGAGGATGAGGCGGGACTTGTGGGCACTGGTGAGGAGGCATTGATGAAGCTGCACTAATAGGCAACACTGAAGGGCACTGATAGGCGGCACTGATGAGGAGGCACCGATTGGCAGCACTGATGGGCACTGATTGGCAGCACTGATGGGTACTGATTGGCAGCACTGATGGGTGGCACTGATTGGCAGCACTGTTGGGCACTGATTTGTGAAACTGATGAGGAGGCACTGATTGGCAGCACCGATGGACACTGTTTTGGCAGCACTGATGGACACTGATGATCAGTGCCTTTATCAGTGCAAGTGTCCGCTTTCACACTAGCCGGTTACTGACTCTCTCCTCACGCTGACAGTGTGAGGAAAGGAATGTCGATAACCGGCAAGTGTGTTCACAATGTGATTAGCTGTGATTGGACACAACTGATCACGTGGTAAAGAGCCGTTATGATTGGCTCTTTATCCTGATCTGTAATCAGCTGTGTCCGTGAACATCTCACTGGTAACCTGGGTCATGTTTCTGAATTTGGGAACTGATCTAATTCACTGGTGGCATGGATACTAAGGTGTGTACTGGAGTCCAGATTTCATTGTTTGCTTGAATACGGGAGAAACTGTGTAACAGGGGCATATCTCATTGGTAGCATGGATATCATGGAATGCAGTGTGTGTGTAATTGAGTTGAAATCTCACTGATTTCTTCTTGTGTGTGTGGCTCTCTTCCTACACGTCATTTTCTGGATGTGCAGACATCTGTAACTCCACTTCTCACATGTGCAGCCTCTCCTTCTGCACTGTACTTCCTGTGTGTACAGGAAGTCAGCGACTTGTATGTACTATGGATTTCCCTGTTCTCCCTGTATTTGCATAGATTTTCCTCCCACATTCCAAAGACATAGTGGTAGGTTAATTGGCTCCTGTCTAAATTGGCCCTAGTATGTATGTACAGTATCTCACAAAAGTGAGTACACCCCTCACATTTTTGTAAATATTTTATTATATCTTTTCATGTGACAACACTAAAGAAAGGACACTTTGCTACAATGTAAAGTAGTGAATGTACAGCTTGTATAACAGTGTAAATTTGCTGCCCCCTCAAAATAGCTCAACACACCCCTAAGTAAAAATGTCCAAATTGAGCCCAAAGTGTTAATATATTTTGTGGCCACCATTATTTTCCAGCACTGCCATAAACTTCCTGGGCATGGAGTTCACCAGAGCTCAGACATCTCAACCTGAAAAACTCATTTCAGGGAGGTGATGCGCCAGCGCCCCCCCCCCCCCCAATTAAATGCAGCCTGATCAGTACCAATTAAAGTTTGCCGTTTTTGACATACATAGGCATTCTTATTTTTCTTTTTACTAGTAAGGCTACATTCACACTGAGGCACTTTACAGGTGCTATAGCGCTAAAAATAGCGCCTGCATAGCGCCTGTAAAGAGCCTCTCCTCTCACTCCAGTGTGAAAGCCCGAGTGCTTTCATACTGGAGCGGTGCACTTGCAGGACGGTAAAAAAAGTCCTGCAAGCAGCATCTTTGCAGCACTGTAGGAGCGGTGTATACACCGCTCCTAAAGCGCCCCTGCCCATTGAAATCAATGGGCAGCGCCGGCAAACCACCGGCAAAGCGCCGCCTCGGCGGCGCTTTGCAGGCAGTTTTAACCCTTTTTCAGCCGCTAGCGGGGTGTTTTTAACACGAATAGCGCCGCTAAAACGACGGTAAAGCGCCACTAAAAATAGCGGCGCTTTACCGCCAACACCCTCAATGCCTCAGTGTGAAAGCACACTAAATGTTTTTAGAATGAGTATTGTCTGCGTCAGAGAGAAGGGAGAGTGCAAATCTGTAAGTGCTGGGTAATGGAAACTTCAAGTTAAATTTGCAATAAAATGTATAATGTCATATTATGGCAAGTTCTCCTGCCATATCCCCATCACTCAGCTCCTCACAGAGGAATCCGCTAGGACTGCCACTGTAACATCAAATATTATAAAGACTTTTGGCATAATCTACTGAAAACTTCTATTTTCAATATACATTACCAAACAGAGGCATACCTTGGGGTGTAGGACATGAAGAACAGTCAGCCTTGGGTAGAGCAAACTGGGGATGCTCTAAAAATCACATTCCAATTCACCTGCATCTACAAGCAGCACCCAGTGGCATGAAGGGAGAATTGCATGTCTAGAGGGAAGCCAGGGGTGCTGTCTATTTGATAACACTGGGAAGGGAAGCGGCAGCGTGTCAGCTCAGTAACATTCCGCCGCTCAGGCTGCCCCGCCTTTCTGAGTAAAAGGCTCAGCCGGGAGATTGCCTGGCGCTCGCGGGTGTCTGTGAGCCTGCAGCCAAATGTGTGAGTCTCCCACGATTTGCAGGAGACTTGGGATGTCTGAGAGATTTACAGGTTGCCACTGGAGTCCTCTTCCACTCCTCCATGATGACATCACTGAGCTGGTGGATGTTAGAGACCTTGCGCTCCTCCACCTTCCGTTTGAGGATGTCCCAAAGATGCCTTAATAGGGTTTAGGTCTGGAGACATGCTTGGCCAGTCCATCACCTTTACCCTCAGCTTCTTTAGAAAGGCAGTGGTTGTCTTGGAGGTGTGTTTGAGGTTGTTATCATGTTGGAATACTGCCCTGTGGCCCAGTCTCTTAAGGGAGGGGATCATGCTCGGCTTCAGTATGTCACAATACATGTTGGCATTCATGATTCCCTCAATGAACTGTAGCTCCCCAGTGCCGGCAGCACTCATGCAGCCCCAGACCAAATAAGTTTATCTTGGTCTCATCAGACCACAGGACATGGTACAAGTAGTCCATGTCCTTAGTCTGCTTGTCTTCAGCAAACTGTTTGCGGGCTTTCTTGTGCATTATCTTTAGAAGAGGCTTCCTTCTAGGATGACAGCCATGCAGACCAATTTGATGCAGTGTGCGGCGTATGGTCTGAGCACTGACAGGCTGACCCCCCACCCCTTCAACCTCTGCAGCAACGCTGGCAGCACTTATACGTCTGTTTCCCACAACCTCTGGATATGACGCTGAGCATGTGCACTCAACTTCTTTGGTCGACCGTGGTGAGGCCTGTTCTGAGTGGAACCTGTCTTGTTAAACCACTGCATTGTCTTGGCCACCGTGCTGCAGCTCAGTGAAAAATAAATACACGAATTCTGCACAAACATGGACTCTTCACTGCAGTATACTTGTGGCTTAATCAGGGTAACATGTGACTGCATAGCAAAGGGGTTGATTTACTAAAGGGAAATATACTGTGCACTACAAGTGCACTTGCTCCAGAGCTTAGTAAATTAGCTAGGGGGGAGGTTTACTAAAGGCAAATCCACTGTGCACTACATGTGCACTGCAAGTGCACTTGGAAATGCAGTTGCTGTAGATCTGAGGGGAAGATCTGAAACGAGGGGAAGATCTGAAACGAGGGGAAGCTCTGCTGATTTCTATCATCCAATCATGTGCAAGCAAAAATGCTGTTTATTTTTTTCCTTGTGTAGCACTGACCCCCGAAGGAGCTGCTGATATTTAATTTGGGTCTGTACTCTGCTATCACGCCCCCTTAATTTGACTCAGTCCCCTTGACACAGCTGTAGTGTAATGTTAGCGTGCAAAAATGAGTTAAAGACAATTCCACAATGTATAATATAATATACCTTTTTTTTGTCTTTACCTTTAACCTCCAGTTCTCCACCTGGTCAGCAATTCAAAGAAACAACACTCCCCACAGTAATACTTAAACAAGAATAATATTTTACTGTATCTGCTTGAAAAATAATGATTACAGCAGTTGTACTGTCAGACCAACGTAGTGTGACAGCCAACAGATTTAATTCACAAAAGTACTACACAAATAGAAGTTGTTTAAATTAACCTTTTGGAAATGCGTCTATGAAATGGGAACAATGACAGAGTGAAATGCTATTTTAACAAAGCATAGCACAATCGCTAGGGAGCTCCCACTGCTTTATATTACAATAACTTTAAAGAGCAATAAAATACAAGTCCTTCTTTTCTTCTGTCTTCTGTCTTCTACTAGCTATGTGTAGATTAAATAGTAATCCAGTGGTTAACAACTCCCAGGTCAGAGCAAACTGAATGTTGAACTAGTGTTGTGGTGCAAGTAACACAGTGTCAGAATTGTAATGAAGTACAGGCTTGAGGCCTATATTGAACTCAGTCTTAGTACTTTGGATTTGCCCTGTGGGACTACAGGTCCCAGTAGCACTGCATTATAAGTGCAAGTGTGTAAAAGTGCGTCAATTAAACTTTGGGCAGCAGCCCTCTCACCCAACCAGGTCTGCAATGTTGGACAGTTCTGCTCCGGTACACACGGTCCTGTTTCAGGCCGACACTACTACGCCGCTCTGCTCAGCGAGATGCTCTGGGACTCTCAGATGGCTCTGACAGGCTTCACTGGATCCTACTCAGTACTACCTCGCCGTCAGTCCAGCTCACTGATGTGCTGCAGGGTCCCTGATTGGATCGCTCTGCAATCGGTGTAGGCCGCGCTTCGCTGGAGACCTCCACACAGATCCTCACAGGCTGGCCATGCGTTCCCAAGAGACCTAAGATGGCTGAGCCGAGTTCTTTTATAGTCTTCCCAGAATGCAGTTCAGTCTCTTGATGCTCATGGGAGGTCACTAAGCATTGTAGGTAGGTCAAGTTAATGTCCAAAGTAAACAAAACAAAACACTTCCTGTCATCTTCGTCAATAAAGAAATAAAATGCAGTTCGTTCCCTATTTTGACCGCTAGATGGTGCTATATACTAAGCTATAACATAACATTAAATTATTGAACAAAAATGTGACCGCTACACTTGCATGTCCCCCTCAGATCTACAGCGACTGCACTTGTAGTGCTCAGTGGATTTGCCTTTAGTAAATAAACCCCAAAGTTTCACCTTGAAAAGAATACTTAACCCCTTTCAGCCCCGGAAGAATTTACCCCCTTCCTGACCGGGCCATTGTTTGCGATACAGCACTGCGTCGCATTAACTGACAATTGCATGCAACGTTGTATTCAAACAAAATTGATGTCTGTTTTTTTCCCCACAGATGGAGCTTTCTTTTGGTGGTATTTGATCACCTTAGTGGTTTTTATTTTTTTGTGCTATAAAAATGTATTTTTGGTAAAAAAAAAATCAAAATACGCTTATATTGATTTATAGCGCCTATAAAATAGGTTATTAATTTATGGCATTTTTTTTTTGGATTGGTAATGGCAGCGATCTGCGATTTTTATCGGAACTGCGACATTGCGGCGGACAGATCGGACACTTTGACACTTTTTAGAAACCAGTGACATTTATACAGCGATCAGTGCTATAAATAACCACTGATTACTGTATAAATATCACTAGCAGGGAGGGGTTAACACTAGGGGACGATCAAGGGGATAAATGTGTTCCCTCAGTGTGTGTTCTAACTGTGGGGGGATGGGACTGACTGGGGGGAGGAGACTGATCGGTGTTCCTATATTCTAGGAACACACGATCTATCTCCTCTCCCCTGACAGGATGTAGATTTGTGTGTTTACACACGGGTGCCAGACAGACATCGCGGCTGCTGAGCACACGCAATTGGCTTCTCAGTGACGCAGCAAGCGCATGCACGCCTTAGAAGCGGCCGCTGTACAGCTACGGCGATTTGCGCAGGGGAGCCATTCTGCTGCCGTCAAACGAAGGTGGGCTGTCGGCATGTGGTTAATCACATGCAAGGAAAATCAAAAACAGCATCTTTATACATGATTGGATGATAGAAACCAGTAGAGCTTCCCCTCATTTCAGATCTTCCCCTCAAGTCTAGAGCAACTGCACTTGCAGTGCACGGTATATTTGCCTTTAGTAGATCAACCTCCCTGTCTCTATAAGACGCAATAACAACAGAGTATCTAGCTGAGAATCGCTACTTCAGTAAAACAGTACAGATAACAGACAACTACTTGTGTGTATCCTGATTAACTGTGTCCCTTTCACTGAAGTCAAGGGTCTGGCAACACAGGGGATCAGCTGGAAGGGATCCAAGGCTGGCAGACAAACAACCAACCACTGGAAATAGGATACACTCATAGCAATCAGAGAGGTGCTCCCCACAGTAGCTGGGTCTTCCAGAGAAGCTGTATTCTGTTAGTCTCCATTCCAACTGCCCACATGCTGGTTCTGACAGTGGAGGGCTTCCAACCTGGCTGCAGATCAGTTTCCTAGCCCTGCTTGGACTACCTTTGCAAGTGTGGCCACGCTGAGCTGCTGAGGGAGGGAAGTTGAAGAACTTATCTTCCCTATGCTTGTCCAGGAACCCAGGGAGCTGTTTAAAAAATAAGTTAAAAGGGCCTGCAACCACATCTGAGCACTGTGAGTAAATGGGCACTCTGCTGCAACATCACAAAAAGCAATCTTTCCACCACCAAGGGCACGTTACAACAACCAGCAGCCTCAGAAGAAACCAAAGTGGTGACCTCTGAGGGATCCATACCACTTTTTTTTAAACAGATCCCTGCCCCTGCTGTGTCACTGCTTCATAGCGGTATCTTCTCAGAAACAACAACTGACTCCCTTGGCATCTTGCACAACACCGCAAGATGCAAGGCTTCTGCCCTCACCTAGAAAGCCATGGTTACCCATCGCTCTTTCAAGCAGTCTCTACAGATCTAATCCCTGCTTTAAAGTGTATGAACAGTATCTCACAAAAGTGAGTATACCCCTCATAGTTTTGTAAATATTTTATTATATCTTTTCATGTGACAACACTGAAGAAATGACTCTTTGCTACAATTTAAAGTAGTGAGTGTACAGCTTGTATACCAGTGTAGATTTGCTGTCCCCCCAAATTACTCAACACACAGCCATTAATGTCTAAACTGCTGGCAACAAAAGTGAGTACACCCCTAAGTAAAAATGTCCAAATTGGGCCCAAAGTGTCAATATTTTCTGTGGCCACCATTATTTTTCAGCACTGCCTTAACCCTCCTGGGTATGGAGTTCACTAGAGCTTCACAGGTTGCCACTGGAGTCCTCTTCCACTCCTCCATGACGACATCACAGAGCTGGTGGATATTAAAGACCTTGCGCTCCTCCACCTCCCGTTTGAGGATGCCCCACGGATGCTCAATAGGGTTTAGGTCTGGAGACATGCTTGGCCATGGATCTTTGGGGGACCCCACGCCGTATTTTTTTTTTTTGGTGCGGGGTTCCCCTTAAAATCCATAGGAGGAAGAAGAGAAGAGGATGAAGAAGAAGATGAAGAGAAGAGCGGGAGCCTCCCCCCATGCCATGGGTGCGGAGCGGCCCGAGGAGAAGAAGATAGAAGACGCCGCGGAGGAGATGCTGGACGAGAACGCCGGAGGAAGAACCAGAAGAGCCAGAAGAACCAGAAGAAGATGAAGGAAGATAGAAGAAAGAAGAAGCATTTAAATAAAGGTATTGTCAAAAACTGTCTCTTGTCATTTTTAACATTTTTGACAGTTTTTTAGTGAAATGGTAGGGGTAAGTACCCCCTTACCATTTCACACAGGGGGGGGGCGGGATCTGGGGGTTCCCTTGTTAAAGGGGGCTTCCAGATTCCGATAAGCCCCCCGCCCGCAGACCCCCACAACCACCGGCCAGGGTTGTGGGGATGAGGCCCTTGGTACGGTTCAGGAGGGGGGGGCCGCACTCTTATCCCCTCCTCTTTTCCTGCGGCCTGCCAGGTTGCGTGCTCGGGATAAGGGTCTGGTATGGATTTTTGGGGGGACCCCACGCCGGTTTTTTTTTTGGCACGGGGTTCCCCTTAAAATCCATACCAGACCTGAAGAGTCTGGTATGGAATTTAGGGGGAACCCCACGTCATTTTTTTTTTTAAATTTTGGGCCGGGGTTCCCCTTAATATCGATACCAGACCTGAAGGGCCTGGTATGGAATTTAGGGGGACTCCCACGTCATTTTTTAAAAAAAATTTTGGTTCGGATTTTCCCTGTGTTGAATTCCCATGCCGTTTTTATCAATGAACTTCTATGTGTATTGTCGGCAATGCTTAAGCGGCGGGTAGTTTTAAATGGAATTTTTCCTTCGAAATGTCATTTTGCTGTCAGACTGTTCTAAACACGGGAAACATGCGCCCCTTTACAGGCATACTATAGACACCCCCAGGTACGAAATTTAAAGGGATATTACACTTTTATTGTTTGACTTTAAGCATTATTAAAATCACTGCTCCTGAAAAAACGTCCGTTTTTAAAACTTTTTTTTGCATTGATCCATGTCCCCTGGGGCAGGACCCGGGTCCCCAAACACTTTTTATGACAAAAACTTGCATATAAGCCTTTAAAATTAGCACTTTTGATTTCTCCCATAGATTTTAAAGGGTGTTCTGCGGCATTCGAATTTGCCACGAACACCCCAAATTGTTCGCTGTTCGGCGAACTTGCGAACAGCCAATGTTCGAGTCAAACATGAGTTCGACTCGAACTCGAAGCTCATCCCTACTCCTCAGCCATAAATTTTGTGAGCTGATAACTTCCAGTACTCTGCACCTCTGGACCAGTGGCGCCGATAGGGGGGTGCGGGGGTTGGGCACCAGGGCCGGTGCTACCATAAGTATACACTGCCTGTCCGTTTGGGCTCAGAGGAGGTAAGAACCGTGGAACTTTTTATCTCCTATCGGAGATGCAGGCAGCTGGTGCCCAATCTCTGCTCTGCCTCATAGTAATTACCAAGGGCAGATAGCGGGACAGTTCCTGCTCGTCACCAGGAGAGCCATCTTGCTTGGGACTCGGGAGTCGGGATGCAAGTGCTCAGTGTCCGGTCCAGTTCGTTCTCTCAGCCCCTCCCTGACTCCACCAGCTGTCCAGTGCCACACTTCGCCTCCCATTTGGGTCCGTCCACACTCCAACCCCCTAAATGCAATGCCAGTGTTTTGTCACATATGGCGACCCATCACATTTGGCTACCCGCTGGGGTGCGCATGTGCGACGCCGCCATATGCATTCCAACACTTTTAAATTTTTACGTTTTAAAAGTGTTAAAAGTGACAAAAACACTTTTAACACTTTTTATTTTGAAAAAGTGTTAAAAGTGACAAAAGTTTTATAAGTGTTGGAACGCATATGGCAGCGTCACGCATGCGCACTCCAGCTGGTAGCCAAATGTGATAGGTCGCCATATGTGACGAAACACCTGCAATGATCTCTGATCAGGGTTTTGTGATATGAGATATGAAACATTGGTTGCTATAGCTGCATAAGCCACCTAAAGGGGAACCAGCCTGAGAGGAGGGAGACATAATTGGTGAGTGAAACTTTTGTACACAGAACAAAACCCCTGTCTCCCGCCACCACCTTTTGCACTCCCCCCCCCCCTTCTGCCTCCATCTCCATCTCTCCATTCTCTCTCCCCTTCTCACTTCCCCCTCTACCCCCCTCCTACTCTCCTCTTTTGCTCTGTCCTCTCTCTCCCCCTCTCTCTTTCTCTCCCCCTCTCTCTTTTTTCTCCCCTCCTCTCTCTCTCTCTCTCTCTCTCTCTCTCTCTCTCTCTCTCTCTCTCTCTCTCTCTCTCTCTCCCCCTCTCCCCCCCCCCTCTCTCCCCTCTCTTCCCCCCCTCTCTCTCCCATTCCCCTCCCTCCCTCTCTCTCCCTTCTCTCTTTCTCTGCCCCTCTTTTTCTCCCCCTATCCCCCCTCTCCTTTCCCCCCCTCTCTTTCTCTCCCCCTCTCCCTCTCTTTCTCCCCCTCTCTTTCTCCCCACCCCTCTCCCTCTCCCCCGCTCTCTTTCTCTCCCTCTCTCCCCCCTCTCTCTATCCCTCCTTTCTCCCCCCCTCTCTCTCTTTCTCTCCCCTCTCCCTCTCTTCCCCCCTCTCTCTCTTTGCCTCTCTCTCTTTCTCCCCCTCTCTTTCTCCCCCCCCTCTCTCTCCCTATCTCTTCCCCCTCTCTTTCTCTCTCCCCCCATTTCTCTCTCACTCCACTTTCTCTATCTTTGCCTCCCTCTCCCTCCGCCAACTCTTTTTTCCACTTTCTCTCTCTCCCGTATCTCTCTTCTTGTTATATACAGACCAGTGTATATAATGTACAGTATGGTGTCAAGGTACAGACTGGTCTGTATATAATGTACCGTATGGTGTACATATAATGTACAGTCTGTACCCTGGCACCATACTGTACATCAGCCCCATACAAACGGGCCAAATGTCGGGAGACAACGGCTGGTTAAAAAAAAAAGGAGGCTGACATTTGGCTTGTGTTGGTCAGCTTCCGTCGAACGAGCACGCTGGAAAACCAGAAGTCGGCCAACTCCTGATCAGAGCTTTCAGCTAATGGCAGAGAGCTGATCATGTGTTCTGGTGGGGCCTCCCCCTGACAGCACACAACAGCTCAGAGGGGGAGATCCCTGTACTTCCTTCTCATAGTCGACCGGAGCTGACAGTTTATTTCCGTTTAACCCAAAAAATGAGTAGTGTGTACAAGTTAGCATTGCTCCCTGCTATCTCCATGGACAACAAAAAACACCTCCCCCCTGCTATGGAGATGAGAGGAAGGTGTTATATAGTTCTAATACAGAGTATTGTAGTTATGGTTGCCACCTCATCCCTTTAAACCCGAACACCTTTGAATTACACAGGTTCTGTGGCTGATTAAGGTGGTTACTAAATTCACTTGGTGCCTTATCTGCATTTAATTAGCCTCAGAACCTGTGTAATTCAAAGGTGTTCGGGTTTAAAGGGATGAGGTGGCAACTCTAATTGTAGTCCTAGGGTGACAATGCTAGAGGAAGCAAATTAATGGCAGGATTACCAGGTTAAAATAAAGGCGGAAAAAAAGTGTGAAATAAGAAAACAAATGCAGCCACCACACCTAAGGACTGGTAAGCTGCAATACGATGTTTGTTTATGGGTTTAGATAGGGCTTTAAGGGGCTAGCACAGGAATTCAGCAGTCATTACAATTTTGTATTTTGCTGAAATATTTAGTACACAGCTATTTTATAAATACGACGTATTGTACAGAAGAAATATAAAAATATTTGGCAAAAATCTATTTTTTTAAAGCTTTCTGTCCAACAAAAATAAACATTTTGCTTGCTGGTTGGTGGTCTTTTGGAAGCATCAGTTTGGTTCACTCACACTAGGACGTCATTCACATGGGGCCTTTTAATCCATGCCCCGTACAAGGCCGTGTTTCCCGGGATGGGGATGCACAGGTGTTCAATGCATTCCCATACCAGCAGTCCATTGCGTTCTGATTGACAGATATGAAACTGCCGGTGTTCTGCCGAGAAAGTTCCCCTCGGCGGATAAGGACCCCCCCTCTACTGCACAGGCGCAGTGCTTGCGCAGTAGGAGCCAGCGGAAATAGCCGAAGCCGAAAAGAATAGAAATCAGCTGTACACGGCGCCTGTAAGAGGGCCCCTCGCGGGCTCCCTCCGCTCGCCACGCTTCGGGCACGGCCTCGCTTTGCTTGGCACTTTTTTATTCTCCCTCTAGGTCCACTTGGATGGTGGGGCTTCAACCTGGACCTAGGGCGCAGGTGCTGTGTACAGCTGATTGAAGTTTTTCAGCTTCGGCTATTTTCGGCGGCTCCTAGTCGTTCGTACTGCGCAACAGCTGCGCCTGCGCAGTACAGGGGGGGTCCTTATCCTGAGCGTTTCGTTTTCAGGCAGAAAGTCGTGTAATTTTGTCGCGATTTTGTACAGGTCAAAAGGTCATCAATGGAAAAAGCTGAAAAATACCTGTAATCTACATAAAAAGAAGCTCATGTACTTTTTTGAGCTTCAGGCGTTTTTCTTCAGGTGGCAAAACGCTCAGATGTGAACAGGTGCCATTGAAATGAATGGGATTTTGCTTGTTGGGCATTTTTTGGTCATTTTTTCCGGGCATTTTACGAGCTGAAAACGCTCAGGTGAAGCAAACTGGTCCAATCCTCTGTGAGTTCAGACTCATGCAAACTGCTCATCTCCACTCAAAGTGGCAAATCTGCCCGTGTGTATGCCACCCTCTCCGACAGATGCCGGCTTCTATTGGATGAGCATGCTGGAAAACCAGCAGCTGTTAGACTCCCGATCAGCACTCTCAGCCAATGGCAGAGAGCGCTGATCAGAGTGTTCT
Source organism: Lithobates clamitans (assembly GCA_037952925.1). Lineage (NCBI taxonomy): Eukaryota > Metazoa > Chordata > Amphibia > Anura > Ranidae > Lithobates > Lithobates clamitans. The sequence goes on along the minus strand of JBBGZY010001990.1, from coordinate 582,457 downwards.
GGCGGGGGGGGGGGGGACACCCCCAGTCAGAACACAACAGCTCAGTGGGGAGACTTCGCATAGTTAGTACAGCGGCTCCAACCGGAGCTAACAGGTTTTTTTGGTAGAGCGAACAAAAAAAACTCAGTGTGTACCAGACTCACAGTAAGAAGTATCACTTGAGTCAGAGGAGATGCCAAACACAAGTAATTACCTTTTATCTTCTTTAACTCTGTTTCTGGTTGACCACAGTAACATCTCTGGTTGCGCTTGCAACTGTACACTAGATGGCAGCACTTGCACATTTTAGAAATTCAAATATAACAAAAACAAAAGTTATAAAGTACATCAGATTAACTTTTGTATCTAGAAGCTTCCTTCTAAGCAGAAGGAAAAAAGTATTTTTATCTAACCAATGACCCGATGTTCTAGGCACTGTATATCTGTGGTGACTGTTTACAGAAACTATATATAACATAGTGTTTCAGACTCAACCTACATACATCTTAAAGCGGAGTTCTGCTGATTTTTTTTTTTTTTTATAAAGTCAGCAGCTACAAATACTGCAGCTGCTGACTTTTAAAATAAGGACACTTACCTGTCCAGGTCGCTCGGCTCTCGGGTGCTGCCGCCGCCATCTTCGGTAAGGCAATCAGGCTTCACTTCCCGGTTCCCTACTGCGCATGCGCAAGTCACGCTGCGCAATCCGGATGTTCCCTGCTGTCTCTGGGACCCGTGTGTTTCCCAGCAGACAGTGGGGGGGTGGACGGGAAGTGGCGTAGATACCCGCAGATTCTGCGGCTATCTATGCCCAGAAGTGGGTGCAAATACCTGCATTATACAGGTATCTGCACCCCCCTCCCCCCTGAAAGGTGCCAAATGTGACACCGGAGGGGGGGAGGGTTCCGAAAAGCGAAAGTTCCATTTTTGCGTGAACCTTCGCTTTAAATCCTGCACACCCATAGAGAGCCCATGTTAGTGTAGTTCAGTATTGGGCACCAGGGGGCAGCATTGCGTTCCAAACTCATCATCACCTTTTGCCATCATGAACAAAAGGAGAAGAGTGTTTGGTTTTCTCTTTGTTCTCAGTAGCTGTGGAGATTCCTAAAAATGTGCTGCCGGAATTCCTCACATTTGTCCTCCTTTCCCCTTTATAATCAAGATGTACTATAATGAGTATAAGACATCTCCATCATGACAGAACAAAGTCTCCGATTACATAGAGTGTCCTTACTTTATTCTTTTTCATTTTATTCACTTTGTCACATAAGTCTATCTTATTTTAAGATTGGTCTAACTCTACAATTTTCCTAATGTGTCATCCTGAAGTAAAAATACATTTTAATGACTAAACTTGAATACAGTTAAAGCGGTATTAAACCCGAAAGCAGAATGTAATTTATTGCAGCTTACCAATCGTGGTGGCCTCCACTCTGGAAGGAGCACAGGGGGTACCTTTGGACAGCAGCATAGTTAATCAGGGGGGGGGGGGGGGTCGTTAGATGTACTAGAAGATTTAGAGAAACTAACAAGTTGAAGTTAAACTCCAGCTCACACTTTATAAGAAGTTACAACAGTTTTGATCAGCCTAGGATAAAGGTTTTACCCAAATAAATAAAAGCTGACCATTGTAAGTACCCCTGTCAGTGGTAAATGGTTTGTCCCAACACTTCAACTGCTGCATCTGCAGGATGGCTTGTTCTATTGAAAAACAACAGGCTTACTCGCTGGATCACCAGGTGAAAAAAATAGAAAGCCTAGAAAAGAAAACAAATGCAATTACCACATCTAATAACTGGTAAGCTGCAATTTAACAAATGTTTGCTTTTGGGTTGAATACTGCTTTATCATGTTTAATGGAGCTTCCACTTTAAACCAAAGATAATTTACTCCAGGTTGTTTTGCTTTACTTGAGTCAATGCAGAGGACAGTGTAACCATTTTTTCCAATTTAAAGTGATTGTAAAGTATTGTTTTTTTTCTCTTTAAAAATAACAAACATGTTATACTTATCTCCTCTATTCATTGGTTTTGCACAGAATAGCCCGGATCCTCCTCTTCTCGGGTCCCTCGCCAGCTCTCTTGGCCCCTCCCTCCTGTTGAGTGCCCCCACAGCAAGCAGCTGGCTATGGGGGCACCCGGGTCAAGCTGCAGCTCCGTGTGTCCATTTAGACACGGAGCCGTGGTTTGGCCCCGCCCCCTCTCTCTCATAATTGGCTAACTGACTTTGACAGCAGAACGAGCCAATGACGCCACTGCTGTGCCTCAGCCAATCAGGGGGGAAAGTCCCAGAGGGCCGAGGCAATCGTGCACACCGCTGGAGGAAGATCGGGCACAGGGAAGTATTGGGAGGGCTCCTGCACATACAAGGCTTTTTATTTTAATACATAGAATGGATTAAGATAGTAAATCTTCTGACTTTACAATCACTTTAATGAAGTGTAAATGCTACATTAAAATATCCCACAAATACAATTTATATCTCAACCTATTACCCACCAGCTTGTTTTCCAGATCTCTGAACAGAATCTTCGAAATCATAGAGAGAGTCTGAAAACTCCATGCTTTTCAGCTTTACATATTTTGCATCTTCACATGAGTCCCTGCCCTCAAGAAGCTTACAATCAAATGTCCCTAACACACATGCATATGCATATATATATACACACTAGGGACAATTACCTTCTAGCATGTCTTTGGAGTATGGAAGGAAACCCACATAAGCTCAGGGAGAACATGCGCACTTTATGCAGGAAAGGCTGGTTTAGAGATTTGAACCAAGAACCCCAGTGCTGCAAGGCAGAAGTACTAAAAGAACCATTGCATTCTATGCATTAAGATAAAAAAAAAACCCTTCAGTGTGCAGCAGCCCCCTTCAGCCCCCCTAATACTTACCTGAGCCCCATCTAGCCCCATCCAATGATATTGCACGAGAGACTTGGCTGATTGGGACTCTCCCTCCTCATTGGCTGAGACACACAGCGGGCACCTTTGGCTCCAGCTGCTGTCAATCAAAGTAATTGAGCCAACGAGGAGGGGGCGATAGCTGCTCATTGTCTGAATGGACACACAGAGCAGCGACTCAGCTCAGTGCCCCCATAGCAAGCTGCTTGCTGTTGGGGCACTGAACAGGAGGGAGGAGCCAGGAACACAGAAGAGGGACCTGAGAAGAGGAGGATCCGGGAATGCTCTGTGCAAAACCAACTGCACAGAGGAGGGAAATATAACATGTTTGTTATTTTTAAACGAAAAAAAAAAGAAAAGAGAATTTGATATCACTTTAATCCAGGAAGGACATTTTATAGTATGGTAGCCTACCAGTCCTTAGATATAATATCTGCATTATTTTTATTTTTTCCCACTTTAACCAGGTGATCTTGCCATTAACTCACTTCCTGTCCTAGGAGGACAACCGTACTCAGCAGTGTTGTCACCCCTAAAACAGGAAGGACTACATAACACCTTCCTCTCTTCTCCATAACAGGGGGAGGTGTTTTGTAGTCCATAGAGATAACTGGAAATTATGCTAACAGATAACAGTCCAGAGGCAGCAAACACAGGTAGTTATTAGCTCACAAGGTTTTGTTTTTTGTTTTTACAGGGAATGGAAGTTATATTGTTTCAAAGAGCGTTTTTGCTACGAGCACACAAGCACCACTGACATCCTTGATCTTCTCCTCAGCATAAGGGCTGAAGAACTTGGCTTTTACAATGACTAGTTACTTGGGGAGCTTTGGAACTTTTTTTTTTTGAAGTTTTGGTACTTTGAACGTTGGAGCTTGTGATCTTTGCTGAGTACCTTGAATTAGCCGGTGTGCACTGCGATAATGACTAGTGCTGGTCCATCAGGTTCAGTCTGGCCTGTTCACTGACCAAGGTCCACAGTTTGTCCAAGTTAATTGTAGGACAATAATGCTGATTCTTCTTCAGGTGTCTTATGCCAGCCTTACCGAAGTAACCAGGGTGGTAATTATCAAAGCTGATCATGTGATGATGCAAATCACTGACATTACTGTGACCACCCAATTGCTTTATGTGTTTGCCAATATGACCCTGCCCTTGATTGATATGTCCATGGAGCATCCTCATCTTCTATAGCTTGGTAGGCATGACAGTTAGATATCTGTGTTGGGAGAATGCAGGGCACATGTTCTCAGCACAGAAAAGTGTTTACATAGTACTGTATATATACGGCCTCTTGGTGTTAAAGCCCACCCACCAAGAGGCTGCATATATGCGTGCGGGCAACAGTAGAAGGTTAAAATAAAACACTTTCCATAGTATATGTAACAGACCTAAAGGGAGAAAATAAGGGAAATGTATTGTTAGAGTTTACATACACTTAGGCATGAGCAGATTTCTTGCCCCATCCATCCTCAATGATCTGCCCGGGTATGACCATGCTAACACATAAAACCAAATAGAGGGTGCACCAGCCTAGCACATTATCCTCAAACCATATATTTTATTTTTAACAAAGTGTTAAGTAATATACTCACAAACCAGCAAATGTATCAAAGCTTGTCATAATACAACATCATCACCTTCAAGACCCAGATACATCACATCACATAACAGGACAAATTAATTCAGTTGCAAGGGGCCTCCCTCTTCCTCTGAGCCAATGGGGCTGTGCCTTGTAACAACCATTAAATAGCTAAATAGAATGACTGTTGTCAGATGGTGGTACCTCCCATCCTATGGACAGGAGTTAGCCCATTCTTTTACAGACTCGATATTACACACCCATCAAGTTGTAAGGGGCACATGTACATATGAACTTGCATGCAATGCATTTCTTGTGTTACATTATAAAAACAGTTTGAAACATCGCACCAAACATAATATCAGCGGTTAAACAAATAACATCATTTAATGTGGACTTTCAAATAATTCTTATTTCTCACAATATCCATCCAGGCCGCACAAGTAGACTGGGGTGGGCTTAATATATGCAATCATATGCATATGTGTTAAGATTACTCATCATCCACTTGTTCATGAGGTTGGATCGATCAGTGAGATCAGGGGGCACCACTCTCCTATCATAAACGGCGCACAACAAGTTCCAGCCCTAAATGGCCTCAACCGAGATGTCCACAGGATGCAGATGTAGACCAATTGCCATGCAATGGGGACCCTGCAGCTCGCAGCAAAAGATCCAGGAAGATCCAAAGAGTTCAACTAAAGACAACAAAAAGGAACAGCAGCGCGGGATCCTTGTTGGCAAGTTAAAAGTAATAACTTATTATAAAAGGTTCACACCTTCTTTGTCATAACCTTTGTCATGACAAAGAAGATGTGAACTTTTGAAACGTGTTGCTGACCTCTTTACACCACCCCCCTTTCTCCTACAGTACATAGGAAATGCCACGAGGCAGGGAAAAGTAGTGGAGAACGCCAGACACTGGTGGCTCTATGACAGCTGTCAAACCAGGCTTCCTTCATGCTAGCTCAGATTACACAGCTGATGACATTCGCAAGCCTTCCTATGGTGTTTCCACCTAATCCCATGCTGACTGTCAAAAACCTAACATGTAAGTGTGCTATTTTTGTTTGTGCAATAAATTACTTCTAACTTGCAAATGAGGATTTCCATGCTGCTGTTCCTTTTTTGTAATCATAAATGGCGGGGTCCATATGATGTACAGCCATCCACATACCCAGGCGGTCACGCCACAGGCATCGATGACAAGGTGTTCCCCTGGCTGGAACGCATGCCAGCACTGCCATTTCGGAAGTGCGGTTAGTCTTTATGACCAGGCTAAAGGATGAGTTTGCAAAATAAAATATCTACAGTAGTTTGCAAGTTTTAAAATGCCTACAGAGAAGACAAAAGATACAGATTGTTCACCATGACTAGGCACCTGTGCCTTCCCCAGTGAATTAAACGTGCTGCCAGTAGCTTGTGAAGTTGATTCTCAGAAACGCAATGTTATTCTCAGCTTCAAGTTGTCCATCTGTTTTTTTTTCCCTAATACCGCTTGACATTATTTCTGCTCCATGTAACACTGACGTCTCGCTACATTTCAGAGAATAAAGACTTCATATTCAACCTGTCTGCATCAATTGTTGTGTGCACAATGTGGATATCCTGGTTTCCTGAAGTGGCAGCTCATTAAGAACTTTTCTAATTACTTCTCTGTATTCTGACACATATAAAGACTACAGCAAGAATAGTGGTTTAAAAAAAATAAATTATAAAATGAAACAATGTTAGAGAAAGAGATTCCAAGAAGAAGGCAAGAAAAGGACCAAGTGGTCCATCGAGTCTGCCCCCCCCCCCTTTTTGTTTTTTTATTGTATAGAATCATACAAAAGTTATCACATTTTGAGCTTTGAAAGGATACACTCTAACCAAAATTGAAAAATGAGCTATGAAATATGTACAGTGGAAAAAAAGCTACCTGTCCAGGGCTTATGGTTTTGAAGCCTGCCACCATATAGTCAAAAAGGCCCTTGTTACCTCAATTAGATATTCTGAAGACGCCAAACCTTTCTAAAAAATGAACTATTCTCTATCTTACTCACATCTCTGATGTTAAAGAATCCAAAGGCTAAAGCCGGCAATACATGAATTGAAATTCGACAGGTTTAGCAGGGACCGGCCTAGATTTGATCCATGTATGGGAAGGCTGAATGTACCCAAGTTGATCCATTGACCAACTTGGTTACAACCGGCCTGTCGTATTTTTGACATGCGATTATTGCTGGTGGCTTTAGCCGCTAGCAGTAATCATTGTGTTCTGCTCACCACCCCCCCACAGTAGCATTCCCCCATCAACACTGACTATGTTGATGGAAGAATATAATCATCTATGGGCTGCTTTAGTCATTATACAGCCTCTTGGCCCCATTGACCATTTTTCCCACTGCATTCCTCTATGGTCCAATCTGTACTTCTCCAATTACCTCGCTGCACTACTTCCAACTCCTTGAGCATTCAATTCCAGAATCGACACTAAACTTTTTCCAGTGCTTCCTTCCTCCACAATATTTCCAGCATTGTCTCCTGTCTGTCAGAAGGCTGGATGACACGTGCCTGCTGATATGATGTCTGCCCACCATACCTTCTTGGAAATAGAGATGTAGCCTGTGAGAGCAGACATCGCCTGCTCTATGTAACACCGTTGCTATGTTTCTTAGGTAGCATCAATAGACTACTAATTAAGTTTCCGTGTTGCATTTAATTGGCCTGAAGCAAAAAAACATTTTCTTTTGTTATGTTATTGAGCAGTGATAAGTGAACCTTTCTAAGTTCAATTTGCAAAGGGTCTGGCAAATCTTGTTCAAAATTTAGTGAACCACAGTTTTGTGGCAAATTTCCTCGAAGTGTAATAGGGCGTACACACGGTCGGACTTTGTTCGGACATTCCGACAACAAAATCCATGGATTTTTTCCGACGGATTTTGGCTCAAACTTGTCTTGCATACACACGGTCACACAAAGTTGTTGGAAAATCCGATCGTTCCGAATGCGGTGACGTAAAACACGTACGTCTGGACTATAAACGGGGCAGTAGCCAATAGCTTTCATCTCTTTATTTATTCTGAGCATGCAAGGCACTTTGTCCGTCGGAAAATTTTATCTCCTGCTCTCCAACTTTGTGTGTCGGAAAATCCGATGGAAAATGTCCGATGGAGCCCACACACGGTCGGAATTTCCGACAACACGCTCCGACCGGACATTTTCCATCGGAAAATCCGACCGTGTGTATGGGCCATAAATGGTGGGGGCATTGTTAGTAAAATTCTTGAATTCTTACTACTACTGTAAAAAAAAGAAAGGCTTGGGGAGCTGGGCACTTCAATGGTGGACATGTCCCCAAAAAAATAAAAATAAATTAAATATCATACAGTGTGGAGATGAACTTTTCATGCAGGTTCGAAGGCAATTGAAAATACACAAATCATTATGCCCTAAAGCTGTACGGGGTGTTACAGGACAGTTTGATTTTCATGGACAATCTCAGTGACAGTTTACAAAGGCTGCGCATATTTTGCTGTGGAATAGATTTTTTTCTTTTACAATTATCTTGGCTTACATACAGCAGAAATATTTCATTCTAATTAATTTCAGTTTGATAAAAAGGCTTTCTGCAGGTAGCATTAGCAACAACATATTCCTATTCCTCAAATTGCCCTGCAGTTCACTGTGGCTGTTTGAGCACTCACTGATGCACAGCTATCCTGCTGCTGGCCAATTTCTAGAAGTTTTCACTAAATATTAGGAGACCACAGATGATACGGCAGTGTAGATTGGCAACAAGAAGAACAATTTTAATGAGTGGGTATTGGCTGAAATGTACAATTTTAAATAGAAAGACTAGGCCCAAATTTACTAGAAAAAATTGCACAGGCTAAGGTTTATTACAAGAATTAGGATACTTCAGAGGATACAGCAGTGAAAAATTAGCCAGCAGGGCAGTTTTATTAACCACTTCAATACCAGGCACTTAGACACTTTCCTGCCCAAGCCAATTTTCAGCTTTCAGCGCGGTCGCAATTTGAATGACAATTGCGCCGTCATACAACACTGTACCCAAACTAAATTTTTTATAAGTTTGTTCCCACAAATAGAGCTTTCTTTTGGTGGTATTTGATCACCTCTACGGTTTTTATTTTTTGCGCAACAAATAAAAAAAGACTGAAAATTGTTTTTTTTTGTTTTTGTTAACATTTTTTGTAAATAAGTACGTTTTTTTCTTCAATGATGGGCACTGATATGGCTGCACTGACGGGCACTGATAAGGCGGCAGTGATGGGCACCGATGAGGTGGCACCAATGAGGTGGCACTAATGAGGTGGCACTGACAGGCACTGATGATGGGCACTGATAGGCGGCACTGATGGACACTGATAGGTGGCACTGATGGGCACTGATAGGTGGCACTGGTATGCGGCACTGATGGGCACTCATAGGCAGCACTGATGGGCACTTATGGGTGGCACTGATGGGTACTTATGGGTGGCACTGATAGGTGGCATGGATGGGCACTGATGGGCATGGATGGGCACTGATAGGTGGCACAGATGGACACTGATGGGTGGCACCGTTGACACTGATTGGTGGCACTGATGACATTGATGGGTGGCATTGCTGGGCATCACTGAATTATAATGGTGCCAGTCAGAGCCCATTTGTGGGCACTGATTGGCACAGATTGGGCACATGTGGATGGCCATGGAGTACATACCTGGCCATCCACATGTTGCCTGCTTCCCTAGCGGCCATGGCTGCTTCCCTGGTGATCTAGTGCGGGCATCCGAGGGGGGGCTGCGCTGATAAACAATCAGCGCAGACCCCCCCTGTCAGCAGAGCCGCCGATCGGCTCTCCTCTACTCGCGTCTGTCAGACGCGAGTGAGGAAAAGCCGATCAACGGCTTTTCATATTGACATCGTTAGCAGCCGTGATTGGACACAGCTGATCACGTGGTAAAGAGCCTCCGCCGGAGGCTCTTTACCAAGATCGGTGGAGCGATGTGTCAGAATGACACATCGCTCCATCGATCGCCGCGATGCCGCCCCCCACAGGCGCGCGGCGGCTGTTATCCTGAAGGACGTCATATGATGCCCAGTCAGGATAACTGAATACCGCCCGGCCGTCAATCTGCTATAGGCCGGGTGGGAAGTGGTTAAAGAGGAAGTAAATCTCCCATTCTGATGCTGCTTTTCATTTAGTCCATTATAATAAGTAATTATCAAACTATAGCCACTGTAATCCAGCCCAAATCGCATATTACTTACTGTTTAAAGAAACTTTAAAAAACTTATTTCCAGGGGTTAGGCAGCGCCATCTTAAGTATTGTTTTCTGAGTCTACAGTAGAGTGTATTTCTGCCCTTACATTGAGCACTTCCTGTACTGTTAACCAAGCCTCCTTCTCAATCCAACGTTTCTATGGCAACCCTGTTTTACTGCTCATAGCTGACTTGTTTTATTTCATAGTATTTACTTGTGCCGATTATCTAGTGATTGCCTGTGTCAGTCTTATCAGCTTCAGATGATAAGGCTCCAGTAATCCTGTCCCATGCCCAAGTTTACACTGCATGTGATGTCACATGGTCACATGGGGTGTAGTGTGAAGTTCTGAGTGATTAGGCAATGTCCTGGGATTTCAGAGTTGTGCCTTAGAAAGATCTGATATTAGACAGATAAGTACACAGAGTGTGCCGTAAATCAGGGGAGATCTGGGCATGCTTAGTGAAGTCATTCTAAAGAACAAAAAGGATTTCAACAATGCTAAGCAAGTAAGGAGATATCTACAAGCAGTGTTCATTAGGATTTTTTATGCTGATTTACATGGGACAAAGTTGTCGGGGAGAGTTTACAACCACTTTAAATGGACACTAGGCCTACTAGCATGTGCCTAACATTTATTTTATATAAAAAAAGGCAGCAAAGGAGTTGACTGCCTAAAGAGCTAATAATTAGAATGAAAGTACAATTTCCTAATCCCTAATAAACTATGCAGTTTGTCAGCTTTCCTTGTTTTTTTCCCTATAACAGCTTCCAATATGCTGACACTATGACTGCTTTGTGCCTTCCCTTTTATAGTGAGGGGGTCAACATATCCAAATTTCCCCTTTTTGGCCCTTCTAAGCCTGATGGCCATAGTTTAAAGGGCAATTAGTGCATGATTAAAAAAAAAAAATTCCTGGGGTGAATCAGCACAAAAAAATTAACTGGCATCACTAATTTCAAACCCATGGTAGCCGCAAATAAAAACCTCATCCCTTTACCCTTAAAAAACAGGTATATCCAGTGCTGAAAATTGTCCATACATTTACAGACTGTAAAAAACAGATGCTTCAAATCCGTTTAAGTCTGTGGAGTGGAGCAAGCGCCAGGAAAACAAGCCCCATGCACATGCACAGTTCTAGAGCTAGCCGATTCAAATTTGGCTGGTGTTGGGCATAGTGTGACATGTGACATTAGTAAGACCATCTGGAATACACAGTTCAGATTTGGGCACCAGTTCACAAAAAGATAATCAGGGAGCTTAAGAAAGTGCAGAGAAGGGCAACCAAACTGATAAGAGGCATGGAGGAGCTCAGCTATGAGGAAAGATTAGAAGAACTGAATTTATTCTCTCTTGAGAAGAGGAAATTACGGGGGGGTATGAACAACATGTATAAGTACATAAGGGCAGGGGTGTTGCTAGGTCTACAAAAGATCTGGGGCTAGAACCCATATCTCATACATTATATATTATCATTACATCAGGGTCCCCAGAGAGCCTCCCCTTACATCAGGGTCCCCAGAGAGAACCCCTTACATCAGGGTCCCCAGAGAGCCCCCCCTTACATCAGGGTCCCCTGAGAGCACCCCTTATATCAGGGTGCCCAGAGAGCCTCCCCCTTACATCAGGGTCCCCAGAGAGCCTCCCCCTTACTTCAGGGTCCCCAGAGAGCCTCCCCCTTACAACAGGGTCCCCAGAGAGCTTGTCACGTTACCATAAGATGCAGTTTGTCACTTTCCATGTCACCTGCCACCAGATGCAGCTTGTCACATCACCTGTCTCCAGATGTGAATTGTCACATACAGAAAGGCTAGGGTATACAGACAGGCTAGGGTATATAGAGAGGCTAGTGTATACAGACAGGCTAGCGTATACAGAGAGGCTAGGGTATACAGAGAGGCTAGGGTATACAGACAGGCTAGTGTATACAGAGAGGCTAGTGTATATAGAGAGGCTAGTGTATACAGACAGGCTAGGGCATATAGAGAGGCTAGGGTATACAGACAGGCTAGTGTATACAGAGAGTCTAGTGTATACAGAGAGGCTAGTGTATATAGAGATGCTAATGTATACAGACAGGCTAGTGTATACAGAGAGGCTAGTGTATACAGACAGGCTAGGGTATACAGGGAGGCTAGTGTATACAGACAGGCTAGGTTATACAAAGAGGCTAGTGTATACAGACAGGCTAGGTTATACAAAGAGGCTAGTGTAAACAGACAGGCTGGTGTATATATATATATATATATATATATATATATATATATATATATCAGGCTAGGGTAGTACAGAGTTTCCCCCTCCCCCTCCTCTATGGTGTGCACTCACCTGCTGCCTCCCCAGTTCAGAAAGTTAGAAAGTTCCTCCCGACTTTATGATATGGGTGGAGCAAGGGAGGAGACTCGCTCTCACACTGATCTCTGGCTGTCAGTGAACCACCGAGTGCAGACTCAGTGAGAGTGCGGGGGCTGTGAGGAACATTGCTGTGTCAGGTACCCCGCGACACTCTCGCGGTAGGGCCGGCCCTGGACTCGGGGCTACGGGCCCCAGATTCGGGGCCCCATTAGCCACCCCCTAGTGATGCCACTGCATAAGGGGTCCATATAGTGAACTTGGTGTTGAGTTATTCACTTTAAGGTCATCACAGAAGACAAGGGGGCACTCCTTACGTCTTGATGAAAATAGATTTAATATCCAAATACGGAAAGGTTTCTTCACAGTAAGAGCTGTAAAACAAGTGGAATAGAGTCCCTGGAGTGCTGGTTCTGTCCAGCTCAGTAGATTGCTTTAAAAAGGCCTGGATTCTTCCTAATTGTACACAATATAACTGGATACTAACATTTATAGGTAAAGTTGATGCAGGGAATATCCGATTGCCTCATGGGGGATAAGAAAGGAATTTTTTCCCCTGCTGGAGCAAATTGGTTCATGCTTTGCTGGGGTTTTTTTGCCTTCCTCTGGATCATCTGTGGGTATAGGATTGTGTATAAAGGTTTGTATGATTTTTTTTTAAATCATAAATATTTTTTCCCTTTTATTGGTTGAACTAGATGGACTTGTGTCTTTTTTCAACCAGACTAACTATGTAACTATGTTAATGTCTCATCATTAAGGGATGGAATCTGTTCAGTGTGCATCCTTGAAAGTCTCTGCATCCTCACTCAGATTTGGAGCAGACAGCCAGCCCAGCTACTTCCATCAGTGCTCACACAAGCATGCATCTAGATGGGCCCCTTGGGAAGAGAGCATTAAGTCAACATTGCTTACCATTTGGTTGACCCAGCCACCCAGGACTCAGAACTTCCTAAGATGGAGCTCAGAGAGAGTTAGGAGGACAGGTAAACAGCAGCACTGAGAGCACCAGTTTGGTGGTTACCACCAGCTAAATCTCGCATTACAAAGCCATAGTATCCACACCACACCTGTTCTTGTTCGACAACACCAGTTCTACACTTCTGAAAGCCAATAAAAGTACAAATTGTCCCTTCTGAAAAACATTTTTTTTCTCCCACTGACTGACATTAGGGCATTTCTTACCTTCCACTGACAATGCCAACATTGGGGCATTTCTTTCCTTCTACTGATAACGCCCACACAGGGTACTTCTTTCCTTCTACTGACAATGCCAATATGGGGCATATCTTTCCTTCTACTAACAATGCCAAAACAGGGGCATTTCTTTCCTCCCACTGACACTTCAGCATATTTTTTTGTACCACTGACACCGTAGAATTTTTTTCCTCTGCCACTATATTCTCTGCTGGCTAACCCTTCATTTTGCTGCAGTGCACTAGTGAAACCACGCTTCTTTTTCGCACAGTGCCTACAACTTCCATACATATTTTGGTGTGGCACCGCTATTATTTAATTTTTTTTCACCTCTTTCTCACACTTACCAACTTTTAAATGTTCCCAGGTATGATAGCCTGTGCATCAAAGAGAAAATAACAAGAGCAGCCTAGACATTGCTTTAACCATGGGTTACTCACTGTTTGCCATTAACTGTAAAGCAAAGCAGATTACTTGTTGTGGATATTGTATTTATTGTTTATATGATTTAAATTTTAATTATTTTAGCTTGCAACAGTTATGTCATTTTTTGAGGTTTTTAATAAAAATTGTGCTCTATCAGCAAATTTTCCACATTAAAAACTTCTTGTCATTAAAAAATAGTTGAGAGAAGTTTCCAACTCTGTCCTAATCACTGAACCAAATAGAGTTGAATATGGGTAGTCCCAAACACCAGATATACTTTAGATATTAAAGAACAGATACGCAGCACCTACAGCAATTAGCAAGTACCATAAATCACATATACATAGGCATATCCAACAATGTAGATACAAGACACCCCTTATATTTTTAACACCACCAAAGTTACTAAGTATGATCAGAAAATTGGGTAAACATAAAGTTATAGGTGATTATTTGAACAAAAATTGCATGTATGTATGTATGTAGAAATAACAATTAAGCGCAAAACATGAACAGCACAAACACCAAAAGCAAGTAAACATGGTAACAAAGCAGGAAATCATACAAAAGACATAATCCTGCGTTAGAAAAACTAAATAAACAAGTAATTTTCTAAATGCCTATAACCTACATTAAAATGTATTAATGAAAAAAAAATATATGATAAGATAAAGGTATAAAAAAGTGAAATAATTGTGGGGAAATTAAAAAAAGGGGAGAGAGGGAGGGGGCGTAGCGTGACCTCAGCCAAGATGGCCGCATAGACCGGGAGCTCTGCTGAAGGACAGGAAAGGGCAATGGCTCACAGCAAACTCGGGCGCCTAAACAAAACACTCTCCCGCTACAGCAGTTCAGCGCCATGTCAAAAAAGAAGAAGACCACATACAAGCCGAAGAAACTGACAGCATACTTTACACAGCCGCCACAGCAGCAGTGTGGGCAAGATGGCGCCAGCTCCTTCTCATCTTTTAACACCTGACCATAACGGCTCTGCTTGCCAAAACAACCATCACTCTCTGGGGAGCTCATAGGCCTCTACCCCAGACTGCAGAAGCCCAGCAAAAGCCAAACCTAGGATGGAAGAGCCCGGATTACAGCAATACGAGGTGAGATCTAACACTGACTCACAGGAAGATACCAGGGAACTCCCTGAATCCATTACTGCTATCCCTACCTTAAACCAGCCCATCCTAGACACCACACTTAAGGATTTGCTTGTTTCCCTAAGAAGTACTATCCACACAGATATGATGGCATGCATGAGAAAATTTAACTCAGATCTTACTGCTGTGGGTGACAGAATTGATCACGTGGAAGGCAAAATGGGGGAATATGCAACCACAATCAACAATCAATCTAATTTATGCTCATGATACAGTAGAGCAGGGATATGCAATTATCGGACCTCCAACTGTTGCAGAACTACAAGCCCCATGAGGCATAGCAAGACTCTGACAGCCACAGGAATGACACCCAGGGGTAGAGGCATGATGGGACTTGTAGTTTTACAACAGCTGGAGGTCCGCTAATTGCATATCCCTGCAGTAGAGGATTAGCAAAATTTAATTAAAGCAAAGCTGGCAGACTTAGAGGACCATTCGAGGAGAAATAATGTAAAGATAAGGGGCATCTTAGAGTCTGTAAAACCAGTTGAGCTGAGACCTTTCGTTACTACACTACTCTCCACCCTTATGCCGGACCTCTCACCTATAGAAATATCTATAGACAGAATCCATTGCATCCCAAGGCCTTCATTCATTCCAGAACATGTCCATAGAGAGGTTCTGCTTCGTATGCACTTTTATCAAACCAAAGAGCACTTCATACAGCTTACCTGTAAAGAGGAACACTGCACTACAGATTACTCTGACCTGCAATTCTATGCAGATCTATCACAATACACCTTAGAACTCTGCAGAAACCTGAATACCATCACCAAAGCCTTAAGGAACCATGACATAGGTTACAAGTGGGGTTTTCCAAACAAACTGATAATAACCAAGGAAGGATCTAGCCATGTGATCACCTCCCCTAGAAAAGGCTTCCAACCCCTGCAGACCTGGAAGATTCTTCCTGAGGAACCAAATTCCTTCTCTCCAGCTAGGAGTACTAACAGTATCCCGAGAGAATGGCAACAAGTAAATGATGTCTGACTTTCTTCAATATATCACATAGGTGCCATAACACAGAATCCAGTAACCTCAATATAAGGCCCCATCGTTTGGAGCTCCACACTGGAAACCAGCTCCCGTAAACTTGAGCGGACATGATCTGCACTTGGGTTACCAATACCCTCCTTTTAAATCTCTTCAGTTTATCTTGTTTGTATATGTTGTTTTTCCAGAAACTTGTTTTTTTTCACCCTACTTAGGAATCTTACCTCACGAAATAACATCCCAACTTTTTGTCCAGAACACCCCTGTGGCTTTCAGAATCCAGAGGATACTCCAATCCACCTCTAAAAATGAATATCTTTTATGGATAACACGGTTGTTATTACCATCCTACTCAGGAACTTTAAACCAAAATTTACTATCTAAACTTCCAATTTAAGACATCTTCATTTCAGGACCCTACGAACTTACTTCTCACTGCATAATCTTCATCCGGATCATAAGGAAGTACATTCATTATTTGAACATTAGCATCCTACTAAATATCTACAAATGCTGGTTAAAATACTTAAAGTAAACGCACATGGATTAAGCCATCCCATCAAAAGATCCTCCCTCTGGCGAGAGGTAGACTCTCTTTATTGTGATATCTTATGCATCCAGGAGACACACTTCCATAAAAATGCACCCCCTAAATGCTTGCACAAAGCTTTCCAACACTACTTCACCTCCAGCATGCAAGCAAAAAAGCAAAGAGTCATGATTCATGAGTCATTAAGGACTCAAAATCATTCCAATTACATCTAGAAATGTCAGACCCCTCTGGTGGAGTCTTCATTGTAGTGTGTGATATCAATACCACCCGATACACCCCGATAGTCAATGTGTATGTCCCCAATAAGCACCAAATTTACTTCCTGAATGGACTAATAAAGTAAATACAAAAGATCCAACAAGGATCTTTACTGATCTGTGGGGATTTTAACCACCTCAATACCAGGCATTTTCACCCCCTTCCTGCCCAGGCCAATTTTCAGTTTTCAGCGCTGTAACATTTTGAATGACAATTGCGCGGTCATGCAACACTGTACCCATATGACATTTTTAGCATTTTTTCCCCACAAATAGAGCTTTTGTTTGGTGCTATTTGATCACTTATGCAGTTTTTATTTTTTGCGCTATAAATAAACGAAGAAAGACAAGTTTGAAAAAAACACAATATTTTTTATTTTTTGCTATCATAAATATCCCAATTTAAAAAAAAAAACAAAAAAAAAATTTAATAATATGTATTCTTCTACATATTCGTTTGACGTTTGTTTATATTAGTCATGATATACTGTATATGTATTTATACATGTAGCACTATTACTATGTCTTATATGGCAGTCAATACGCATTCTTTTTGTATCAACGAAAACTTTGAATAAAAATGATTGAACTAAAAAAGAAGAGAGAGATACTAGCAACTAATAAAACTACATAAACATATGTATTTCCATAATTTATACATACAACATTTGAGCCTACCTCTAGTAAATCTAGTAGAAATAGTGGAATTTCCCCAAATCTTTCTAGCACACAACCCTGCCTTAAAACCAACACAGGTCAATTTTTTTTAATATATAGGAGGTAAAAAGTAGTAAATACAAAGTAGCCAACCATATAGCTAAAAACTCCAACTAAATAAATCAATAAACCTAAAGAGTAAATTAAACACAGAGCTAGAGTCTATAGCTGGTAATCACTGAACTGTCTTTGGCCACATAAAAAAAAAAAACTAGACCTAGTAATAACAATTAATAATGGCGCACATTTCCTGAAAAATACCAATTTGGCTTGCCTACTTTTGTTGACTCTTCATAGTAATATATGTAATATTGTGGCAGGTAGCTTGATTGGAAAGGTACGACTTGTCTGTCATAGTAGCCAACACTGCAGAGCTTTAAGGACAGTCTGTCATTTAAAGTGCAGTCACCTAGATGTATCTGCATGTATCTGAACATACACACTAATAGTGTTGTAGGAATCTCTTAAAGCTGAGAAACTCTAAATGCACATTTGAGCAGTTTGGAATTAGAAGACTATCCAAGCCAATTCGTCCTACTAAGCTACTTTGCAAAGAGACACATTTTCCGCATAGACTGTGCAGTAGATGACCATTATGGACATCTGTTGTGTCTGGAAGAGTGAAGACTGTGAACCATAAACATTTAGCTTTTGGTTTGTTTCTGTATAAGCTGATAGTGTTTTTTCTGAACTGGATATTGATGCAGAAATTGCAAGCATAGTGGTTCGCGTTAATGGAGACCCTGCTGGGCATAGGATGGAGGTCCTTAAGAAAGAAATTGCTTTGCCAAAAGCAAATTTTGTATCTGCTGTTACAATCCAGGCAAGTGTTATGGATGAGGTTCCAAACATGTGAAGTCATCTTCTTGTAGGTAATTTAGCTGTAAAAGGTGTTTCTTTAGGAAATAGTGTGCGAGTGTGGAAGGAAGTTAGGTGTTTACCTAGTGCTATTGTCAGAAGAGAAAAGAGGTGCATTTTAAATATTTTAAGAAAGCTAGTCAAGAGTGTAATGTCGATATTGTTGTGCACCTTGGTACCAATAATTTGTGTCAGAGGGATTTACAGAGTTTTTGCAGAGGATCTTTGCAAGGTAGGTTGTGCCCTTACATTTTCACAGGTTTTACCTTTCTATAATGCACAATAAGAGAATTTTTCATATTGCAGAGTTCAAAGTGTGATTAAAACTATAGTGTAAAGCTGAAGGTTTTGGTTGTGTTAATGGTCTGCACCACCTCACACAAGGGTACCGAGCTACTTATTATTGAATACAGGAGTTTTTGACAAGCATTTAAACCCCTGGTGCCCAACCTGCAGCCCTAGGGTCTCATGCAGTTCCTTGGTATATGATGTGTTGCCCTTGGACCTCAGCAGTCTGTAATGGGAACATTGATTAAGGTAATAGCACTGAGCACTACTAGCCTCATGTAACATGTTCCCAGTTTTATATGGTCTTCTGCAGCATATCCCCAGCCAAAAATGTAGCATGTCCATACTCTCTGACCCTCATTTTCTCTATTAGATATGCAGTTTCTGACAGTCCTATCAAGCATTACCTATATTGAACATTTTGTGTGGCCCTTTGGTGATGTCAGGGGCAGCATTTGAGGCCGTCTGTAGCTCATAAGTTTACAACCACTGCTTTAACCCTTTCATGACTAAGCCTATTTTTGAAATTTGGTGTTTACAAGTTAAAATCCGTATTTTTTGCTAGAAAAGTTCCCAAACATTATATATATTTTTTAGCAGAGAATCTAGAGAATAAAATGGCGATTGTTGCAATATTTTTTATCACACGGTATTTGTGCAGCGGTGTTTTAAACGCAAATTTTTGGAAAAGGGACACTTTCATGAATTTTAAAAAATCCAAACAGTAAAGTTACCCCAATTTTTTTATATAATGTGAAAGATGATGTTACGCTGAGTAAATAGATACCAAACATGTCACCCTTTATAATTACACGCACTCGTGGAATGGCGACAAACTACGGTACCTATGAATTTCCATAGGCGACGCTTTAAAATTTTTTTACGGTTACCAGGTTTGAGTTACAGAGGAGGTCTAGGGCTAGAATTATTGCTCTCACTCTGACGATCGCGGCGATACCTCACATGTGTGATTTGAACACTGTTTACATATGCGGGCGCGACTTCCGTATGCGTTTTCTTCGCTGCGCGAGCTCGCGGGGACAGGGGCACTTTAAAAAAAATTTTTGTTTTTGTTTATTTTGTTTTATTTATTTTTTTACTTTATAAATTGTGTTTTAAAAAAATAATTTTTTTTTTTTACTTTTATTGCTGTCACAAGGAATGTAAACATCCCTTGTGACAGTAATAGGTGGTGACAGGTACTCTTTATGGAGGGATGGGGGCCCCCCATCCCTCCTTTACACTTCAAAGTATTCAGATCGCCGAAAACGGCGATTCTGAATACTGTGTACTTTTTTAAATTCTGCGCCATTGGCAGCCGAGTAAACGGGAAGTGGCGTCATGACGTCGCTTCCGCGTTTACAACGAGAAGGCTGGAACGAAGCTGCCCACAGCTTCGTTCCAGCCCTCCCCCAGCCGCCGAAGGCACACGATCAGACACCGGGCCTCCCGATCGCACGGGAGGCTCGGTAACAGCGGCGGGAGGCGGCGGGAGGGGGGCTTTTAGCCGCATCGGTTGTTATACCCGGGTAGCCGATCGCCCGCTGTAAACAACGGTACCGGGATCCGGGATGATGCCTGCAGCTGCGGGCATCATCCCGGTATAACCCCGGAAAGCCGAGTACGCATATCTGCGTACGGTCGGCGGGAAGGGGTTAAACTGAGGAATGGGGCATATGTTTAATTAATAAGGAACATTTCTGTTCCCAGCAGATAAAAACAAATGTGATGGTTTGGGTGGGGTGGTTAACACAGTTAAATATTCTGGAATTAAAATTCCAACAGTAGATAATAACATTTGTCATGACATGGACACTAATGCTTGTAATTTAGGTAACAAGCCTTGTGAGCTGACAGCTCTTATGTCCAGGAATAACTTGGACTTTGTTGAGGTTACAGAGACATGGTTTAAACGACAGAGAAATACCTATACCAGGGTAGACACTATACATGAAAGAAAGACTAGGAAAGAGGTGAGGTGGAGGTGACATTTATGTCAAGCATTGCATAAAACTAACATTTATTCAGAAAGCAAATAAACTACTTAAAATTCTGTGGCTCTGCCTACAAACCAAAGGGGGATCTTCCCTTACAGATGATTTAGTATGCAGGCCCCCAGGACACTCTTAGGATTATGATAACTTATTGATTGACAAGATAACTCAACTCAAATGACAATGAAGGGAGAGGTTTTAATTATGGGTGACTTCAACATGCCAGACATTAACTGGAGTTTTTAACCGGCGCCTGTAAGCAGGATCATAGATATGTTGGAAGCATTGAAATGGGTTTTTCTAAAACAGTTAGTAAAATGCCCAGCTAAAAGCAATCATATTCTAGAGCTATTACTGACAAATGGAGATCAATTACCATGTCAATGTAGGAGAAAATGTAGGTTCTAGTGTTCACCAATGTTTGTGGTTGACAAAGGAAGTTTGTGGGACTTTGAATGAAGCACATAGCCTGTAAGGCTCAGTGCCTCCACCTCCTCTTTTTTCTCCTCGATGTCTGTGGTTTGATATAGGACACAAACTAAAACATTATATACGAAAACAAAAGGTTTCGATTTTAAAAATACTAATTTGCTTCCTTATACTATGGCTTTTTATATTTCCTCCATGCTGCTATCATAGTATCTATATAAAACCTAAAGCGCAGGACCGCCCACCGCTGCAAAAATTAAAAGCCAGCAGCTACACATACTGCGGCTGCTGACTTTTATTATTAGGAAACTTACCTGTCCTTGAGTCCAGCTATGTCGGCACCGCAGCTGATGTTTCCATCAGCTGTCGGGTGCTGCCGCCTCCATTGCGAGTAAGGGAACCCAGGAGTGTAGCCTTTTGGCTTCACACTGGGAACCCTACTGCGCTCCTCTCTGCTACTGGCCTGGCAGCCGGGGAAGGAGGAGGGAGCCAGAGCGGTGACGCAAATATCCGGGGCTGAGGCTCCCAGAAGTGGGGACAGGATACCTGTGAAAGACAGGTATCCTGTCCCCCCTCCCCCCCGAAAAGTGCACAGGAGGGGGGGAGGAGTACAATGAGTGGAAGTTCCACTTTTGGGTGGAACACCGCTTTAACCCCCCTAGCGGTTTTCCCGAGTGTGGCTCGGGGTTAAAATTCAGTCCCATTAGCGGTAACCCCGAGCCACACTCGGGATCGCATTGCAGAATCCTGGGGCGGCGTTACTTACTTTGTCCCCGGGATCCTGCGATGTCCCCCGCAGTGTCCGTGGGCTCCGTCCTCTGCCCGAAGCCTCTCCGTGCCAGGCTCCGTTCCCTGCGAGCGTCGCGACGCACGGGGGCGGAGCCTGGCTGCAAATTCAAAAAACTGTAAAAAGCATAACACATACAGTACTGTAATCTTACAGATTACAGTACTGTATGAAATTATTTCACATCCCTTTTGTCCCCAGTGCTTTGTCCTATGCCCTGCATGCAGTTCTATATTATATATACTGTTCTTTCTAGCTGGAAACTGGAGATTGTCCATAGCAACCAAAAAGTGTCCCTTTATGTCAAAAATGGTTTTAGACCAGCTAGAAAACAGCGATAGTAAATTAGAACACTTGCAGAATTGAGCGATAGTGAATCGTGGGGAAATTTATTTTATTATTATTTTATTTTTATTTTTTTAATTATTTATTTTTATTTATTATATTATAATTTATGTTTTTGTGTTTCAAACTTTATCATACCCGGGATATCTACTAGACTCTTGTTTGGACAGATTTAAGTGTGTTATTGTTAAGAATTACAGACCTACAATATAAAACGCCAAATTTCCATGCAAAATAATTGTACCGCTTTCAGCACCTAAAATCCGAAATAATCATACCGCCAGGGAGGTTAAAAAAAATGTAATAAATGTAGATTACACATACAAGTACAAGTTTTGCTGAATTTCTAAGAAAAATAAATTAAGTGAGTACTATTAGTCTACAATCCAGGAAGCAACTAGATTATGTGTCCAGAAAATTAGTAAGGGTACATAGAAGAAAAACCCATTATGATAAGATTACAGAGGTAAGTAAGATTGTAAAGGAGAAAAAAATCATCATATAGCAGATTTAAAGGTCTAACATATTATCAGTGCTGCTAAAGCAAAGAAAAAGGAGTAAACGGGCAAGGAACAGCCACCGCTTTTTTCCAAGAACTGGCTCCTGAGATCCCGGTGGAAAGGCTAGAATTTGACCGCATACACCGGTCGTTGGCCCCTAAACCTTCCGAAGGCCCCCCAAGGGACGTTATTATCAAATTCCACTATTATAGAACCAAGGAGAAGCTATTACAAGCTGCTCGAGAACAAAGAGATATCTCTTTTCAAGGCAATCACCTTCAAATATTTGCGGACCTTTCGCCGGTCACCATCGCCAGAAGACGAGGTCTCAAGCCTTATCTACAAGTTCTACAATCTAATCAGATCAAATACAGATGGGGATTCCCCTTTAAGCTCTCTTTCTCCTACCAGGGTCGTCAGTTTCATGCCACCTCTCCATCAGGCCTAAAACAACATCTTCAGGATCTGCAATTGGACATTCCTCAGTCTCAACCTGATCCCCAGGTTTCCAACTCTCAGCCAGGCCCCTCTAGGCCCCCTCGTAAACCTCCTCAAGCATCACAACGCTCACAATCTGGATCCCAGGCGCTGCGTGATCTGCAGGCCCAAAGATTCCACCAAGCTAACAACGGATGATAAGTTCCATTTCTTCATGTTGTGCAGTTCATTTTTCTTGGCCGCTTGGTTCGGGGTGTCATCGACAGTTAGTGTTCTGTTTTCTACTTTCCAACCTAACTGGAAAATTTCACCTGTTTCCTTTGGGGGACGTCCCCCTGCCATACCTCTGCCCACTTGAATTGACTGGAGATTTGCAGGGTGGATCATAGCCCTATGGTAGACTGCCCCACCTGTGAGATGGCGGTCTCGGGCGTGCACCACCCCACGTGTACCTCCCTGAGGGGTCACTGATATCAGTTTGCCCCCTGTACCACCTCTACATTGCTGATGGTCCTCATGGAGAAGAGGATTAACCAGACACGAACAAAATACTTTTAAGTTCTGGTGGGGTGGGGGGTAAAGGGCAGGTGGTTTTTGGTTGGGGCCAAAATCCCCATTGACGGTTATTTAGGTTGAATGTAAGTTTTCTTCACTCGCTAAGTCCCCTTGCTCCTGTTCAGTGGGGCGACGGGGACAGCGTTTGGAGTTGGGTGTGGGGTCCCGCCCCGTCCTCTGGGGGGGCAGTCTTGTGGCTGTCGTCCCTGGGGGGTGGGGGGGCCCCTACATCCACACCCTCAAGTGGCCAATAGTGCTCTGAGGTTCTCGTACTGTACTTCTTCCAATGTTGTTAGTCTAGTTGCTATCTGTAAGTATTGATAAAAATTTTATGTCAAGTTTACTTAGTTTGATCTATCTACATTATAGGCCGGTGGTTCCGACGGACCACTGCTCCCCTCAGCGGTTGGCACATGGCTAGGATTTTTGTCTTGGCCATGCTCCCACCATATTGTGGGCCTTGCAGCCCACGGCGTGATACGTCACTGTATCCACTACATATTCTAATTAGAATTTATCTCGGTTTTTTCATATCTCATGTTCTTCTCTGCTCTTACCCTTTTTTTCTCTCTTTTCTTTCCCCCTCTCTTTCCCTTTTCCCTTGGTCCCTGGGGTGCGTGGATGGAGTAGTCCATAGCGTTGTAACTCAATCCCAATGACTCTTCATTGGCTATCCCTGAATGTTCAAGGCATGAATTGCCCACAAAAAAGAGTTAAAGTTTTTAAATATCTTAAGCAACAAAGGATAGATATAGCCTGTTTACAGGAAACTCACTTTTCCTCTTCTTCCTGCCCCAAATATTTCGCAGCAAATTATCCCCAAGTATATTTAGCGAATGGTCCTACTAAGCAGAGGGGGGTTCTTATAGCCATACGAAAATCTGTCCCATTTATTTGTAATAAACAGATAGCTGACCCTAATGGCAGATATCTTATCTTACAGGGCTCTGTTCAGGACATTGAAGTAACCATTATGACCTACTATGCCCCAAACGAAAATCCAGGCCCATTTCTGTCTCATGTTTGTTCCTTGTTACAGGTCCACCAAAGAGGCACCCTTCTGTTGGCGGGTGACTCAAATGTGTCGCTCGATCCAGCCCTTGATAAATACCCGGCGGATCATAAAGCCCCCCCTCCTGCGGCAAGAAAATTTTCGTGCGCCCTACAAAATTTGGACCTAGTAGACCTATGGCGAGAGTTTCATCCCATGGGCAGGGATTACACTCATTACTCTCATCCCCACCATTCTCACTCTAGAATCGACCATTCATTTATGTTACGGAAACACCTTCCCTTAATAGAGTCGGTATCGATTCTAGCAGTCCCTTGGTCTGATCATGATCCAGTTTTAACTGTATGCCGTACTCTACTCAACAATTCACAACAAGCTCCCTGGGTGATGAACGACTCACTTTTATCTTTCAAACCGATCCTCAGCGAGATTAAAGAAGCTACTATGGAATACTTTAGACTTAATGTAGGTTCGGTCTCTTCTCCAACAACATTATGGGAGGCTTATAAGGCAGTCATCCGGGGTCGCGTTATTCGAATAGCGTCCCAGCGCAAGAGAGATAGAGTTCAGGCCCGACGTAAGTTAGAACAGACATTAGAGGACTGCTCGACGGCCTTTAAAGTATCCCCCACCCCTGTCAACCGTAGAGCTTTAGACAAAGCCCGTACCGACTTGGATTTATGCCTGACAGATGAGGCGGACCGTACCTTACGCTGGGCCCGCCAGAAATGGTATTCTAAGGCAAACAAACCAAATGCGCAGCTGGCTAACAGACTGCGAACCTATATACCGAAATTTACTCCCATATACCTACGCACCCGCCACAATATCCTTACGGGAAACCCTCAGCGGATTCTGGAAGAATTCCATTACCGCCTTACTAAACTCTACTCCCCCCCAAATCATTCCTCAACACAAGGCCTGAATAATTTTCTAAGTAATTTATCTTTACCTTCCTTATTGGATTCCCATACCTCCCTAATGGACCGAGATATACAGGTCTCTGAGATTCTTCAGTGCATTAAAGAACTGAAAGTGGGCAAAAGGCCAGGTCCAGACGGCTTTACTGCTTTGTACTATCAAAAATTTGCAGAGGTCCTGGCCCCACACCTAGCGACTATGTATAACTCGGTCAAAGGAGGTCATTCATTTTCGCCGGACTTGCTAACTGCCAACATAGTGATGATCCCTAAGCCAGACAAAGATCACTCTTCCTGGGCAAATTTCCAGCCAATTTCTTTAATCAACATTGACATGAAGATATTGACGAAAATTTTGGCCAATCGTTTGAATTCCTTCCTACCGCGCCTAATAAAAAAAGATCAGGTGGGATTTGTTCCCCGTAGACAGGCAAGTGACGCCATTCGACGACTTCTCCAGATCCAACACATAGTGCATGAAAGATCCCTGGGTACAATGTTTCTCTCATTAGATGTTAACAAAGCTTTCGACACCTTATCCTGGCCCTACTTGACACAGGTCCTTACGCATTATGGTTTTGGCACCTCCTTTTTGGGTTGGGTCTCAGCAATATATCAATCCCCTCAGGCTAAAGTGCGGTATTATGGTTATGAGTCGCCTACTTTCCCGATTAAAAGGGGAACACGGCAAGGGTGCCCACTCTCCCCTCTCCTATTTGTACTAGCACTTGAACCCCTGGCGGAGGCCATACGTTCTCACCCAGATATCTCAGGAGTAGAAATAGCAGGCACTGCACACAAGTTGTCCATGTTTGCGGACGACATTTTATTAACCATTACTCAACCCAGAATCTCCCTCCCCAATTTATTCTCTCTCTTAGACACTTTCGCCTCGTTTTCGGGTCTTTCAGTTAATCCGGCTAAATCTAAAGCAATGTCTATAAATCTGCGGCCCCCGGTAGTAGAAGCCATGCAGTCGGCATTTTCATTTCAGTGGTTATCCTCTTTACCCTATTTGGGTATTAAACTTACCCCAAAATATTCGGGATTATATCAGGCGAATTTTCCTCCGCTTTTCCGAAAGCTGGATGCTATGCTGGCCTCTTGGTCCACACTCCCGATTTCGTGGTTCGGCAGAATAGCGTCGGTACGCATGACATACCTCCCTAAATTGCTCTATTATTTTAGAGTTTTGCCAGTTCAAGTACCTCCCCACATTATTCGAATACACCAACGTAAAATTATGCAATTTATTTGGGGCCACAAAAGGCCCAGGATTAAGAGACAAATCCTTTACGCGCGCAGAGTCAATGGTGGCCTTTCAGTTCCTAACTTGCAAGCATACTATATAGCAGCGGGCATTGCCCCATTATCTCACCTTCATGCAAAGCAACAAATGCCACTATGGGCCACCATTGATCTGGTCAACGCACACCCAACACCTTTAGCTTCTCTTCCATGGCTTCCTAAAGCTCATCGCCCCCCTACCATAGGTCCCTGTTTGGCTCATTCTCTCAAATTATGGGATGGGGTTAAATACTCAGCAGGCCTAATTTCCCCTCATCTCCCGTTACTCCGTCTCCTCCACTGTCCTTTATTTCAACCAGGTTGTGATAATCCGCTACAATTTAAGTGGTGGTCGGATAATGGCTTCATAGATATTCATTCATTTTTTACCCCAACCAAGATTATCTCTTTCGCGGCCTTACGTTCTTCACATGATATCCCCCTTAGGGAACATTACAGTTATTTGCAAATTAGACATTTTCTCAGACAATTTACAACATCCCATTCTACCCCCTTTGTCATGACACCATTTGAAAGTCTGTGTAGATCACGCCCCCAAACCTCGGGTTTAATTTCTCTAATACATACCGCAATAATTAATTCTAAGACAACACCATTGAGACCTTACCAACTCCAATGGGAGGCTGAGTTTGGGAAGCAACTAGACCCGGAGGACTGGCATAGTATGACTACTGCGCTATCTAAGTGTTCCAAGAATGTTCTCTTTTTAGAGAATGCGTATAAAGTCTTCTACAGATGGTATTATACTCCGGCTAAATTAGCAAGTTTCATCCCATCTTACTCCCCCCTATGTTTTCGCGGGTGCTCACAGGAGGGCACGATGGCGCATATTTGGTGGACCTGTCCCAGGGTCTGCAGACTATGGGTTAGAGTATATGCACTATTACGTAATCTTTTTAACACTAACATAAAGCGGGATCCTTTTGAAGCCCTTTTATGGAAACCAATTGTAGAACTTCTTCGTCCTGAACGTCAGCTGGCAGCACAGATCTTCACTGCAACTAAACTTACCATAGCAAGAGCCTGGAAAACCCCGAACCTTAGTTTTGAAGCAGTTAAAAATACCGTGAATGATATCATGGTAAATGAGAAACTTACGGCCATATTGCTGGACAAACACGATAAGTTCCTCAGGATATGGCAACCCTGGGTGACTTACAGTCGCCCATCAAGATTTGACCTAACGCTCCTCTCCTTATAATAAGCCTCCGTTCCCCCCACCCCAGGGTCCTTCCTTCCCTTCCCTTCTCTTCTTTCTTCCCCCCTCCTTTTCTACTTTCAATTTCTTTCTCCTTCTCTTTATTCAGGCCCTCGGGCTTAACTCTACAATGATCAGAAAATTATCATAACAAACAATTTTATTGCATTCAGAGGTATTTCATCCTCTCTCAGGTTATTCCATTTAATCCGAATTTAATACTGGTTTTTTATAACTCTCTATTTTGCTTTTTTTATGTGTGTGTATGTATGTAGATGTGTATGTGTATATGTGTATCGGTGTATGTATGCGTATGTATGTATGTATGTATATGTGGGTGTGTGTATATATGTATGTGTATGTATGTGTGTATATGTATGTATGTATGTATGTATGTATATGTGTATATATGTATGTATATATTTCTTCATCTAAAGTTATGTATTGCAACAACATTTCGCATTGTAACTTTTAGTTATCCATGTATGTCTGGAATCATATTATTACATACTGATATCATACCGTTATGTCAGAATACCAGTTAATTCACGATGTATCCATCACTGTTTTGTATTCTTTTTTTTGTTGATATATATTTTCAATAAAACCTTTTGTACAAGAAAAAGGAGTAAACGGTTAAACCCATTAGAAAATAATTTTTTGGTATATCAGTGAAAAAAATAAAAGATACGTGTGCATCCAAAAAATGCAAACTGAGTACAAAGCTTATGTTGAGGGCTACCTGGATGTAGCGAACAATTTAAACAATTACTTTTGTTAAGCTTTCCCAGAAATGATCAACACTAATGAAAACAAGTTGGAGGTTCCTGTTGGTTCCCACAGTGAAGGTTAATTTTCAGGGTTTCTAGACCCTTAGGTAGCAGATGAACCAGCTCACTTAAAGAATAAAAAAAAAATAGGTCATGAGTTTTAAGAGAACATCAAGATATTATAAAAACTGTTTGACCATTAACAGATCTTTTTTAATCAATTAATTCTAAAACAAGAAGCTTCCCATGACTGGCAGACAGTTAAAACTGTCCCTATCTTAAAGAGGGGTAGTAAAGAAGAATTTGGCAACTACAAGCCAGTGAGTTTAACATCTGTAGCAGTAAAATTAATGGACTCTCTCAGTTTTAAAAGGATCAAACACAGAACTTGCTGGACTCAAAGTAGTATGGTTTTACTGAGGGTAGAACGTGCCATATTATGATCAAAATGTTTGACTATATCACAAATGTTTTGGACCAGGGTGGTGATATCTTGATTTCAGCAAAACGTTTGATACAGTTCCACAAAGTGATCTCATTAAAGAGTTGTACAAGCTAGGACCTAACCCTTGGATAGTTCATTGGATAGACAGCTGGCTAATAAAGTACAATATTGAAGCGAAAAGTGCTGGCCACAGCTACAGAAGAAAATGTTTTCTGGGTATTTATTTCATTTTGCAAAATGAGCATTTTGGCCAGGCAGTGGAGAAAGCTAATAGAATTCTGGGGTACATAACTAGAGGGATCACCAGCAGGAGGTTGGAGGTCCTAAGTCCCTTATCTTAGATCTTTAGTTAGACCTCTTTTAGAATACCATGTCTAGAAAAATAGTGAAAGGTCTGAGGGATAAATCATATCAGGAAAGACTGAAGAAACCTAATATGTACAGTCTTGAGGAAAGAATGGAAATGAGGGACATGACTGGAACCTTTACATTCATGAAGGGATATAGCAACGTTTGAAGTAGACTTAGTCAAACTAGAGAGGTGGGCAGCTATATGACAAATGAGGTTTATTATTGAAAAATGTAATTTTAAAAGTAATGCACTAAGCTAAAAATATACTGTACATAGAAGTTACTCTTTAGGAGGATAACCTCTGGGGGGAATTGAGGATGAAAAAGGATCTGGGGTCCTAATAGATCACAGACTCAGCAACAGCATGCAATGCCAAGCTGCAGCATGCACAGTTAGCAGACTATTAGCATGCATTAAAAAGGGTATTTACTCAAAAGATAAAACTATAATTCTACCACTTTACAAAGCTCTGGATAGACCACATCTTGAGTATGCCATCCAGTTTTGGTCACCAATCCTCAGGAAGGATGTCCTTGAACTGGATAGAGTCCAGAGAAGGGTAACAGAGTTAATAAGGGGGCCGAAGTATCTCAGTTATGAGGAATGACTAGAAACAGAGTGGTAATGATGTGGAACTCCCTTTCGCAGTTGGTGGCGTCAGCAGGGATAGTAGATACATTTAAAAAAACTTTTAGATGAGTTTCTTTACTCAACCTTATTGGCTATGTAACTACAGTATGCATGTGTAGCACCCTCTTAGGTAGGTTCTAGAGAGAGAGTATCGTTTTGGGTTTCCCTGCCTACCAGGGAGGCTATTAGGTAAATTTAGGTGCTCTCTGCCTACCAGAGAGCAGTGATCCACTGATAGGGTCTGCTAATTGTGCTCAATTGCTGCTCCTGTTGTCTGCTTGTTTCACACTGGTCCAATAGGACGAGGCATATTGGACAGTGGGAGGAAACCTGAAAAATGGGAGCATAGGCATAGTTACAGCCCTGACCATTGACAGAAACAGGTGCCTCAAGGCCCCTCTTCTGTACAGGCTGCCATTCGGTATCAGGTAGTTGACCTGAGGGCTGGAGCTGCAGAAGCTGCAACCCAGATGTCCTCTAGAGCTGACTAGGAGAGAGATGCATCTAGAAGGATCTATTCCTGGCTACTGTGAGTACAGACCTGCGTCTAGGGCCCTGTTCTGTGAGGGCCATCCCTTCTGGCTAGTGAAGTTAGTGGATGGGTGTCAGCCAAAAGGGATACTTAGTGTCCTGAAGAAAAGTGGTGCATTGAGCCTGCTGCTAGAGCAAGCAAAGGACTTATCCTCCCATGCAACTATAGTGTGTTCCAACAGGGAATCTGCTATCTAAATCAATTTAATGGGGTCAAGTGAGAGTTGGCCTCATCTGTGCTTAATTCAAGTTGGAGTATCCCACTAATACTTCTCCTATCCAAGTTCTACCAATAAATATATAAAAAAAAAAAAATACCCTAGACTGATCATTGGATAATGAGCAGAAGAGTGTGCGGGTCATAGTGTGAAAATACCCAAGTGTCTGGTTGCAGGATAATCAGAAGGAGGCCCAGAGAAGACTATACTCAGCAACCCCTATGGGGGGAAGTGCTACATCTGAATAGGAGGCTAATATGAAGTTAAGATCAAAAACTGCAAAGGCAGTGAGTCAGTCAACAGTAAGTGAATTTATACATGCTTGGGACAAACATAGATTTATACTCTGAGAAAAAGGCTAAACTTTAAAAAAGATAAAATGGGAAGACTCGCTGGACCACATGGTCTATTTCTGCTTTTACTATACTTTGTTTAACTTCTTGATAGTGTTAAATAATGGCCCACCCCTACTACCTCCAGCATTTCGCTGGCTGGACAGAGAGGTTGCCTACTATCGGCCAGGAAGCATTAAAACTTGCATAGAGCACCCTGATTTTTCATTTGTCCATTGGTGCTCTTCAAAACTTCTAGACGTCTTTGCATTAATATCTAAAATCACAGGTATGCTTTAAAAGGATCTGTAAGAGGGAACATCCTAGACTACACCCAAATCAGATAAATATATATTTAAGTTGAACGTACTGTATGTTTTATTCTTCATTATGTTTTTGGCAATGCACACGAAAAGTACTTTCAAACATCTGCAAAACGTAATTTCCTAATTTCCTTTCTGTTCTGTGTGGGAAGACTCTGTTTGCACTAATTGTAGCCACATTGTTTATTTCAGATTAGTCAATGCACCTGAAAGCTGCAGAAATAGTAAAGAAGAAATCCTTTCAGTACAACTCAGAAAGGTGTGCCATTTAAATTAATTCATTAAGATTGAAACATACACTATATACAGTCTCAAGTAACTTGGACAGACATAGCTGCCATGTTACAAAGTCACCATGCCAAGTGCCAAATATAAAAAGCTATTGATGCTGTCTAGCCAGACTTCAGGCTCGTGTACTTGGGAGCATAGCGAGTGCCCATGTTCTGTATTCAGGGTTGGTTCCCACCACAATTTCTGCACTCTGGATGTGTTTCTGCATGGGCGTTTATGATGCATTTTTGATGCATTCTGTTGTGTTTTTCCCCTCTTTTTTTCTTCATCTCAATTCTAGAACACATGAGTTTGGATGCATTTTTGATGTGTTCTCCTACATTTTTTTTGTTTACAAACTTTTTTATTAGGTATAAAACAGAAAAAAGAACGGTACAGTGCAAAATGTTGATTATCAAGAGAATTACATCGATAAATAATCATCAGTACAAAAAAATTACAATTTTGTATACAGTGGTTGTACAAATTTGGCAAAAACACTATAAGAATTTATTTTAGAAAGGTAGAGGTAGATAAATAATTTTTCTAAGTTTATAAAACGATTTGCATGAGTAAACCAAGGATTTAATTTTTTATCAAATATGTGTTTTGAGTTATTTAGAGTGTGAAATATTTTTTCCATAAGGAGGATATTGTTGATCCTTGTTTTAAGTTGGGATAAGGGTAGTGTAGGAGATTTCCAGTGGTATGCAATGAGCCAGTGTATGGCGACACATGTAGTATGGACCAATCTCCTATGAAAAATATTTAGACCTATGATAGATGTGAATAGAAGACAATTGGAAAGAGTGAGATTAACATTATTCCCAGATATAATGGTTGCGAAACCTTCGAGAAGCTTCCATATCTGGGAGACTTTATCACAGTGCCAGAATTCCCCTAGGTTTTTAATGGGTCTTGTCGCATTTCAGATGTGTTTCGTACCAAAAAAATTCAGCATGTTCTACTTTTGTTGACTGCACTGGAACGCACCGCACTGGGCCATTGGAATAAATGGAAAACACTGTGCATGAGTTTTTAAAGCAGATAAAAATGCACTGAACTGCATTTGGTGTGAACCAGCCCTTACACAACCTGCTGTCACCTGTCCCTTAACAGTACCAAATTACATTTGCATAGTTCCCAACTTCAGTGATTTTGAGGGAGTGTCCCTGATTTGGAACACAGTCCCTCTGTCCCTCTTTCCTCCTCATTTGTCCCTCATTTTAGTGTGATCTATATTGTTGTATATAAAATGTATTTTTTATCTTTCAAAAAGTGTTTTCTAGTGCTAAACCTTTCCTCCAAATTCTAAATGGTTTCATTTGTAAATTTTAAAAGCCAGTATAAAGACATCGTAGTGGTTAAAAAATAAATAAAAATAAAAACACTTCTGTGTTTATTATTTTTTTTGTTTTAATAATTATCCTTTAAGGGGGCGTAGCAGGGGTTGTGGTCTATGCCCACATACTTTTGATAATAGGTGTCCCTCGTTCCCATCTCAAAAAGTTGGGAGGTGTGCATTTGAACACTGAATTGAGGCTGAAGGTCACATTCTACTGTCTTCCACCAGTTTGCATTCAGCTTTGATACATATTGGATATGTACAGTGTACTGGACTCTAGGGCCATATGAGCAGCTCTGCTTGTCCAACTGAAAATTAAAGCAACCCTGTCTCAGCAAAGGACAGTATGTATGAAAGTCACACTAAACTCTGCTTTTTTCTTCTATTGTTTGAACTAGATGGAATTTTTTTCAACCTGACTAACTGTGTAACTATGTAAATATACAGTATATACAGTCAGGTCCATAAATATTGGGACATCGACACAATTCTAATCTTTTTGGCAAGATGTGCTTTAACTGCAGACTTTCAGCTTTAATTTGAGGGTATTTACATCCAAATCAGGTGAACGGTGTAGGAATTACAACAGTTTATATATGTGGCTCCCACTTTTTAAGAGACCAAAAGTAATGGGACAATTGGCCACTCAGCTGTTCCATGGCCAGGTGTGTGTTATCCCCTCATTATCCCATTTACAAGGAGCAGATAAAAGGTCCAGAGTTCATTTCAAGTGTGCTATTTGCATTTGGAATCTGTTGCTGTCAACTCTCAATATGAGATCCAAAGAGCTGTCACTACCAGTGAAGCAAGCCATCATTAGGCTGAAAAAACAAAACAAACCCATCAAAGAGATAGCAAAAACATTAGGTGTGGCACCGGTGAGCTCAGCAACACCAAAAGACCCGGAAGACCACGGAAAACAACTGTGGTGGATGACCGACGAATTCTTTCCCTGGTGAAGAAAACACCCTTCACAACAGTTGGCCAGATTAAGAACACTCTCCAGGAGGTAGGTGTATGTGTGTCAGAGTCAACATTCAAGAGAAGACTTCACCAGAGTGAATACAGAGGGTTCACCACAAGATATAAACCATTGGTGAGTCTCAAAAACAGGAAGGCCAGATTAGAGTTTGCCAAACAACATCTAAAAAAGCCTTCACAGTTCTGGAACAACATCCTATGGACAGATGAGACCAAGATCAACTTGTACCAGAGTGATGGGAAGAGAAGAGAATGGAGAAGGAAAGGAACTGCTCATGATCCAAAGCACACCACCTCATCAGTGAAGCATGGTGGTGGTAGTGTCATGGCGTGGGCATGTATGGCTGCCAATGGAACTGGTTCTCTTGTATTTATTGATGATGTGACTGCTGACAAAAGCAGCAGGATGAATTCTGAATTGTTTCAGTCAATATCAGCTCATATTCAGCAAAATGCTTCAGAACTCATTGGACGGCACTTCGCAGTGCAGATGGACAATGACCCGAAGCATACTGCGAAAGCAACCAAAGAGTTTTTTAAGGGAAAGAAGTGGAATGTTATGCAATGGCCAAGTCAATCACCTGACCTGAATCCGATTGAGCATGCATTTCACATGCTGAAGACAAAACTGAAGGGAAAATGCCGCAAGAACAAGCAGGAACTGAAGACAGTTGCAGTAGAGGTCTGGCAGAGCATCACCATGAAAACCCAGCATCTGGTGATGTCTATGCTTTCCAGACTTTAGGCTGTAATTGACTGCAAAGGATTTGCAACCAAGTATTAAAAAGTGAAAGTTTGATGGATAATTGTTAATCTGTCCCATTACTTTTGGTCCCTTAAAAAGTGGGAGGCACATATACAAACTGTTGTAATTCCTACACCGTTCACCTGATTTGGATGGAAATACCCTCAAATTAAAGCTGAAAGTCTGCAGTTAAAGCACATCTTGTTTGTTTGATTTTAAATCCATTGTGGTGGTGTATAGAGCTGAAAAGATTTGAATTGTGCCAATGTCCCAATATTTATGGACTTGACTTTACTTAACTCAAAAAAGTTACTTCTATTGCTCTCGGTCTCCTCCAAATCCCCAAATTCCTTTTTTTGTTGCTGTGATCTGACTTCCTTTTACAGGGTGGCTATGTTCATTCTCCATTGTCGCACTGTATGCAGGGACGTAGCCACCCCCTTTTGCTCACTCCAGAGATGGACTATGGACTATGGGATGTGTAGTGTGCATTGAACAGTGCACATGGCCACAAGTAACGCACACTGTTCATTCCAAACAAAAGGAAATGAGAGGGGAAAAGAAAGGTTCAGGAGCTCACGGAGGATGTTACAAGGAAGCAAAAAAACACAGTAAAAAATTATTTAATGAGAAATAGATTGCAGTGCCATTAAGTTACATAGTTACATAGTAGGGGAGGTTGAAAAAAGACACAAGTCCATCAAGTCCAACCTATGTGTGTGATTATATGTCAGTATTACATTGTATATCCCTGTATG
Organism: Lithobates clamitans; assembly: GCA_037952925.1. NCBI lineage: Eukaryota > Metazoa > Chordata > Amphibia > Anura > Ranidae > Lithobates > Lithobates clamitans. Next base: position 546,747 of record JBBGZY010001990.1, on the reverse strand, counting down.
TTGTGGTCATTCAGGTGCTTATCTAATAGTTTCTTGAAACTATCCATGCCCCCCGATGAGACCACCGCCTGTGGAAGGGAATTCCACACCCTTGCCGCTCCTACAATAAAGAACCATCTACGTAGTTTAAGGTTAAACCTCTTCTCTTTTCTTCTAATTTTAATGAGTGGCCACGAGTCTTGTTAAATTCTCTTCTGCGAAAAAGTTTTATGCCTATTGTGGGGTCACCAGTATAGTATTTGTATATTGAAATCATATCCCCTCTCAAGCGTCTCTTCTCCAGAGAGAATAAGTTCAGTGCTCGCAACCTTTCCTCATAACTAATATTCTCCTGACCCTTTATTAGCTTTGTTGCCCTTCTTTGTACTCGCTCCATTTCCAGTACATCCTTCCTGAGGACTGGTGCCCAGAATTGGACAGCATACTCTAGGTGCGGCCGGACCAGAGTCTTGTAGAGCGGGAAAATTTTTGTTTTATCTCTGGAGTTGATCCAATTTTAATACATGCCAATATTCTATTTGCTTTGTTAGCGGCAGCTTGGCATTGCATGCCATTGCTGAGCCTATCATCTACTAGGACCCCCAGGTCCTTTTCCATCCTAGAATAAGTGATGGATGTGTATGGATTATTTTTGGAGAATAAGGATATTGTTTAGTGTTACTTTAAGTAGAAACTTAACTAAGTACTAAAAATTGGTTCATGCATGTTTTGCACGCAACAGCCAGCATACTGAATACATTTCTGTTATATGAAAGTACAATACTTGCAAGCATTGATTTGGCATGAAAACAGCATTAGCTGGAAGCAGAACTTGTACTTGCCATGTCAGTCCAGCAGTGTCTGACCACAGTGACCAAAAATCTGCCTACATGTGGTGTGATCAAAAGAAAACTCCAAGGACATATCATCAGTTATACAGTTACTGTATAACTATAAATAGTATATGCTTTCTGGAGTTTAGCTCTAATTATAAATAACTCTAGGCAATGCAATTTTATTAAAAACTCATTGTGTTCAAATGGATTCAACAAAAATGGCAGCTGCCCCAATTTACTGTATAACTATCGTTTAGACCAAGGTACACATGGAAGGGCTTTGAACAGAGTAAACAGTACACTTACCAGCTAGCCAACAAAACATAAAATTGCACTAACAACTTGTATTAAAAACAGAGGTTTTAGTTGCGCAACATTTGCAAATACATGTGAAAGCCACATTGCCTTGTCAAGGCCCCTCTGTGTAGTGCGGTCCTAACTGTCATCTATGAGAGTCTACTGTATGCAGCCTATACAGCAATGGATAAATTAAGGAGCTTTAGAGAGTCAGAAATGCAAATCATTAGACAGTGTAATTTAGTTTTTTTGCTGGATAGCTGGTAAATGTGCTGGGTAATGCATTTTGTTTTCTCTGTGAAACGCCCTTCCATTACTCTAAAAGCTGGGACAAATAGAGATCGAAAAAAATGTACTTTCCAAGAGCCATTCATATTAATTTTAATCATAAGAATTAAACTTTGAAAATGAATATGAATACCACTTGGAAAGTCCCATTTATTGTTCTCTATTTGCCCTTGAACTGTATATATAGTATACAGTATAGGGATGTGGTGCTTTTAATAATTTGGCCAGTCAGTTCTTTTTGAATACTCTAAAACAGGCTTTCTCAACCTTTTTAACACTGAGGAACCCTTAAAATGACTTTTTAGGCTCAGGGAACCCCTGGTAAAAATGACTATATCTACCGATCGTGGCACATTAGTGTGATGATCAGTGGAAAGACTGATCCTTACATTTGTGGTTATTGGAAAAAATTAACCCCTTACAGAGATTTAAAAGATCATTGTAAGTTGCCCATCGAATAATAAACCCCTAGCAACCTGTGGAGGAACCCTAGGGTTCCACAGAACCCTGGTTGAGAAAGGCTGCTCTAAAAGCTGGTTATTATTGTGGTGGTTGCCATTTTTGTTTAGCTTGCTGGATTTGGCACAGGTCTATAATGGACACCATTAGCTGCCATTGTGCTTCTGGTGTACCCCTGCATTTTAAAGGAATAAAGACCCCCATACATACCTGCCCTAAATTTATCTAGTGCTATTTATGCTCCAAGATGGAGACTCTCACAGACTAGACATAGAGACCCCACTACACCAGGGACCTTGAGGAGGCAGCGCAGCTTCCACATATGTTTGCAAATGTTATACAACTAAAACCTCTGTTTTTATTGCAAGAAGTTAGTGAAATTTGAATTTTTTTTTAATAGCTGGTAACTGTGCTGGGAAATGAAATTTTGTTTTGTTTGCTGTGTTCAAATGTATGCCAAAAAGAAGTCCATAACTGCTGGACATCTCAGTACAAATTCCCGTGTATTTTGGACATTGTGTCAAAAGCACCCAGATGATGGTTTCATGTTATTTTGAGGCTGTGCTAATGCATTTTATTCAAATACATTCCCTGGCAGGAACCCACCAAAGTAGCCCTATCAGTACAGGCTGAATGTGCACTGCAAAATGGGGCACTGATTGCTCTTCTGCCTAAATGTTTAAAGCCTAACTCCGGGAAATCCTAAAATTCTCCCTTGCTGTGGAACTGTGCCCATGCTTCAAGAATGAACTACTCATTTTGTCTAGAGGAGAGCAAAACTAGTTTTTCCAATTCTCCACTCCCCTGACGGACAGTGCTCCCCTATAGTCCGTGGTCTTCATGATGTCAGGACCACAGCCTGGAGGATCAGAAAAAAAAACTCTTCTCCTCCATGCCCTTAGACCTAAGCAGGCAGTTAACCCCTGCAGTGTAGGTGTAGCCCAATGCAATGGGAGAATTTTCAAGTTTCCTGGAGTTCAGCTTCAATGTGATTGTAAAGTCTTGTTTTGAAATGAAAATAATAAACTGTTTTTTTATTTACTTGCTCAGTGCAATGGTATTGCACAGAGGAGCCCTGAACCTCCTCTTGCGGGGTCCCCCACTGTCCACTTCTCCTCTGTGTTTGTTCCAATATCAAGCTGCTTGCTATGGGGGCAGATGTGCAGGCTCATATATGGGCACTAACCCACCCAATAAGCACTGGAGGAGAGATTTTTTTAAAAGGGAACCTAATACCCAATTACAACTTTCTCATTACCATACTCTATGCGAACAGAGCCATCTAGTGGCAGACAAGCTGATGGCACCTGCTAATAAGTGGGGAAGACAGGTGTGGCCAGTAGCAATTTTTTTTTTCTCAGAAAAAAGTTTTATTGAAAAACTCAGTTTACAAACATGTCGATAAATTCCAGTTCCAATAACTCACAATATACATACATCAACTATTGGCATCACTGCACCACTGGACATTATATTTACAACTTGCATTTTGTTATTAGTGTATCCTGTGATCCTCAAGACCTGCTGCTCTAGCTATGGACCATCAATGTGACCTGGTGTGTTATCTTGTGATTTAGCAACCCAGTAACCTATCTAGTATGAGGTCCACCGGGATAGGCCCGCAGAACTCAGCCAGGGTGACCACTGATCATCAAATTTGCTCAGACGCTCCCTATGTTGGAATATAAACTTTTCCAGCCGTAAGGTGGCGCCCATCTGTCCGATTCATTCTTTAGTCGTGGGGGGCTCAGTCGCCTTCCATCTGAGAAGGATGAGCAGGTGTGCCTGAAACAGGGCCCTTGCGATGGGCGGTTTAAGGTTGTCATCCAGGGGAGGCTGTCTAGGATACCTAGCAGGCATGGTTTGGGTCGGTCGGGATGGAGACTGAAAAGGCATTGTTAATAGTTTTTAGGACCCCTGTCCAGTATAGTTGTAGCTTGGGGCAACGTCACAGCATATGGGTCAAGTCCCCGTGGTCTCTTGCACATCTCGGGCAGTCCGAGTCCCGTCTCGCCCCCATTCTGGCCAGCTTGGCTGGTGTGTAGGGTACTCTCAGTATAATGTACAACTGGGAGAGTCGCTGTGCTACATTTAAGGATGACATTCGTACTGCCTGTAATGCCTCTTCCCACTATTCTCCCTTAAGGGCAGCTACGTCATTTTCCCACTTAGCCGTCAACTTTAGGGGGAACCCTGTCAGGAATACCCCGAGTAGCATCGAGTAACAGTTAGAGATAAAGCCTTTGAGGCTAATCACCTCCTCCATGTAGTGAAACATGGGGGTCGGGGATAGAGTCCACGGAGTCTCATTGGATTCAGCCCTTATTGCGTGTTGCAATTGAAGGTAATAGAAGTGCATCGTCTGGGGGAGCCAAAATCGCTCTCTCAGATCAGGGAAAGTGCTCAATTTACCTGCCGTGAAAATGTGTCGTAAGTGTGTGACTCCGTACTTCCTCCACCGAGCCCTACACGTCAGCATCTGTAGTCCCGTATAGTACCCGTTGTTCAACATAGGGCTAAATTTAGTGAAGCTTTCTACTGATTGTAACTGTCTGGCCTTGTTCCAAACTTTTTTGGACTAGGGCATATGTGGGAAATCTCTTATTGGACTTTGCGTAAGCCAGAGCCTCTAGGCCCTCTGCTACATCTGTGATCCCTGTGACATTGCCCATCAGGGTTCTAATGTGGTCTGCCGCGGTGTGGCCCTCCCCTTCCCCTTCCAGCGGGGTAAGTGCTTGGGCCACATGATGCAGCTGAGCTGTAATGTAGTAAAGCCATGGGTTAGGCAAAGCTAGACCGTCCTCATCTTTAGGTTTCTGAAACTGTTCCAGCTTCACTCTGGGGGGGGCTTGTCCTGCCATAGGAAGGACCTAAAAATGGAGTTTATTATGCAAAATATTTTAAGGGGAATCACCATGGGCATGTTGTGGAGTAGATAAAGGAGCTGGGGCATAAAAATCATTTTCATGAGGTTGACTCTTCCTACTAGTGACATTTTTAGTCTCGACCATACTTTAATCCTGGCACGTATTCCTCTCAATAGTTGTGACAGGTTAAGGGGGATGTAATCTAGTATTTTTTGGGGTGATCTGAATGCCTAGGTATTTGAAGCTAGAGGTTAGTGGTATTTGAAGTGCTGCGACGTCCTGGGCTTCTGAGTCTGCATCCAGTACCATTAGGGAAGATTTAGTCCAGTTGATCACCAGCCCAGAGTACTTCCCAAACTGTACTATGATCGACATTGCCGCTTCTAGGGAGTCAGAAGTGTCTTCCAGTAGCAGCATTGTGTCATCTGCGTACAGCATGATTTTCTCTTGTAGTTCCCCGAACTTAAAACCCTGAACCTGCAGGATAGACCTAATCAGGGCAGCCAATGGCTCAATTGCCACCGCAAACAAAAGCGGTGACAATGGGCTGCCCTGACGTGTCCCCCTATGGAGCGTGAAGGGAGGGGAAATGTGTCCTGCCTCTCTGATGGCCGCTTGTGAGGAGCTATAGAGCAGCTTGACCCAGAACAAAAACATGTCACCGAATCCAAACTTGCCCATAACTGCCCAGAGGTTTTGCCATTCTATGCTGTTGAATGCTTTATGGGTATCTAACGACAGTAGTGCCCTGTCTCCCGTGTTGTCTGGTTGGGCTTGATGTCGCTTTGTAAAAGAGATATTGGCCTATATGAGCCCGGGTCTAGAGGGTCCTTCCCCGGTTTCAATATAAGGACAATATTCGCTCTCGTCATGGATTCTGGTAATCTTTGGCTGGACCTAGCCGAAGTCAGTACTCTAAGAAGGTGGGGCAGGATGGATTCACCATATTGCTTAGAAATTTCAGTTGAGAGGCCGTCGCTTTAGAGTTAGGGGAGAGGGCTATCGCCTCTTGTAAGTCCTCTATAGTAATAGGGTCATCCAACATAGCTTTTTGGGAAGCAGAGAGGCATGGCAGTTCTACGGCCTGGAGGTATGTCTCCAGTTCTGTCTCCGTATACCCTGCTCTAGACCTGTAAATGTCTGAGTAGTATTCAACCAGCTCTTGCATGATTTGGTTAGGGGTGTTCACCATCCTCCCCTGCTTTGTGCGAAGAGCACCAGTCGAAGAGGAAGTCTGGGAAGACTTCACAATCTTTGCCAGCAGGCGACCGGTCTGCTCCCTCTCCTCATAATAAGCGAGCCTATTAAAGAACCTCTTTTTATCAGCTGCTGATTTGGTGATCTGAACCAACGCCTCTTGCGCTGCTAGCCACGCCTCCCTGTTTGAGTCGCTAGGGTCATCTGTAAACTTTGTCTCAAGCTGGCGAACAAGCTGTTCCGCCTGTTGCCCTTATGCCCTAGTCTTGGTTTTAATATTTGTCACTTTTTATGAGAGAACTCCTCATATTTGCTTTAAAGGTGTCCCATGCAGTGTTGAGATCAGGGTGGTCTGCATTTCTCTCCCAGAATTCTCTAATTTCCTCTAGTAGGCCTTCGCGACAGGGAATCAAGTTCAACCAAAATGCATTGAGTTTCCAGGTGGCCCTTTGCAGGTTCACGGTCAGTCTGGCAATTAGTTGGATCAGAATGGGGGAGTGATCAGAGATGCCTCTGCCAAGATATTGAATTTCTTGTAGGAAGCGGGACGTCTGGGCTGTGCAAAGGCACAGATCTATCCTTGACAGGGACATGTGTGTCTTTGAAAAACATGAGAACTGCTTCTGCAGGGGGTTACAGTCCCACCATGGGTCCAACCATCCCACCTACTCAGCGAACTTCCGCAGCGCCGTTTGGGCAATTTTGTGGCTGTTCCCTGGGGGTGGGCGCTTGTCCAGGACAGGGTCCATGTAGCAGTTCAGATCTCCCACAGCTATTATCGGAAGGTCAGGGTGGCTTAATTGGAAGGCCAGGAGTGTTCTCAATGCCTCTGAGTTAAAGGGGGGGGGGGGCGGGATATACAGAGCAGCTAAAATACATTTCAATTGGTACACTTTACATTCTAGGATAACATATCTCCCCTCAGTGTCAATCATTCGGTTATATACCTGAAAATCTACCGACCTATGCACTAGTACGCTCTCCCCCCTGGAGTAGGGGTGTGCGTAGAGTGATACCCCCTCCCAGCCATGCATAATTTATACAAGATACCGTGTTGGGAACCAAATGAGTCTCCTGAAGGCAATAAATTGCTGGGGCGTGTTTCCGAAGAGCCGTGGAAACCATGGTACGTTTTAGTGGGTCCTGGAGACCTCTAATGTTGGCCAGTAGCTATTTGATGAGCTAAAGACTTATTAATCAGCAAAGACAATGCTAATAGCCACACCTCTTGCAATGTTTAAAGTGATACTAAAGTCTTGTTTTTTTTTGTTTAAAAATAACAAATATGTCATACTTACCTGCTCTGTGCAGTGGTTTTGCACAGAGCAGCCCAGATCCTCCTCTTCTCTGGTCCCTTGCCAGCGCTCCCGGCACCTCTCTCCTGTTGAGTGCCCCCCCCCAGCAAGCAGCTTGCTATGGAGGCACCTGAGCCGAGCCACAGTTCTGTGTGTCCATTCAGACACGAAGCCGACGCCGTCCCCTCTCGCTCCTCATTGGCTCAATGACTTTGATTGACTGTAGTGGCTCTTCGCTGCTGTCTCAGCCAATGAGGAGGGAGAGTCCAGACAGCTGAGTCTCTTGTGCAACATTGCTGGATCGAGATGGGGCTCAGGTAAGTATTAGGGGGGCTGTTGCATACAGAAGGCTTTTTATTTTAGTGCTTAGAATGCATTAGGATAAAAAAACCTTCTGACTTTAGAACCCCTTTAGGCTGGGTTTCCCCACATCCAATTTGCACAGCAGGAGATTGTGACCGGCTCTTTACATAGCCAGTTCCCATATCTCCGCAGCCACCCTCGGTGCAATTTACACAGGAGCCCTGTGCATCTTTTTGTCCATTTCTGGCCCGAATTCAGCCAAAAATTTGTGCTGAAATCCAGGACCGTTTTTAAGGCAGGGCAAACGGGGCAGCTTCCCTGGGCCCCATCATTGTAGTGGGGCCCAAAACAGCTGCCTCATACTTGCCATCTATCCCAGTTTAAATTCCCTTATCCCTTGAAGTTTTAGTCACGTGCTGTGTCCTGATATCTCAGCGTAAACTTCTGTTGCTGCTGCCCAACTCTGCCCTATTGCCATGTTCAGATGACTCACCTGCAGACCCTGTGTTTACATGCAAATAGCCTGAATTGATATGTAAATAGTAGTGGTAATAATATGTAAATAATCGTGGACCGCGGGATTGAAATGTAAATAGAGGCAGCATTCATGTGTATATCATGTCCCTCTGGGGTCACATCCACCATCATTTCTGCTGAATGCTGCCCACTGGGGAGGTAAAGGAGCATGCTTGAAAGTCCTGCCTACAACTGTGGTCATTAAGCCTAATATCAGTCTGTTCTGCAAAAGTAAGCAAATTGGAGGTGGAACCCGTCTATAAAAATAATATGATGCCACAGCACCCTGAATTTTGGTGCATGTGAATACACAGGCAGACAGTGAGGAGATAATGTGCTGTAACCTTTAGCAAACAATCAGTGAGCAGTAATAATGTGCAGTAACCCCTAACAACCAATTAGTGAGTGGTATAGATGTTCAGTAACCTCTAGCAATCAATCATTGAGCAGTATTGATGTACAGTAATCTCTAGCAACCAATCAACAAGCAGAAGTAATGTGCTGTAACCTCTAGAAAATAACAGTGAGCCATAATGTGTGCTGTAACCTCTAGCAGCCAGTCAGTGAGCGCTAATGATACACTGTAACCTTTGGCAACCAATTGCAATCACTGCCTGATCTGATTCAGTAAACTGATTTTGAACCTAGCTGCAATTTATTGTATGTTTCATGTGGAGAGCGAAATTGCATGAAAGAGGGGGCCCAAGAAAATGTTTTCCCAGGGTCCAGTCAATATTAAAGATGGCCCTGCTGAAATCGGACCTGAAACGGTGAACAAGGACGCACCGGACTCCTGCTGTGAGCCGCTGCGTGCTCATATGTGAACCCAGCCTAAATCCCACTGTAGTGCAAGCAGATACAGCCAACAGAAGGGACAATGCTGCATTGAACTTAGAAGTGCAACAGTGTTGTTCCACCTTCACAGGAAGCTCTATGAGACTTTACAGGGAGACCAAGGGAAATGGTCAGTGCAGATAAGTACTGCAGGACATATTTTTTTTATTTTTTTATTTTTTATTGGGAGGTCATAGTTCTACTTTAAGGATATATATAATGGTCATGTACAAACATTCTTTATGTATTTATCATGCATAAGTTAAAGTAGAACTAAAGGCAAAACTTTTTTTCGATTTTGGATTTGGAGTAAAGGAGGGTTATAACCCCTGTCAGTTTTTTGCCACGTGTGTCCTACTGGGGAGATTTCACTTCCTGTCCCATAGCCAAAACAGGAATCAAGAGGAATCTTTTCAAAGTGAGGGAATCCCTGGTTCTCACTAGAACTAGCGTCCTGATTAGAAGATTTCTCCTCTATTCCTGTTCTGGTGACAACCCAAAATTTGTGATTTTCTTTCACACCCGATAAAAATTGTAAACAGGAGCATAGCTCACAACTGTCCCTAATTTCGAGGGACTGTCCTTGATTTGGAACAAAGTCCCTCTGTCCCTCTTTCCTCCTCATTTGTCCATCATTTCGGTCTGATCTATATAGTTGTATATAAATTGAACTTTTTATCTTTCAAAAAGTGTTTCCCAGAACTAAACCTTTCCTCCAATTTCTAAATTGCTGCATTTGTAAATTTCAAAAGCCAATATAAAGGGATAGTAGCGGTAAAAGAAAAAAGCACTTGCGGGTTTAACTAATCATTTTTTTTCTGTATAATTCTCCTTTAACCACATGCCGACCAGCACACAACAATATACGCCAGCACAATGGCACGGCTGGGCAAATGGCCGTACAGGTACGTCCCCTTTAAGATGCGGCATTGTGAGCGCGCACACGCCGCCGCGTTCTGTGTGATCATGACCGCGGTTCCCGCGGACTCGATGTCTGCCGGTGTCCCGGCTATCGTGTCACAGAGCAGGAGAACGGGGAGATGGCTATTTAAACAAGGCATTTCCCCGTTCTGCCTTGTGACATGACAGAGATCACTGCTCCCTGTCATCAGGAGCAGTGATCGCTGTCATGTCAGTGGTATCCCATCCCCCCCCCACAGTTAGAATCACTCCCTAGGAGACACTTAACCCCTTCATCGCCCCCTAGTGTTTAACCCCTTCCCTGCCAGTGTCATTTATACTGTAATCAGTGCATTTTTATAGCACTGAGCGTTGTATAAATTGCAATGATTGCAAAATAGTGTCAAAAGTGTTTGATGTGTCCGCCATATTGTCGCAGTCACGATAAAAATCGCAGATCGCCGCCATTACTAATAAAAAAAAATAACAATAATGCCATAAAACTATCCCCTATTTTGTAGACGTTATAACTTTTGCGCAAACCAATCAATATATGCTTATTGCGATTTTTTTTACCAAAAATATGTAGAAGAATACATATTTTGTTTTTTATATATTTTTGGGGGATATTTATTATAGCAAAAAGTAAAAAATATTGCTTTTTTTTCAAAATTGTCGCTCTTTTTTTGTTTATAGCACAAAAGATAAAAACCGCAGAGATGATCAAATACCACTAAAAGAAAGCTCTATTTGTGGGGAAAAATGTACGCAAATTTTGTTTGGGTGCAAAGTCTCACGGCCGCGCAATTGTCAGTTAAAGCGATAAAGTGCCGAATCGCAAAAAGTGCTCTGGTCAGGAAGGGGGTAAATCTTTCCGGGGCTGAAGTGGTTAAGGGGGTGTGACAGGGGGTGTGGCCCATGCCTAAATACTTTTGCTAGTAGGTGTCCCTTGTTCCCATCACACAAAGTTGGGCGGTATGAGACAGCCGCGTACACACGGGCAGACTTTTCGACTGGACTGGTCCGACGGACTTTCCGATGGACTTTCAACGGACTTTTGACGGACTTCCGATGGACTTTTTAACGAACGGACTTGCCTACACACGATCACACCAAAGTCTGATGGATTCCTACGTGACGACGTACACCAGACTAAAATAAGGAAGTTGGTAGCCAGTAGCCAATAGCTGCCCTAGCGTTGGTTTTTGTTCGTCGAACTAGCATGCAGACGAGCGGATTTCTGGGTCCGGCGGAGTTACGTCGTAAAGATTTGAAGCCTGTTCCAAATCTAAAGCCCGTCAGATTTTTGACTGGAAAAGTCTGCTGAAGGTCCAATGAAGCCCACACATGGTCGGATTGTGCGCCGGACTCGGTCCGTCAGACCAGTCTGGTAGAAAAGTCCGACCGTGTGTACACTGCATGTGAATCTCCCTAATGGGGGCACAGACAGCAATAAAAACTGACAGGTGTTTCAATCCCTCTCCACTCTATTCAAAACTTAAAAAAACACTTTTGCCTTTAGTTATACTTCTATAAAGTAAAATGTGCGCTAATTCTAATCCCAGACTATTTAGTATGTTTTAATGAAATGGTGTCACAGCAGTTTTCCCAGCAGTGAAAGTTTGGTGGTAAATCAGTGCAGTAAATTGGAGTCTATTGTATTATGTTTCATGAGAAGCAGATTAGGGATGTCACTGAGCTATACTTAAAAGTTTAAACAATGTCTGCTGTATTTTTAGACACTGATACAAAGTGACAGCAGATATAATCAGCACGAGCTGTCTATACATATCTGTGTCATTGTTACACGCTGAGTGTTGTTCTTGGGGAAGAAGGAGCTTAGCACATCATAAAGGCCTGTCTGTCTCGCTGATAAAAGGAGAGGAGCACCCTGCGAAGCGGTCATTCCCCATGTGTTGTGTTCCACCATTCTCATTGGTAGCATTGCATTCTGCAGTCCCCATTAAGCTTCACCCTTTCATGCCTAAGCCTAGTTCTGATGTGTTGCTTACAAGTTAAAATCCATATTTTTTGCTAGAAAAGTACTTAGAACCCCCCAAATATTATATATTTTTTTTTAGCAGAGACCCTAGAGAATAAAATGGTGATCGTTGCAATATTTTATGTCACACGGTATTTGCGCAGCGGTCTTTCAATCACAATTTTTTGGGAAAAAATACACTTTCATGAATCAAAAAAAAAACTAAACAGTAACGTTTGTATAATGTGAAAGATGATGAGTAAATAGATACCTAACATGTCATGCTTTGAAATTGCGCACACTGATGGAATGGTGACAAACTATGGTACCTAAACATTTCCATAGGCGACACTTTAAAAAAAAATAACGGTTACCAAGTTAGAGTTACAGAGGAGGTCCAGTGCTCAAATGATTGCTCTCACTCTGACGATTGCGGCGATATCTCATATGTGTGTTTTGAACACCGTTTACATTTGCAGGCGTGACTTACGTATGCGTTTTCTTTGCTGCACGAGCGGGAACGGGGGATGCTTTAAAAATTTATATTTATTTTTTCTTATTTATTTTATTTTTTTAAATTTTTTTTTTTTACATTGTCCCTTTAAAAAAAAAAATTCTGATCACTTTTATTGCTGTCACAAGGAATGTAAATATCCCTTGTGACAGTAATAGGTGGTTACAGGTAATCGTTATGGAGGGATCGGGGGTCTAAAAGACTCCTGATCCCGCTTGGCACTTAAAAGTTCAAATTGCCAAAATTGGTAAATCTGAATGCAGTAATTTTTTTAAATTGGCAGCTGAGTAAACCGGAAGTGACATTGTGACGTCGCTTCCAGGATTTTTACATCGGAGACCTGATCAAAGCTGACTGGTGGCTCGGGTCTCCCGGTGGGACGGGAGGACTGGTAAGAGCGGCGGCAGGAGGGGGAATGTTCCCTTTAGGATAACAGCTGAGTGTCTTTTAGCCACATCGGTTGTTATCACTAATAACCCAACTACTGGCTCTAAAAAACTGTACTGGGGTGATGCCTGTTGCTAAACCCCTTCAAGCCATAAATGCAAATTTGCGTACGGTCGGCGAGAAGGGGTTAAAGGGATAGTTCATCTTTACCACAAAACTGCCTGCAGATTAGGGACATCTGTAGATAAAAACAAACTGTGCAGCTCTGACTAAAGTTAATAGAAAGCAAATGTGATGGGGAGTGCTAAATATACTAATTATGGATTATAACTACTGGTTATTACTTAGTGATCAAATAGTGAATAAACATTATTAGAATCATGAATAACAAAATAAACTAAAATAAACTAATATATAATAGTGACACTTCACAGTTCCACTTGTCTTAGATCCAGTGAAAGACTGTGTACACTTGATAAATACACGTGCACAAAAAAATTTGTACAACCATATGTTCACAACATGTGCTGAAAGAAACAACAACTAAAAGTCCAATGTGAGAAACAGCAAGTAGCAAATATTTCTTCCACTGTATGGATGAGCCACCTTCACCGACTACGTTGTACACCCAAAGTGCTCTGTAGGTCGATGTCTGCTTACCAGATGGTGTTGACCTTAATAATTAAAAGAAGGTCAAGTATAGACTTAGCAAGATATTGCTTGCTGAAATTGGATGGAAAAACCGTATAGGAACCTTGGCTCTCCCCCAGAAGATAAGCCAGGAAGTGTATGTAAGAAGGATACAAAAAAAACTGGAATAGAGTAATCCCGTTTATTTTAAAATATAATAAAAACAAAAGCCAAATGGCTCCTTACATTTAAAAGTGCCTTCTCCCAGCACTGAGGCTGATCAGCGTGTCTGCAGGGTTGAGAAACTCTGTGCTCAGCGCGATGGCTGGCGTGTGCGTTTCACCGCCCACCACGGACAATCAGAGGGGCCGGAAGTGTGAGAAAGATCGCGTAACCAGGCACGCCTCGACGTACGTTTCGTATCATGTCTTCAGGAGGCGTGCCTGGTTACTATGTGTGCGTACTAATAAAGCGGAGAAGCCTGACTACTCCCAGAAAGGGGTGGGGGTAATTAATGTGTAATTTAACAGCCTCAGTGCCGATCAGAGCAGACATATACAGCACTTGATACAAAAGCATGTCATAGAAGCTAAAAATTACTCATTCTAAGCATATCATTAAAGCTAAAAATTACTCATTCTATGCGTGAGGAAGAATTCTACATACAAAAATGTTCTTTTTCTGTTATAAAATTGATAAGTGTAGCAACTGACTACACCATTGATGTAATAGTTAATAGGTGTAGGCCATAAACATACCTTATGAAGCCTGACTGGAATACCCCTAGGACGTTGCTAAGTACTCCCAGGACGTTGCTAGGGCCGTCTTTAAGGCAGGGCAAAAGTGGCAGCTGCCCTGGGCCCTGTCATTGTTGTGGGGCCCAAAGCAGCTGTCTCATACTTGCCAACTATCCCAGTTTAAATTCCCTTGTCCCTTGAAGTTTTAGTCCTGTGATGTGTCCGGATATCTCAGTGTGAAGTGCTGGTACTAATGCTGCCCAGCTCTGCCCTATTGTTGGGTACAGATGACTCATCTGCAGACCTTGTGTTTACATGTAAATAACTGGCATTCATATGTAAATAGCGGCGGCATTACTAAGTAAATAGCTGCGGCCGGCAGCATTGATTTGTAAATCAAGGCGGCATTCATATGTATATCATGCTCTCCTGCAGTGAGGAGATGATGTGCTGTAACCTCTAGCAACCAATCAGTGAGCAGTATTACTGTACAGTAATCTCTAGCAACCAATTAACAAACAGAAATCATTTGCTGTAACCTCTAGCAACTAATCAGTGAGCCATAATGTGTGCTGTAACCTCTAGCAACCAGTCATTAAGCAGTAATGATATGCTGTAACCACTGGCAACCAATCGCAATTGCTGCCTGATCTGATACAGTAATACAGTAAACTGATTTTAAGGCTAGATGCTATTTATTGTATGTCTCAAAGCAGGTGGAGAGTGAAATTTCATGGGGGGGGGGCAAGAAAATTTTTGCCCAGGGTCCAATCAATATTAAATTCGGCCCTGGACGTTGCTAAGTGAGGTTTAGTCATCACTGCTTACCTCCACCATCGCAGAAGTGAGCGTTTAAATGCTGAGCTCAGAGCTACTGCATCAGGGGAGAGGGGAGAGAAAGAGCTAGCTCCTCTGATGGTGGAGGTGAGCAGTGATGACTAGGCCTCACTTAGCAACGTCCTGGGAGTATTCCATTCAGGCTTCATTAGGTATGTAAATGGCCTACACCTATAACAAGGGTAATATTCATCCTTAGTCAGAGCTGCACAGTTTGCTTTATCTACAAACATCCCTTACCTGCATAAACAGTTTTTTTTTTGTAAAGGGGAACTATCCTTTTGAATAAAAACTCAAGCTAGGATTAGCTAAAACTGCCCAAAAACGTTTACACCTGCTCGCAACCTTAGAGATATTGGGGTGGTTTTGGTCACTATATATGTAGCAGGTACATGAAAAAAGAAAATATAATTTCATGGGCTAACTGAATAACAAATGGAGTTTTCTCACACTTAGGCCCCTTTCACACTGGGGCGACGGGGGCGTCGGCGGAAAAACGGCGCTATTTTTAGCGCCGTTTTACCGTCGTTTTAGCAGCGGTATGGTTTTAACCCCCGCTGGCGGCCGAAAAAGGGTTAAAACCGCTCGTATAGCGCCGCTATAGCGGCGGTATAGCCGCGCTGCCCCATTGATTTCAATGGGCAGGAGCGGTTTAGGAGCGGTGAATACACCGCTCCTTCACCACTCCAAAGATGCTGTTTGCAGGAGTTTTTTTTCTCTCCTCGCCAGCGCACCGCTTCACACTGGAGAAACAGTAGCGGCTGTTTTAGGTCGGTTTGCAGGTGCTATTTTTAGCGCAATAGCGCCTGCAAACCGCCCCAGTGTGAAAGGGGCCTAATGCAAAGTGCGTGGGAAAGAACAGCAAAACTCTCACAGCTAAAGGCATCATAAACTGTTTTTATGCGGTCTCCTAGATGCACTAATGTGTGCGACATTGAAGCGCACAGTGTTGAAAACAATCTTGACGTGTACTACCACTTGCAGTCAATGTAAAGAACAAAGTTTATGGTAATTCAAGATGACTATTATAAGGTAGCAAGCAGTGAATAAAGCTCCTCCAAAAAAAAAAAAAAATACATTGAAAAGCCTCTGTGTGCAATAATGAGCAATTCCAGCTGTGAAGTGTGTTTGTTATCTTCCCCAAGGCAGCCCCAAATGGAAATATTCCTTAGCCAAGTATTGCAATGGTCTGTCTAATTGGGGATTTTAGGTAATCATTAAATACCTCATTATAGTTATTTATTTATTTATTTTTTAATACAAGCAGTGTAAAATTATGAAAATTATGGTAAGTATTGGATTTGAATTTTCCGTATTCCTGAGGACCCCATGCCAGTTTGCGTTTTTAGGGTCTCCAAAGCCAGACTTTTTTCCAGGCCAGTTTAAAGAAGTTCTAAAACATTATAAGTACCTGGGAATTTTGGCTGAAAACCTGAGGTCTTTTCAAACCCGGAGAAAACACCCCAAACCTTACAATATACTCATGTTTGTAGAGGGTTTTCTTGGCAAGAGGAGGGTAATATTGACTCTTGACGAGCAGCTTATTTTCCCTTCTGCTTCCTCCTTTCAACATCCCTACCAGTGGCGGCCTAATCTACATGGACTTCAATGTTTTGTTTTTTTAAACACATGATTAGAGCCTGAGGCTCTAATTGGCTTAAAAAAAGGGTGGGCTCAGGGAGCAGAGCACAGCTAACTTCCACTGTAGCTTGTACTATTAAGCTACCGGTGCCTCTAGTAGATAAATCAGAGCCCCTAATTCTAAGTGCCACAGATGAACTCTGGACTGCCAACTTATACTTATGACCTAGGATGGCCCATGATATACCTACCTGTTCGAATATGCGCTTCCACATCTAAATCAGTTCATAGTTACATATCCTGTACGGGATGATCACAATCCACTGCTTAATTAGGAAGGAGGATGATAGTATATGCAATATATTGATCAACAATAATTCAATCAATTCTCACCCTTTGAGCTGTGTGTATGTCTGATTGTGTGGATGTGTGCGCAGCAGCGATCCCTCTTTTTAAATGACAACTATGGCTTTTCCAGCTGCAGTGATTGAGTGTATGTGTATGTGTGTGTGTGTGTATGGATTTATTAGAAAATGATTGTATCTCTACTGCTTATTGCACCATGACTTACTGTAGTTGGACCCTATATGGTCCACATATATTAAGCTGGTATACCTTTAGTTTAAGTTTTCCTCTGTTGAGGAATCAGGATTAAAAATACCCAGTCGTTACTAGTAAGCCCTGTTCGGCTACTGTTTATGTAATGCGATTTATCCACGAGATGTAACCGTTTATATGTGCCTGTAAAATATTTTTTTGGACAAAATCAATAAATAAATATGTTAAAAAAAAATAAAAACTTGTTGGGTGCCAAGCACTGGGTCACATAGGAGGCTTTCCCCAGGGTGGGTTCTTCTGGGCTACGTTAGGCACTTTGTGCAGAAGCTGCCCTGGGGGAATACTAAACCTTAAAGTGTTACCAAATTCAAAACATTTTTTAAATTAAAATAACAAACATGTTATATGTACCTGCTCAGAGTGGCCCTGATCCTCCACTTCTGGGATCCCCAGGGGCGATCTTAGCTCCTCCTCTTCTATTGAGGGACCACCATAGTCAGCCGCTGGCTATGGGGAGAGCGTAGTCTCCGTGCTCACGACCTGTGTTTCTACAGAGCCGCGGTCCAGGGACTTAGGCCCGCCCCCCACTTCCTCCTCCCTGCATCTGAATGACAGCAGCAAGAGCCAATAAAGAGGAAGTAAGGGGAGAAAAGATGCAGCCCTGCACAGCGCTGATCTCTTCTCTCCTCTCTTCCCCTTCACACAGGGAGGAGGGGCACAGGAAAACTAAAAACATTTTTTACCCTAATGCAAAAAGTGATTGTAAAGCTTCCATTTTTTTTTCTTAAATAACAAACATTTTATACTTACCTCCATTGTGCAGTTCGTTTTGTACGGAGTGGCCCTGATCCTCGACTTCTGGGGTCCCTCGGCGGCTTTCGCGGCTCCTCCTCTCATCAGATAACCCCCTAGGAGAAGCGCTCTCCCAGGGGCTTACCTTGCGGGCGCGCTCCCGAGTCCATCATTCGGCGTCCATAGACGCCGAATGTAGGACTCGGCCCCACCCCCCCGGCGCCCACGTCATTGGATTTGATTGACAGCAGGGGAAGCCAATAGCTGGGCTGCTATCAATCTATCCAATCAAGAACCGAGAACCCCGGTAAGAGCGCATCTCTGGTGTTGGAAATTCAAGGGCTCAGGTAAGTAAAGTGGGGGGGGGAGCTGGGGGGCCAGTCACTGCCAGGTTTTTTTTCACCTTAATGCATAGGATGAATGTATACCGTGTACACGTGCATTGAAACTGTTCTCCAGTTAACTCTTGATCCCCCATGCCAATATACATCTTCTCTGAAATCGGCATTTAGGATTGACATGCTGAGCCAATGTCCACAACTACCTGTCCACCATTTTCCATTTCTCCCCAGTAGCGTAGTGAGCCCCACTGTACACTCTGCAAGGGCACTTAACTTGACTCTTGAATGTCTGTACCTCTCTACAGGATGGGGAACCTCTGCAGTGCAATACACCCCCATTGCAATGGGAGACAGACCACTGATGGAAGGAGTGCTGATAATATCGCCCTCGCTGCTAGAGGCTGTGCCACCTATAACAGGCATATGCTATAGACAGGCTACTTGTTACATTTCTGTTACTCTTGGTAACCACTAGGTCTTTGCATTACTCCACTCCACAGGAATTCCTTGGTACCCCAATGTGTTAAGACCCAGTCACTGAACTTTATGTGTGATGGTTACTTGCGATACACCTCTTTAGTAACTTCAGACCAGGTAGGAACAACAATTCAACACTTTAGTTAAAGTGGTTCTAAACCTTCTTTTTTTATTATAATAACAAACATGCCTATACCTACCTGCTCTGTGCAATGCTTTTGCACAGAGCAGCCCTGATCCTCTTCTTCTGGGGTCCCCCGCCGGCGCTCCAGGCCCCTCCTCTTTGGCAAGCTGCTCTCCATGTGGGCACCCGTGCATGTTTACTCCGGAGTCCTGCTGCTGTGTCCATTGACACAGACAGCGGGACTCGGCAGTGACACCCATTTCTGTGTCACTGCATTTGATTGACAGAAGCAGGAGCCAATGGCTCCAGTTGCTATCAAGCTACTCAATGAAGATCGAGGCAGCAGCTGTAGCCGCTGCTGTCGTGCATATCGCTGGATCGGATCGAGATCCAGCGATATGCCTGCTCCTGTAATCGGGAGCAGTGATTAGTGTCATGTCACAGTGTCCTGTCACACATAGCCCAGCCCCCCCACAGTTAGAATCACTCCCTAGGACACACTTAACACCTCCACTGCCCCCTAGTGGTTAACCCCTTCACTGTCAGTCACATTTACACAGTAAATCGCACTGTTCGCTGTATAAATGTGAATTGTCCCAAAATAGTGCCATAATATCGCAGTCACGATAAAAAATCGCTGATCGCCGACATTACCAGTAAAAAAAATTATTAATAAAAATGCCATAAAACTATCCCCTATTTTGTAGACACTATAACTTTTGCGCAAACCAATCAATAAACGCTTATTGCGTTTTTTCTTACAAAAATATGTAGAAGAATACGTATCGGCCTAAACTGAGAAAAAAAAAATGATATATTTTTTAGGGATATTTATTATAGCAAAAAGTAAAAAATAATGCGTTTTTTCAAAACTGACGTTTTTTTTGTGTTTATAGCTCAAAAAATAAAAAACGCAGAGGTAAACCAATATCACCAAAAGAAAGCTCTATTTGTGGGGAAAAAAGGACGTCAATTTTGCTTGGGAGCCACGTCGCACGACCGCGCAATTGTCAGTTAAAGTGACGCAGTGCCGAATCGCAAAAAGTGCTCTGGTCTTTGGCCAGCCAAATGGCCCGGGGCTTAAGTGGTTAAGAAAGGTGCAGAATAGGCATTCCAAAGTCCAACCTATAAGTGTTATGCCCCGTACACACGGTCGGACATTGATCGGACATTCCGACAACAAAATCCTCGGATTTTTTCCGACGGATGTTGGCTCAAACTTGTTTTGCCTACACACGGTCGCACAAAGTTGTCGGAATTTCCGATCGCCAAGAACGCGGTGACGTCAAGCACGTACGACGAGACTAGAAAAGGCCGGTTCAGAACCAAGCGCAGCACCCTTTGGGCTCCTTTTGCTAATCTCGTGTTAGTAAAAGTTTGGTGAGAGACGATTCGCGCTTTTTCAGACTCGTGGCTTTCAGATCGTTTTCTGCCGTTCAGTTTTTGCTTGTGGGTTTGTATCTGCTCTTCAGTGCGTGCAGTCAGTTCGTATTGGAGTTTTCTGTGCGATCTTGTCCGCTCGTTGCTGTTTTTCAGGTCGCTCTTCACAGGCCTTGCTGTTCTTCAGTGCGTTCTGTTACTTCGTTCTGAGCAGCCGACCGTTTTCTAGCCATGTTTCGTATGCGTACTCCTCGTAGAGTTCGTGCTGTGCGGGGGCTTGGTGTTGGGGTCCTGACCTTGACACAAGTCCAGTCCATGAACAGGGTGGGGAGGAGTTCATGGACCAAGAATTGGTTGCTTCAGCGTGACCAGTTCTGTCATATGCCTTTGCTCCGTGAGATCCGTGAGAATAATCCTGATGATTTCAGGAACTTTCTCAGGATGAAGATCCCGTGTTTCACCGTTTGTTGGCTTCGCTGACCCCCTATATCAGCAGGCAGGATACCTGCATGAGGCAAGCCATCACTCCGGAGCAGAGGTTGGTCGCTACCTTGCGGTATTTGGCCACAGGGAGAAGCCTGCAGGACCTCAAGTTCTCGACAGGCATCTCCCCCCAGGCTCTGGGGATCATTATCCCAGAGACCTGTTCTGCCATCATCCAGGTCCTACAGAAGGAGTATATGAAGGTAAGATTTTTATCCTTTTATATCACATTTTATTGTATTGAATGTTTGATAATATATTGTATTTCTTTCCTCATTCCCTAATTACCATGATTGTAATATGCTGTGAATGTCCCCTTTGTTCTCATGCATGCTGGATTTTTATGTAATTATTATTTTATGTCCTTCATACATATTTGCCCTTCAAAAACCTCCCCAGCATGGTGTCTCCTGCCCTATATTCACCTCATGTAGTCACTTAACAATGTATTTTATCAGCTCCATAGTAGTGCTTTACCCCAAACACCCCCTAAAATGTTTGGAAATGTTATTTTGGATTTAAATTCAGGCAGAGGGCCAGAGGCTTTTTTTTGTGGTGTCCCCAAATTTTTTGTAACCCTCCCTCCCCCAACTGCTAAGTCAGCTGATCCCAATTCTCTATCCTCAATCATCTATCTGCTGTCTTTGCCAAACCCATACACAATATACCCACCTCTATAGTGCTCAGATTTATGGATGAATTCCCCAAAGCATGTAGTGCAAGGGCCTGCCTGTATACTTTCCAATGGTACTGTTTAAAGTTCTTGTATCCTATTATGATCTTGATAGGTAATAGCAGAATGTCCAAATGTGCTCAAATGTGTACAGTGTGTATTTATATCTTTGTATTATTACACTTCTTACCTGTCCAGTGGGCTGCCAATAGTGTAACTAAGGAGGGGCTGTTCCAAGTAATACCCTGTATTTAGGCATTCATCTCTCAATGAAGTGAAGATGGTTACCTGTCCAAGAGTTCCCCCCCCCTATAATGTTAGAAATGGCCCATGAGAGGGGGGGGGAGGGGGAATATGATAGGTGTACCTTATACTTTGTTGTTGTTAAATTCCCCTTAATAAATGCTATCTGGAGGTTGACCCATAATGTTTGTGTCTAATCTGCTTGCCAGGTTTCTGTGAAAAAATAGTAATGTTTATTGTTTTTTCCTCAACAATTTCCTTCAACGCCACAGGAATGGCAGACTGTGGTCTCCCACTTTGCCCAGCGGTGGGACTTTCCTAACTGCGGAGGGGCAATTGATGGGAAACACGTCCACATCGTCCAACCACCCAACTCGGGGTTGTACTATTATAATTACAAGGGGTTTAATAGTATAGTGATGTTGGCGGTGGTGTCGGCTAATTGCGACTTCTTGTATGTGGGCGTGGGGAAGAATGGCCGGATGTCCGATGGTGGAGTGATCGCCCAGACGGAGTTCTACAGGCGTCTCCAGAATGGCAGCTTGGACTTGCCACCTCCAGAGGACAATGTTGAAGGTCTCCCATTTGTGTTCGTTGCTGATGAAGCATTTGCGCTGGGGGACCACCTGATGCGGCCATTCCCGATGAGGACCCTCACCCCGGAACAGAGGGTTTTTAATTACCGGCTGGCCAGAGCCCGAAGAGTGGTGGAGAACACATTTGGAATCCTGGCCAGCCGGTTCCGATTATTTATGACACCCATCCATATGGCGGAGTATAAACTGAACCATATAATACTTGCCTGCTGTGTTCTCCATAATTTTCTACGAAAACATTCAGCCAACTATGCTGGCTCAGTTGGGCCTGAGGCCGGAATCCCAAATACATCAACAATGACGGCACTTGAAAGCGGCCGTCCTGGCTTGCCCTCCCTGAATGCCCGTGATGTCCGGTTACGATACCTGGAGTTCTTTGCGGGTAGGGGGGCTATCAATATGCCAGACAATATGTGACACCTTTTTCAAATAAAAAACAACCCAAAGAAATTCTTGGTGGACATTTACTGCTTGTGTTTGTTTTAGCTGACCCTGACAGAAATGTGTTGAGTGCAGAAAATGTCGTGATTGGGTAACCTTATAAAGAATAGTGTTGGCTGGTACTTCCTAAATGCAAAAACACATTTCACTCCAAGTGCACTTGCAACTGCACTGAACCTGCACTTGTAGTGCAAAGTGTATTTGCCCTTAGGAAATAACCCCCATTTTTGCATAAAACAGCAATTACATCACCCCAAAAGTGTTGTAGCGTTGAGACAATAATTCACACATTCTTGAGTAAGGCACTTTTTTATACCTGCACAATCACATGTGCATTTACCAAAGGTTTTTAAAACAAAACAACATGTTTGTTGTATAACAATTTTTGTGGGGGGGCATTATCAAAAATCGAAATATCCATTTCAGATAAAACAGGCCTGTGTAAAACCAACAAGAAAGCCAAAAAACTTGAACTTACAAAGTTCACATTAGGTAAAACCTGAAGGCTATATCAGACATCAATATTTAGGAACTGGGTTTGATATAGCGTTCAGATGGGGGGAAATCACCCCTGGAAAAGCCAAATTTGGAAGATGCACACAAATTTACGAATGTCAACATGTGCTATCTGCCATCAGGGGGGATCAAGGGACGTGTTTTGGGGGAGCAAGCCCTTCCTCAACGCTACTTTATAATTGAGGAAGGGGTTGCACCCCCAAAACGCGTCCATTGATCTCCTGTGATGGCAGATAGCACATGTTGGCACACTGTGTGCATCCTCCAAATTTGGCTTTTCGAAACATTGTAAAAATTTTATTAACATAAAACAGGTGATTTTGTGGGGTTTAAATTCGCCCCAAAACATCAATGATGTTATTATTTTTTTTAATAACATCAGTGATTTGTTGCTGGATGTTTTGCAATTGGAGATTACATCCCATGATCTCCCCTATCAGTATCTGGGCACTTTCTGATGTAAAGCGTTCTGGATCCCGATCACCTAAAAAGAGATAAAGAACAAAAAAAACAGGTCTCAAAAATCTGCTAACATCCATCTCTTTTACCTGAGTTTGTGGTCGCAGACACTCACCTGTTGTGGTGCCAATCTCCACCACATCTTCTTCTTCCTCCTGCTCTTCTTCTTGGGTAGGTATTTCCCCTTCTTCCAGAGGGGGGGGGGGTCTCTGGTCTCCTGGGATGAGGAGTGACCTCCGAGTCTTTTCTCCCCTATGTAAAACAAAAATGGTATACTTAGCACACAGATATTTGATGGCAGAACGAGAAATAGGAAACATTGCTTGGAAGTGGGGTACAATTGTCTATTTTAGCCGAGTTCCAAGATGTATATTTTTTATTGCCCTTTGTCAAGCTGCAATACTTTACCTGTTTGGTACAAGCTTCCCAGATGTAGACCCCCCTATAGTATACACTGGAGCACCTGTGTGCCCCCCCTAATAAAAATGGTGTTTTGGGGTCCCACACTAGTGCTCCAGTGTCCAGATGTGAAAACAGCTGCTCAGTGTCCTCTCCTTACACACAATCTAGTTTGCATTTCATTCTAGTAACAAACCCATCTACACAAACAAATATTTTGCATCCAAGTAGGCCCAAAAAAAATTTGTGAAAATGCATATGGCCTAAACAATGGTGTTCTAGAGGCCGAAAGAAAAAATGTTTGATACGAACGAATAATGGGCCCATGAACATTAAAGTTGCCCTTTTAAACGTTACAATTACTAAAAGCATATGGAGCAGAACGAACGGAATAAAGACAGAAAGAATATGAACACAGCACAACTACTTACTTTTTTGCAGCACTCTCCGGATCTTTCGGTACTGCTCCGGCTCTCTCAACTTCAGGTCCGACCACCGCTCCCTGAGCTGATCTTTAGACCTTCGTACCCCGAAATTCCTCTCCAGACTCCGGACCACTTTACCAATGATTTTGGCCTTTCTGATGTTGGGGTGGGGGTAAGGCCCATATTTTCCGTCATAGTCGGACTTCTTCATGATGTCGACCATCTCCAACATCTCCCCAAACGACATATTTGTGGCCTTAAAACGTCTCCTTCTGGATCGGGACGTGCCTGGATCTGGGCTTTCCTCCTCCTCCTCGTTGTTCGAATTATCACGCACCTGTTGTAACTCCGCCATCATGCTCTTCCCCCACTGCGCCGAACGAAAAGGGGCGGGGAATAGAATAGAAAGAACGTCAGGGGCGGGCGGAGTTACACACATGCGCAGTGTGTATAAAGCATAACACGCGTGCGTATTACGTACGATCTGTGAGCGGAGGAAGGAGCATTGGACGCGCCGATCGTAAGAACGAAGGTAAGAGACAAACTTGGGCCTATACTGCTTCTAGATTGAGGCCTATATTGTAACAAGATTAGGAGAGTTTGGTGTGACATTAGGCTTTGTCTTGTGTTGTGTCTTGCAGTGAACATGGATATCTTAATGAGAGATACTGACTTCATGTCACTATTCATTGATATGCTAAGTGAGCTGCCCTGTCTGTGGGAGATTACCCACCCCCATTACAAGAACCAAGCAAGGAAGGCAGCACTGGAGCAATTGTGTGAAATTGTGAAGCAGGTGATCCCCACGGCAGACATCACTTATTTAAAGATATTAATTGGTTGCCTGAGGAGCACATATCTGAGGGAGCGCAATAAAGTCCTGGATTCACAGAGATCCGGAGCAGCAGGTGACATCTATGTCCCCAGGATGTTGTACTACGACAGGCTGCACTTTCTGGCAGGCCAGACTGAACCCAGGCCATCCCTCTCCAGTCTTCCTTCCACGCTTCCTTCCCCCCTGGCTGAGGCTTCTGACACCCAACCTGGGCCTTCCAGGCCATATGTGGAGGAGCCCAGATTGAGCCAGGTATAGCATTCCTCTAAATATTTCTGCTTGTCCAATCAATGATGTTACCTAGATGTTAGTTGGGAGTACTAATTTATGATTGTGATTGATGATGCAAAAACTAAAACCATGTCCCTTTTTCATACACAGGGAAGTCTCAGACAGGAGGTGGCTGATCTGCAGGTCCCTCCACCCCCCCTGGAAACAGAAAGTGGCAGTAGGAGGAGTGCCCTAGAGGAGGCTGCTATCAGATTTTTTTGTAGGGCTACAGAGGTCCTGGGAGCACCACACACCATGCAGGAGAACCTTGCGGCATTCATAGCCTATAAAATGCAGAGGATGGAGGAGGGCCAAAAAGCCATGTGTCAGGCCCTCATATCTGAGGCTCTGGCGAAAGGTGTGTGGGGCCAACTTACACCTCACACACAGCTTTGGGATGGTCCTCCTCCTCCTCCTGCAGGTCCTACTCCTCCTCCTCCCTCTCCTCCAGGTCCTCCCAGTCCTCCTCCAGGTCCTCCCAGTCCTCCTCCTCCTCCAGGTCCTACTCCTCCTCCTGCCACATCTCCAACTGCACAGCCACAGCCGGGAAGGAAGTGTGAAAGGAAGACCAGAGAGTGATTGCCCTGGATCCAGTCTGGTCGGCCAAAAGATGCAGCCTCTTGTGGTACCACAGCCTGGGGACACAGATGTCATCTGCTGCTATCCAAGTCTCTGTGAATCCCGGACCAGACTGCCCTCCCTTACATATGGACTCCTCAGGCCACCAATTTTGAGGTTTAAGAATTGATGTCTGCCGTGGGGGTCCCAGGCTTCACTAATTTCTCCTGTTGATCCAGTGTTGCCTTTCTCTTTGTTTGGTTCTGAGCCCTTAATAAAGGATTTTTGTTTTGAATTATACTCTCCTATGTGTTTTACTTCAAAAATGATGGTTTGTTTGTGAGGATTCAGGTACATTTCAAATATACAATGTGAAATGAACAAGGGACACCAACAACAAAAAATCTCCTGGAGATTAAATAATAAAAGATATCAATGGTGTTGGGGTAACTTGCCACACAAAACACACACAAAAATATTCTGGAGTAAAAATAAAAATAACATTGAACAAAGATCAGCCTTGGAAAAAATCCAAACATTAAAGAAAAAAAAGAAAAGAAAAGAAAAGAAAAGTAAATTTTATCTCCTGCTGTCCAACTTTGTGTGTCGGAAAATCCGATGGAAAATGTCCGATGGAGCCCACACACGGTCGGAATTTCCGACAACACGCTCCGATCGGACATTTTCCATCGGAAAATCCGACCGTGTGTACGGGGCATTAGAAGGTTTTTTCTACATCCCTACACCTAACCACAGGCTTGTGCCGTCCCAGTATACCTGCTAAGTAGAGCTGCACGATTCTGGCTAAAATGAGAATCACAATTTTTTTGCTTAGAAAAAAGATCACGTATCTCTCATGATTCTCGTGGTGTAACATAATCTTTCACATTATACAAAAGAATTCGGCTAACTTTACTGTTTAGTTTTTTTTTTTTATTCATTGAAGTGTATTCTTTCACAAAAGATTGCGTTTGAAAGACCACTGCGCAAATACAACGTGACATAAAATATTGCAACAACCGCCATTTTATTCCCTAGGGTCTCTGCTAAAAATATATATATAATGTTTGGGGGTTCCAAGTCATTTGCTAGAAAAAAATACTGATTTAAACTTTGTAAGAAACAAGTGTCAGAAAAAAGTTTAGACTTTAAGCCCCGGTACACACTGAGGCAGTGTGCCTGACAAGTCGTTCTAGTGTGAACCGACCCTTAGTGGTTAAACTTCCTTCATTTACGCACTGAAGTTCATTCCTTTGATCTAAGAAGGAAAAGTTACAATGTTTCTAGTTCTCTACTAGCACAGACAATGTTGTAAAAAAACTTGGCAGACTGCCCTGTTGAGTGAGCAGAGAATTCACTACACTTGTTACATGAACGAATCTGGAAATTCTGCATAGAGATCGTGAGGGGGTTGAATAGAGATTGCGTTTTTTTAACGATTAATCATGCAGCTCTACTGCTAAGGTGTAGGAACGGGCTCGGGGGTGTTCGGATCGAACCCACCAGGAAGCCAGCACTGCACACCGCCAATCATAGGCAGTGTGTATTTGTGCAGCTGCTGGTTGGGAAATGCCTCACTGCCCATGATTAGCGGTGTGCAGTGATGGCTTTCTGGTGGGTTCGATCTTAACACTCCAAGCCCATCACTACTAAGGTGTAGTCCACGCAATCATAGTCCTTCAGAGACTCTTTCATGTAGATGTAATCCTTCAAGCGGGATTCCAGCCAGGATAATTTTTTTTAAAAGTCAGCAGCTACAAACACTGTAGCTGCTGACTTTAAATAAGTAGACTTACCTGTCCTGGGTGCCCGCGATGTCGGCCGTCCGAGGCCGACCCGTCCCTCGGCTCTCGGGTCCGGCACCGCCATCCTAAGTAAGGAAAACAGGCAGTGGAGCCTTGCGGCTTCACTGCCAGTTTCCTACTGCGCACGCGCGAGCGGCGCGGCGCTCTGTGAATGGCCTCGTGGTTTTCTGGGAACACACACAGTTCCCAGAAGGCAACGGGGCCGCTCACCGAGGAGCAGGACACGCCGTGTGCACGGGAGCCGCCACTAACGGCATATCGCTCAGTGCGCCTGCACGCCGCTGTCAATGCGCCGTTGACAGCGGTGCCTGTCTTTTTGCAAATATTTCCTAAACCGTGTAGGTTTAGGAGATATTTCTTGGACCTACAGGTAAACCTTAATCTAGGCTTACCTGTAGGTCAAAGTGGTCTGTAAGAGCCCTTGCACACTGGGGCGGGGGGCGGCGTCGGCGGTAAAACGCCGCTATTATTAGGGCCGAGAAAGGGCAGAGGCGCATTGCCGGCGGTATAGCCGCGCCGTCCCATTGCTTTCAATGGGCAGGAGCAGTAAAGGAGCGGTATACACACCGCTCCTTCACCGCTCCGAAGATGCTGCTGGCAGGACTTTTTTTACCGTCCTGCCAGCGCATCGCTCCAGTGTGCAAGCCCTCGGGGCTTTCACACTGGGATGACAGCAGCGGCACTTTCGGGGCGGTTTGCAGGCGCTATTATTAGCGCAATAGCGCCTGCAAACCGCCCCAGTGTGCAAGGGCTCTTAGGGTTTACAACCACTTTAAACAGCTACTGTCTAGACTTATGAGGGAGAACTATAAAGAATTGGGCAACATCATTTTGTGTAAAATGTGTGGTTTGCTCATTTATGCACAGCACTTACAAAAAAAAAAAAAACATGCAGCTGTTGTTTTATAATGTGTACACCAGAGGTAAATAGCCTAAGTACAGGATTTAGGTGTAATCTAAATATACCAATAGTACATTTGAACAGGAATTCAAACATGAAACAAATCCTCACTTAAGGCTCGTACACTCGGTCAGAAAATCTGAAGATAAATTTCGTCCAATGAACTATCTGCCAATTTTCTGATCGTTAGTATGCTGCTTTTGACAATTTACGAATTTTCGGCAGACAAAAACTGGATGTGCAGGCTTGAAAATTTTTGTCAGATGACCACAACGTCCGGTTTTCTTTTCACTAGTACGGTTTTCTGACAAAAAAAAAAAATCTGAAGAGCATGATTAGGCATGCTCAGAAATGAAAGAACACATACAAAACAATAAGGGTCTGGTGTGGATTTTTGGGGGAACCCCACGCCATTTTTTTTAATTTTGGCGTGGAGTTCCCCTTAAAATCCATACCAGATTTCGGGTCTGGTATGGATTTTTGGGGAGAACCCCACGCCATTTTTTTAAAATATTGACGCGGAGTTCCCCTTAATATACATACCAGACCTGAAGGGCCTGGTAATGGAATTTTGGGGGACCCCCACACATTTTTTTTTATTCAATGACTTTCAATGACTTTTATGTGTATTGTCGGGACCGACAATTCATTAATAGCCGGCACTAGCGCTAGTACTTTTAAATGACTTTTTTTTCCTTTAGAAATGTCATTTTGCTCTTGGACTGTTATAAACACAGGAAACATGCGCTACTTTACAGGCATACTATAGACACCCCCAGGTACGAAATTTAAAGGAATATTTCACTTTTATTGTTTCACTTTAAGCATTATTAAAATCACTGCTCCCGAAAAAACTGCCGTTTTTAAAACTTTTTTTTGCATTGATCCATGTCCCCTGGGGCAGGACCCGGGTCCCCAAACACTTTTTATGACAATAACTTGCATATTAACCTTTAAAATTAGCACTTTAGATTTCCCCCATAGACTTTTAAAGGGTGTTCTGCGGCTTTCCGAATTTGCCACGAACACCCTAAATTGTTCACTGTTTGGTGAACGGGCGAACAGCCAATGTTCGAGTTGAACTCATGTTCCACTCGAACAGATAGCCCATCCCTAATGGTGAATACCCTCTTCACTTTCAATTTGAGACTAGCATAAAACAAAAAAAAGTGTTGAAAATTCATCCAATAATCTGACCGTGTGTACAAGGCTTAAGACAGCCTTCTGTAAATGTCTCCTACAATGCTTCAAGCAGCACTTGTATCACCTAAGACTGTCTGATGTTCGCAGTTCTCACTAAGCCATCTCCAAGGACAGAAGTACATGGATTGGCTTTCATAACGCCTTGTGCATCGGAGACCAGGGATACTCAATTAGTAAGCTGCAGTTGTGCTGCTGTTGATAAGCCAAACAACTCAGGATAAGTACAAGTTAAACACATGTACTTGCCACTCTGGTAACAGCTAACAGCTATTCAGTACTGTTATCAGGCCAGAGAAAGTTATAAAACCTACATGGTGAGCGGAATTTATTACTGCTGTTCTAGGGAAAATAAGAAATTCAAAACAACTGAATTATTTAAAGTGCATGTGCAGGTGGGCTGCTAAGTATACAATTACTAAATTCACAGGGCAGGCCAAAAGTAGGTATATATTATTGATTGGATTATTGCATGTAGAAATACATTACTAATCGGATCATAGAATTTTATTTTATGTTTATGGGTTTGCAACATTAACTGGATTGTGAAATTTTTTAGTAAGTATACATTACTAATCAAATTATGGTATTTTATAGTAAGTATACATTACTGATCTGATCATTTTTTTTATAGTAAGTATATATTACTGATTGGATCATTTTATTTTATAATAAGTATACATTACTGATCAGATCATGGTATTTTATAATAGGTATACAGGGCACAATTCACTAAGCGATATTTTACCACATCCGAATATACAGTAAAATAACGCACAGCGTTTAAAAAAAAAAAAAGACTGTGTAATTCACAAAGAAACTCTCCATAAAATCTTGCATGCATTATATTTCCAAATTATGCCTTAAATACCGCATGAAACCATGCGGTAAGTTATCGCA
This sequence comes from Lithobates clamitans, assembly GCA_037952925.1. Taxonomy (NCBI): domain Eukaryota; kingdom Metazoa; phylum Chordata; class Amphibia; order Anura; family Ranidae; genus Lithobates; species Lithobates clamitans. The sequence continues at coordinate 515,933 of JBBGZY010001990.1, read as the reverse complement.
AGCATCTTGCTTGTGTAAGTGTAAAAGTATAAGGCAGCAAACAATTTAATCATGGCTTATATGGCATGGCTGCTCTGGGTTGAGGGCTCAAGGTACCCTATGAGTGGGGTATACAGCTCCATGATTAGTGCCTTGGTTAAGCGGAACTTCTTCAGGGTATCAGTACCCATGAATTTATCCAGCAATTTCTTTATCGTACATCATGGGACACGGAGCACCATAATAATCACTATGTGGGTATATAGGCACCTTCAGGTGATGGACACTGGTATACCTAATACAGGAAGTTCACTCCCTATATAACCCCTCCTCCTACCAGGAGTACCTCAGTTTTTTCGCCACTGTCTATGGTGTTGGTCACGAGTAAAGATGTGCTCTGAAGAGATCCACTGGAGGGATCCCTGCTGGATTTAAACAAACTCCATAGACCAGATCCATCCAAACTGCCACTGAGGCTAAGGTGGATGGTACCCGGGCCTCGTATACGAAGCACAAGGTTTTTCCTGTAATGCCTCTCTTTGCAGGGCTGGACCCCGGGACCCAGGACTTTTTGGTCATGCTACATTACCTAAAGTTTTTCCTGGCGGGGTGCTAATACAGGTCCAAGGGAGTGGAACCCCGACAAAAAGGGACCCGGTCCTTGAAGGTTTGCTAACGCAGCCCACCGTGATGGGTGAAGTTTGGATCTGTCTGCTATAGCAGTATCCTGCAGCGAGGATAAGGTAAGGGAAGAAGCCTAGGAACTGTAAAAAGTCCACCTATGTTTTTTTCTTCCGTGATTAAAATGTTGTCATGCCTTAAGTCTCCACTAGGGGAGTAAAATGCACATACCTTAGTACGTCGCTTCTCAGTCACCTCAGAGTCCCAGTTAAACAGCACATGTGTGGTCTCAGCAAGCCGGGGGGATTCCTCATCCAGAACAAAGTTTTTTAAAAAACAGCATGTTTGTTTTTCCCCCCTGGGGGAAGGGAGGTACATCAGTAATTTGTACTCCCCCCCCCCACGGGGGTGCGGTGGCGGCTTTCCTATTTTTGTTTTTTTCCCCACAGAGGTTTTTTCGAAACTTCCCGCCTCCTCAGCCCTCCCCTCTCACTGGGTCTGCATAACAGCTGACCAAGGAGCCTGTTAACAAAGCCGTCTATGGGCTATGGCTAGTTTAAACCAAAGGGGGCGTGTCTAATAATGGAGAGGGCGTGGCTTAAGGAACGGCGCCGTGTCTGTGACGTAAGTCTATGAGGAGCACACAGCGCAGGCACTGGGGACAACAGAGACAGACGCTTCACAGCTAAACCAGCTGGCACACAGGATGCTGGGGTACGTAAGGTTGCATGCAGGCATTTCCAGTAAAGGAAATAACATTTATACTCAGCACCAAAGCTGAACTTTATTAGCGGCATTGTCTTTTGCTAAGACTATTTGTTCAGCAAGTTGTGCATTTATTTAGTGCCTCTGCTTTTTGTGCTCAGCACTATGGCTCCCAAAAAAGACACCACAAAGGTACCAAAATTCCCACCCCCAGGCGCTGGGAACTCCAGTTGTGCTTCCAGACTGTCATCCTCTCCTGTGATACCAGATATGGCAAGCCAGGGTGAGTCATTGGGACCAATTGGTGGTGCAGCTGCTTCTCACATCTCAGTCCCTGTATACGTGACTGAAGATGCATTTTCCTCTGCCCTGCAGGGCCTAGAAGGAAGATTAGCGGCTTTAATCACATCCTCCATCCAAAGGGATGGGAAATGTGTTAGATCCCCCTCACCCACCTCAGACCCCTTACCAAGGGAACAGTGGGTACAGGGTGAGGTGTTACCCTCAGGCGATCAGGAGGAAAGGCAAACCGATTACTCCTCTGCAGAGGAGACAACAGTGGATGAACCTTTTTCAGCCACGCAATCTGAGAAGTTACTGGTAAAATCTCTTACAGAAATGGTTCATTCCTCTTTCAAGCTACCCCTAACGGAGTCAGCTGAAAGTTCTGTTTTTTCTTTAGGTTCCTTAAAACCTTCACAGCCTTCTCATGTGTTTCCTGTACATGCATTACTAGAAAAACTTATTTATGCCAAATGGGATCACCCAGATAAGCATTTTCTCCCTCCAAAGAGATTCACAGCACTCTATCCCATGGAGGAGAAATTCACTAAAAAATGGAATATACCAACAGTTGACACTGCGATTTCCAGTGTGAATAATAGTCTAACTTGCCCAGTAGACAATGCACAAATGCTTAAAGATCCAACATATAAAAGGTTGGAATTCCTGTTAAAATCCTCTTTTTCCTTGGCAGGGGCCATTACTCAGCCTACAGTCGCTGCAATAGGCATCTGTCAGTCCCTAAAGGACCAGTTTAGACAGGCCCTTAAGGAGGTCCCTGCACAAAAGGCCTGCGATTTGGCCGAACTACCAAAGGCGTTATGTTTTGCCATAGACGCCATGAAAGACTCTATTCACCAGGCATCCCGCCTTGCGCTTGTGCTAGTACACATGCGTAGGACCCTGTGGTTAAAAAGTTGGTCAGCCGAAGCACCTTTGCGAAAGGCTTCTGACTAGTTTCCCTTTTCATGGTTATCGACAATTTGGGGATGATTTGGACAAATACATCCAAACGATTTCTAGTGGGAAGAGTACTCTTTTGCCAGTCAAAAGAAAACATCCTTCATTTAAGCGGACTCTTTCCCTTGCCCCAGGGGCATCCGCCTCTAGGCAGTGGTGACGGCCTCCACCGTCAGACTCTAGAGGAAAGCCTCAGGTTCAGGCCCAGGCGCAGAAGAAGACCTGGGGCCGGAAGTCTGCAAAGCAGAATTCTAAAGCCTCATTATGAAGAGGCGCACCAGAGTCGGGGGAAGACTTCTGCAATATTCAGAAGTCTGTCAAGAGGAAATTCAGGACAGAAGGGTCATCTCCAAGGTGTCTCTAGGATACAAACTAGAATTTCGGGAGTTTCCACCGTCTCGTTTTCTGAGATCAAATGCTCCCAAAGATCCAGGGAAAAGGCAATCTCTGTTTCGGGCATTAGACCGATTATTACTGGGGGTGACCATACAGATCCCCACAGAAGAGCAAGGTTTGGGGTTTTATTCAAACCCCTTTACGGTACCAAAACCGAATGGAGATGTCAGACCCATTCTAGATCTAAAGAATCTAAATCGGTTCCTAAAGATACGTTCCTTTCGCATGTAGTCGATCAGGTCAGTAGTTTCTATCCTACGAGGAGGAGAACTTCTGGCGTCTATCGACATCAGGGATGCATATCTGAATGTCCCTATATTTCCCGCTCACCAAAGGTTTCTGCGGTTCAAAGTAGAACAGCAGCATTTTCAGTTTGTAGCCTTGCCCTTCTAGCTAGCTACAGCCCCCTGGGTGTTCACAAAAGTTCTGGCCCCACCTCTAGCCAGGTTAAGGGCGCAGAGCATAACAGTCTTGGCGTACCTAGACGATATATTGCTGATAGTCCAGTCGGTGGCTCGCTTGGAGCAAAGTGTACGTTTTACAACCAGTTACCTGGAAAGTCTGGGTTGGATTCTCAACCTAGAGAAGTCTTCCTTAAAACTTAAAACCATTTGGGCCTGACACAGGCAAAAATCAACTCCATATAAGAGCTGGTGCGGATGGTCAGGTCAAAAGGAGATCCTCCATTTCACCTTTGCATGAGGTTGTTAGGAAAGATGGTGGCTTCATTCGAAGTGGTTCCTTATGCTCAGTTCCATTTGAGACTGTTGCAAAACAGTATCCTGTCTGCTCGGAACAAAACAATTCAAGCTTTAGACTTGCCAATGCGGCTGTCTCCAAGGGTGTCCCAAAGCCTTAGTTGGTGGTTACTAACCCAGAATCTGCTGAAAGGAAAATCCTTCAGACCAGTTATCTTGGGCTGGGGAGCAGTGCCAGAAAAGACAACTGTCCAGGGACAGTCGTCAAGAACCGAAAGAGCCTTGCCCATCAACATTCTAGAGATTCAGGCAGTGCGTCTGGCTCTGAAGACCTGGACTTTCAGGTTAGGGGATTGTCCTGTCAGTATCGAATATGACAATGCCACAGCTGTGGCTTTTATCAATCACCAAGGGGGCACCAAGAGTCTTGCAATGCAGACAGAGGTGAACCATATTCTAACTTAGGCAGAAAGGAATGTTCTGTGCCTATCAGCAGTCTTCATTCCGGGAGCAGAGAATTGGCAGGCGAGAAATCCTCCCTACTGCGCTATTGTATTATGTCAGAATGCACTGATAGGCACTGCAAGTGATTGGCTGCATGTACCGATAAAACACCCATTTTCCAACAGTCTCATATGAGAGGAATCGATCACTAGATCGACTGCCTTAAAATGGGAATAAAAATTGATAGATCAAGTGAACTGACCACATTTCGATCCATCCGTGGCCAGCTGTTGGCGCAACATCCCTACAACCTGTCCCTGACACTTTGACACTGCTTAGTCTCTTAGGGGCTCGAAATGTCTGCTGTCAATGATGCACTATTCTCAGATCCTGTTCCTGACACTATCATCCCATGTAAATTTTGGTTAGCACCAATGTCCATGAATGCTTGTGAAATGAACTTCTGCATTTCTTTCACTATGTGAGACTTCCTTATCCTTTACTACACCCCCTCAAAAAAGAAGTCAGTTGGTATCAGGTTAGGTGAACGTGGTAGCCAGTCAATGCTGCCATGATCCAACGCTGTGAGCAAAACAAAATTAGGTTTATAGTATACAATCATGTATAACATAGAAGTAATGTATACCTACTTTTGGCCCACCCTGTATGCTTGTGAACTGCTATACCTGTCAACATACTTTCTATGCAGCCAATTTTCTTATTCAAACTCACCTGGCCTACACTGTGGACACTCCTGAGCATTTACTTTTCTCCACTGAAGTCAAAGGCTGTGATTGGATAGTGAAGGAAAAGCAGTTTACTAAAGAGGTTATTCAGGTTCTCCTTTATGCAATCATTGTGCACCATTTATTAGATACACAAAATGTGCAATATAATAAAGCTTGATTGGTTTATAACGCTGCCCCTTTCTTCCTAGTCTGTCTTATGATATGTGAATGGGGTTACAAAAGGCTACTAGAAAGACATATTGTTGTACTAATAAAAAATATCTTTCCATTTGTTTTAATTAATGTATAACTGGATTAAATGGGGATCTTATACAAGGATATTAATGAAGCTAGATCTTGAAAAAAATCCTAAGCAGGGCTGGATTTTCCATTGGGCACAACAGTTATGTTCCTATAGGAGCAAAGAGGCAATTTTTAGTTTGCATAGTTACCAGCCAGATATTTTTCCACTATCCTTAGCAGAACTAAAGTAAACTCATATTAGCTTATTTACACAATGCCATAATATTGAAAGCAGCTTTAGGATCAGTAAACCAAAAAAACTTTCCATTTAAAGAGGTCCCCCATGCTTTTTGGTGCCAACAGACATTCTTGCTTGTAAGCATAGCAACTGTAAAGATCTTGGGTTGGATCCAAGCAGAGAAGCAGGGATGGTTGAGCATACTCAGAGCCACGAGTCAGATAGTGATAAATTCTCACCAAGGTGCAGACTCATCAAATTCCTGCTTTTCACAAGACCCCCAAATGGTAAGGTGGGAAATGCAGTGCAGTCTTTAGCGATATAAGGGCATACAAATTGAGTCATTGACAAAGCTGTTGATCCTAGTACTGTGAGGCTAAGTTTACATGTGCTGCTAAATTGCTGAGCCTCTGAAAAGAGGTATTTGACAGGCAGAGAGGAGGCAATATGACACCTCCTTACTCCCTTACATACTGTCTATTGGTTGTGGAGCAGTTGGTCTGCACCCCCGTTTGCTTGAATGGGTCATGTTCAGCGATGGTACTGTCCTCCGAATGCGACAAGGGGGATACATTTTTCTGTGGGGCCAACATACATCCCTGTCCACTGCCTTTGCAGCTTAAGGGGGTTGTTGGGGGACAGTAAAAATGTGGCTCCACCGCATGTTTTTACCGCTGCCAACTGCAACTCTAAACAAGCCCAAAGACGGTCAACTGTATTCTCTACTATGCAAAGTAGACTAAATATGTTGCAAACTTGCCAAGCGGTAGCTGCATATAAAGCCTCAATAATCGATGAGCAATGTGATTATGTAGTGGTTAACACCTTTTGCTAATGTTGTCATAGAATCAAATGGCTCAAGGGTTCAGTGTGTATAATGATGGTTTTAATTTTTTTTTTTACTTAATTTACCTTCGCACTTTCCGATCTTTTTTCAACCTATCCTGAAAATGTTAAACTAAACTGCTGTGCTTATTATCAGTAGTGATAATGAATAAAAGCTTTAAGTGTATAGCCCAGTTCTCCTTTCGTTCTTTACCTAAATGAGTGTTAATTATGTGTAAAAAAGTATTGAAACCATCAAACAACGGTTATCATTGAAGGTGTAACAATCATAATCGCTGTAACGATGTATACAGTGTCTTGAAAAATGATTCACACCCCTTGAAATGTTACACGTTTTGTTATGTTACAACCAAAAACGTAAATGCATTTTATTGGCTTTTATGTGATAGACCGACGCAAAGTGGCACATAAGTGTGAAGTGGAAGGAAAATGATAAATGTTTTTCAAAATGTTTTACAAATAAATATGTGAAAAGTGTGACGTGCATTTATATTCAGCCCCCCAGAGTCAATACTTTGTAGAACCACCTTTCACTGCAATTACAGCTACAAGTCTTTTTAGGGATGTCTCTATCAGCATTGAACATATAGAGAGTGAAAATTTTGCCCATTCTCCTTTGCAAAATAACTCAAGCTCTGTCAGATTGGATGGAGAGCGTCTGTGAACAGCAATTTTCCAGTCTTGCCACAGATTCTCAATTGGATTTAGGTCTGGACTTTGACTAGGTCATTCTAACACATGAATATGCTTTGATCAAAACCACTCCATTGTAGCTCTGGCTGTATGTTTAGGGTCATTGTCTTGCTGAAAGGTGAACCTCTGCCCCTCAAGTCTTTTGCAGACTCTAACAGGTTTTCTCCTAAGATTGCCCTGTATTTAGCTCCATCCATTTTCCCATTAACACTGACCAGCTTCCCTGTCCCTGCTGAGGAAAAGCATCCCCACAACATGATGCTACCACCACCATGTTTCAAGGTGGAGATGGCGTGTTCAGGGTGATGTGTAGTGTTAGTTTTCCGCCACACATAGCGTTTTGCTTTTAGGCCAAAAAGTTTAATTTTGGTCTCATCTGACCAGAGCACCTTCTTCCACATGTTTGTTGTGTCCCCCACATGGCTTCTCGCAAACTGCAAACGGGACTTCTTATGGCTTTCTTTCAAACAATGGCTTTCTTCTTGCCACTCTTCCATAAAGGCCAGAATTGTAGGGTGCACGACTAATAGTTGTCCTGTGGACAGATTCTCCCACCTGAGCTGTGGATCTCTGCAGCTCATTCAGAGTTACCATGGGCCTCTTGGCTGCTTCTCTGAATAATGCTCTCCTTCCCCGGACTGTCAGATTAGGTAGATGGCCATAACTTGGTAGATTTGCAGTTGTGCCGTGCTCTTTCCATTTTCGGATGATGCTGAATGCTATGTTCAAAGCTTAGGATATTTTTTTATAACCTAACCCTGCTTTAAACTTCTCCACAACTTTATCCCTGACCTGTCTGGTGTGTTCCTTGGCCTTCATGCTGCTGTTTGTTCACCAAGGTTCTCTAACAAACCTCTGAGGACTTCACAGAACAGCTGTATTTATACTGAGATTAAATTACACACAGGTGGACTCTATTTACTAATTAGGTGACTTCTGAAGGCAATTTGTTCCACTAGACTTTAGTTAGGGGTATCAGAGTAAAGGGGGCTGAATACAAATGCACACCACACTTTCAGATATTTATTTGTAAAAAAATTGGAAAACCATTTATCATTTTACTTTCACTTCACAATTATGTGACACTTTGTGTTGGTCTATCACATAAAATCCCAATAAAATACATTTACGTTTTTGGTTGTAACATGACAAAATGTGGAAAATGTCAAGGGGTGTGAATACTTTTTCAAGGCATTGTACAAGTATAGGTTTAACTGTGCATGCTATACAAAGAGAGTCCTCTCTGAAACAATTCACCATCTTCCAAAACAGTGTTCTTGGAAATAAAGCGCTTGGTGCAAAATGTTCCTTACCAGCTTTTATTTACGCTTCTGTGTCTTCCACCAATTTCGAGAATTGTTCACCACATCGCACACCCTTAGGGATAAGCACTCACTATGGGATTTTGAGCACTTATCTCTAAGTTGGTAGCATTTTAGCTGGACCCACTCACTGAATCTACTCTTACTCCTCCTCCAGTGCGCAGGCTCTTCTTGTATTTCTGTATAAAACCTTTTACAAAATTATTAAAAAGCAATATAAAAAGAACTCACATTCCCATGTGCTATACAGCACTGTTTCATAAACACCCTGTTGAACACCGCTACCTGCATGCTTGAGGAATGGGTTTACCGATATTTCCAATTGGATGTGATGGCAACACAGACTAGTTCCACTTAACATGTTTCATCAAAATAGGACATCCTCAGGAGTCCACCTTTCACTACTCCTGAGGAAGTTGAATTTCAAAGCATCATGTTGTGTTGTGCTCTATCTGTTTTTCTGCAGCTTCTGTACAGAGCTCATAGTGAGCAGTGAAATCAGAGTAGGCAACTTGAAAATTGATGTTCACAGACGCTCTCCATCCAATCTGACAGAGCTTGAGCTATTTTGCAAAGAAGAATGGGAAAAAATGTCACTCTAGATGTGCAAATCTGGTAGAGACATCCCCAAAAAGACTTGCAACTGTAATTGCAATGAAAGGTGGTTCTACAAAGTATTGACTCATGGGGGCTGAATACAAATGCACGCCACACTTTTCACATATTTATTTGTAAAAAAAAATTGAAAATCAATTATTTTCCTTCCACTTCACGATTATATGCCACTTTGTATTGGTCTATCACATAAAATCCAAATAAAATACATACATTTTTGGTTGTAACACGACAAAACGTGGAAAATTTCAAGGGGTGTGAATACTTTTTCAAGGCACTGTATATGGCCATGTATTAAAGTGATATTAAACACACTGTTTAACTTACATTGTCCCTTCTATTTCTGTATGTGGATGATGGCACTGTAATTATTTTAATAAAAAAAATCTTAGTACCTTTTTCCTAAACGATATATACAGCTGTCACATGACCTAGATCTTTCCCAGCCTGTCTACAGGGAAGCATAAGCAGGAGGAGCCTCTAGTCCTCTGCTGCTGGTCACATGTTAAAAAAAAAAGGCCTTTGGAATACAGAGTAAAAAATAAATAAATAATAATAAACTGTTTTAAATTGGCATATAAATATATATTTGAAATCAAATCTTTATTATTTTGTGAAAATACCATAGCGTGGGTGGATTTTTTCCAGTCGCAGGCTGTGCCACGCCCCTTCAGCCTGTGTTTTAGAATAGGACAAAAAAAAGAGAAGGGTAGGAAGGAACTAATGAGCTCAACCAAAGCAAATTGGATTCACAGAGCAAGTTGATGGAGGTCACGTCAACTGCTAATGGTTAGCTCAATGCACACACCTCAAGTTAAATAGTATGGTACTGCAGGTGGGTTCCTCTGAATTGATTTGGGCATATAGAAAAAAAGATAGGAATTGACAGATCAATTCCAAGAAAAGCAATTCTTCAGAGAGGGACAGGCAATTGAGCAAAAAAAAAAAAGTTTTATTGTGCAAATCACTTAAACACTGACCAAACAAAACTCATCAAGGAAATACCACCAACAATTCATTAAAATAGACAACGTTGCCTACACACGCTTGATGGCCACCACACGTTCCTCCATACATTCCCCCATTGAATCACTGTTGGAAATGGTAGTCACTGCTGGATCATCTAAAAGAAAATGATTTCGTCCCTCATAAGTCACAAGGCAGATGAAGGGGAGGGGTTCTGTGGAGATTAGAAGTTACCATACAGTTTTAAATATCACCTTCCCCGCTGTGTTGTGAACCGTCAGAGATCAACAGCAGCGATATTAGCAGCAATATTATGATCTATTGCACTTGCCATTCATGATTGGTCATTGAGCACAGAACTCACTGTGATTATATAGACTAAGTCAGTCAGGGTATGCTGGAAGGAGGATCCTATGGCTGAACTATAGTTGCACTGGACTTACTGCTGGCTCAAAGAAATCAATATTGGCAGGTTGGTGTGTGTATAGATAAACGGCGGTTAACTAGATATAACTCTCCCAGACGGGAGGTGTAAAAGGTAGGATCTTACCGCTTTCCTGACAGCAAACGCCACCTCCGCACCGATGGGCGAGCAGCTCCTTTGAGTAAAGTCCTCCGTCAGCTCATCGGGATAGCTTCCTAGGCTATGAGGGACATCAACCTTCCGTGTATTGCCGAGTATTGTTTCAGTTCATAGCCCAGACAGTACGGCCATCACAAAGATTCGGGGCTTTCCGTAGGCACTCGTGAAACTCACGGAGGTGTCCCTTTAGCGCGTGGGTGGACCAGCGTGTACGCTATAGGGAGCATGATGGCGTCATTCTGACATGTTTCACCCATCACCAGGGTTTCTTCAGAGCCCTGTGTTTTAGAATAAGCTGAAGCCCCCATTAAAGCGGAGGTTCACACAAAAATTGAACCTCCGCTTTTCTGAACCCTCCCCCCCTCCGGTGTCACATTTGGTACCTTTCAGGGGGGGAGGGGGGTGCAGATACCTGTCTAAGACAGGTATTTGCACCCACTTCCGGGCATAGACTCCCACGGGAGTCTATGCCTCTTTCTGTCCCGCCGCGCTGTCTGCTGGGACAAACACGGGTCCCAGAGACAGCACAGACCATTTAGATTGCGCTGCACGACTCGCGCATGCACAGTAGGGAACCGGGAAGTGAAGCTGCAAGGCTTCATTTCCTGATTCCCACACCAAAGATGGTGGCGGCAGCATCCGAGGACCGAGGGACGGTTCGGCCTCGGGTGCCGACATCGCTGGACCCTGTGATAGGTAAGTGTCCTTATTTTAGAAAGTCAGCAGCTGCAGCATTTGTAGCTGCTGACTTTAAAAAAAAAAAAATTTGCGGGACTCCCTCTTTAATCTACATCTAATATCCCGCCCCTATTGTGTTTAGCTGGTTAGTGGGCATGGACGAGGAGGGAGGGAGTGGGCTGTCATTTACCACTGTGTACCACTTTATAGTCACATGGGCTGCTCAGATGTGATAGGGAGGAAATTCTCAGCATAGAAACTCACTGAAAACTGAGCACTTGCAGAGCTGTCACCACAGCTGTAAAATTCCTAGCTGAATTGGAGACATGAACAGAAGGTGGAGATAAAGAGCATCAGAATTAACCAGGTTTTTGCAGAATACAGAAAGCAAATCTCCTAGTGACTGAGTGAGTATGAACAGCATGTAATACACCATTTATTGATAGTTTTTTATGATGTGGGTTTAATGCTCTGTATGTCGCAAGGAATGCAATCAGTTGAAGACAAGCAGTGTTGGTTCTCAGTTATGCTGATGAGTGATCACCTATGTAGTGCTGTCTTGGTATGAGGGACCACATTATGCTAAAAAAGCAAACATTCAATTGACAATTTCATGCTATTAGCACTTTATCTTTGGGCCACACGTTGCGGTTTTGAGTGGACAAATAATATAAGCAGCATGCAGTGCAATTTGTTCTTTTTTTCCTGTAAGTACAAAAAAAAATCTGATTATGCTATATAAAAAGATGCTAATAACATTTCAGCATGTAACTGTGACATTTTCTGGATCTTATCACATCTAACAATATTCAGGATCATTATGCATTATCTACAGACCGGGCTCCTTTTCACATTACAGTAATTGTCATTGTCTGCTATTCTTAGTTATTTTCAAAATTAAATGGCCGCCACTGAATTAATCAGCTGTCATCAAGGTTATTTTTAACATGAACTGGTAGATTGACCAGGATATTGAAATCTGACAATGCATGGGATTTAAACAGAAAAGTAAAATGATATGACTTACTCAGAATTACTTGCTAGTCATGAATTTCTTAAGAATCGGAGCAGCTGGATTTACTATCTATAGAGCCTATAGGTAAACACAGACTACACCCCAAGCCATTCCCTTATTCTGCTGAAAACAAAAAACAACATGTTGAAATAAACATGCTTTTATGGACACAATCAGTAAAAAGTGCATTATTGAATGATAGAATCTTGAAGTGTATTTGTGTATTTGTAATCCTACAGTAAAAATAGTTGTAACTTTTTCAAAAGATGAACTGTATATAAAACAAAAACATGGAAACACACTGCAACAAAAAATAAAATAACCCTTAAAAATACTCCCAACTCGGGTCCCATCCTTTATATCTAGAATAAAAAACCTACATACTTCCACATCTCTTATATATTTTACAGGCAATCCCTATTATCCTATCTAAAGCATTCTTTATAGCATACCGCAGAGCCTGCACCCTCTTCGTCTGGGGACAGAAACGTCCTAGAATTAAATATAATACACTCACATTACCGAGACTGAAGGGAGGCATTGGTTTACCAGACATTTATAAATATTACTTGGCGTGTCACCTCACGAGAATAGTGGACTGGATACACCTCACCACAAAAGCCTGTGTTCTTCTAGAACAGGCAAACTCGACAGTCCCCCTGCACATGGTTCCATGGTTACCTAAGCGACATACTCCTAGAGAATATACAGAACACCCGACGGTGGGACCATCTCTGGTATGCTTCCGATTGGCATCCAAATTATTCACCATTTCCTCATCCCCAGGCCCACTTACCCATCTCCAATATAACCATGAATTCTTACCGCAGTGCACCCATTAACAATTTCCAGCTAAACCTCCATTAGCTGGAATACCACCATCAAGACCCATACCATCGACAGGTCCTGAACTCTTCCTTCCAAAATATCTTCCTTCCCCCGCAAAGACCAACACCCGCCACAGCACCCAAGGGAAACACCTTACACTTTGGGAGCCCCTCCACACCCTCTGTGCTCCCTGAATGCCATCCTGCAGCCCTAAAGCCCACATATAGATTCCCACCTTGTTAAGGTGCACTCCATCACCTCTTAGGTATCTCCATGTCTCCACCTCCAACTCCAAATGCCTTATCACCAACCCCCCATTCTTCACCACAAACCTGCTTACATGTCCGACCACACAATTACCATATCCGGAAATACCATGCGAGACGCAACACATCAAACTTGATGTCCCGTGTGATATCCAACATAGATCTAACTCCCAGGTCATTACCGCCTACGTGCAAAAAGTAAAACATCGGACAATGTACAAAACGGAGTACCTCTGGAACCATCCTGCTCCATAACATTCCCGGAAATCCAAGCCATCGGACACAGGCTTCCTGTCTGGAGGACCCCAATTGCCGCCCGTTAGGCCTCACATCTGCCCTTCTTGCCCCCCAGCACACATAGAAATGGCCCAGAATCCAGACTAGGCATTGCGCTGTACCTGAAATAGAAGAAAACAAACACACCACCTTGACCTCAACATAGTTACATAGTTACATAGTTAGTCAGGTTGAAAAAAGACACAAGTCCATCCAGTCCAACCATAAAAAAAAAAAAAAAAAAAAAAAAAAAAACAAAAAACAAAAAAAACATACAATCCAATATACCCAATACTATACCCACAGTTGATCCAGAGGAAGGCAAAAAACCCCAGCAGAGCATGCTCCAATTTGCTACAGCAGGGGAAAAAATTCCTTCCTGATCCCAGAGAGGCAATCGGATTTTCCCTGGATCAACTTTACCTATAAATGTCAGTACCCAGTTATATTATGTACATTTAGGAAAGTATCCAGGCCTTTCTTAAAGCAATCTACTGAGCTGGCCAGAACCACCTCTGGAGGGAGTCTATTCCACATTTTCACAGCTCTTACTGTGAAGAAACCTTTCCGTATTTGGAGATGAAATCTCTTTTCCTCCAGTCGTAAAGAGTGCCCCCTTGTCCTCTGTGTTGACCGTAAAGTGAATAACTCAACACCAAGTTCACTATATGGACCCCTTATATATTTAAACATGTTGATCATATCCCCCCTTATTCTCCTCTTCTCAAGAGTGAACAAATTCAGTTCCTCTAATCTTTCCTCATAGCTGAGCTCCCCCATGCCTCTTATCAGTTTGGTTGCCCTTCTCTGCACTTTCTCCAGTTCCCCGATATCCTTTTTGAGAACTGGTGTCCAAAACTGAACTGCATATTCCAGATGAGGTCTTACTAATGATTTGAACAGGGGCAAAATGATATCTCTCTCTCTGGAGTCCATACCTCTCTTAATACAAGAAAGAACTTTGCTCGCTTTGGAAACCGCAGCTTGGCATTGCATGCTATTATTGAGCTTATGATCTACCAAAACCCCCAGATCCTTCTCCACTACAGATTCCCCCAGTTGTACTCCCCCTAGCATGTATGATGCATGCATATTCTTAGCCCCCAAGTGCATAACTTTACATTTCTCAACATTAAACCTCATCTGCCACATAGTCGCCCAATTAGACAGAGCATTGAGGTCGGCTTGTAAATTGGAGACATCCTGTAAGGACGTTATTCCACTGCATAGCTTGGTGTCATCTGCAAAGACAGAAATGTTACTTTTGATCCCAGACCCAATATCATTTATAAAGATATTAAAGAGTAAGGGTCCCAGCACTGAACCTTGGGGTACACCACTGATAACCTTAGACCATTCAGAGTAAGAATCATTAACCACTACTCTCTGAATTCTGTCTTTTAGCCAGTTTTCTATCCATTTACAAACTGATATTTCCAAGCCTGTAGACTTTAACTTACACATGAGCCGTGTGTGCGGAACTGTATCAAACGCTTTTGCAAAATCCAAATAAACCACGTCCACAGCCACCCCTCTGTCCAAGGTTTTACTTACCTCTTCATAAAAAGAAATCAGGTTTGTCTGACAACTTCTGTCTTTCATGAACCCATGCTGTCTGTTGCTTAAAATGTTTTTTTCCAGCAAGAACTCGTCTATGTGGTCTTTTATTAAACGCTCCAGTATCTTCCCGACTATAGAAGTTAAACTAACAGGTCTATAGTTACTTGGTAAAGACTTTGATCCCTTTTTAAATATAGGCACCACGTTCGCCCTGCGCCAATCCAGCGGTACTATTCCCGTCATTAATGAGTCCCTAAAAATTAGATACAATGGCTTTGAAATTACAGAGCTCAATTCTTTTAGGATCCGTGGGTGGATGCCATCAGGTCCAGGTGCTTTATCCACCTTTATTCTGTCTAAATATTTCTGGACCATATCCCTTTTGAGCCATTGTGGATCATTGGGGGCTGTGTCAATACCACCCCCATTATGGACATGAACTTCCCCATGCTCTTTTGTATACACAGAGCTGAAGAAAGTATTTAATAAATTAGCCTTCTCCTTGTCCCCAGTCACCCACTCCAGATTATTTTGTAAAGGGCCTACATGCTCAGACCTGACCTTTTTACTATTAATATATTTGAAGAATTTTTTGGGGTTTGTCCTACTATTTTTTGCGATCTCTCGTTCATTTTGAATTTTTGCACCCTTGATTTCCTTTTTACATATTCTGTTAAATTCTTTGTAGCATTTAAATGACACTAGTGTTCCTTCATTTTTATATTTTTTAAAAGCTCTTTTCTTATTGTTTATAGCTTTTCTAACTTTGACCGTGAGCCACATAGGTTTTCTTTTTAGCCTTTTAAACTTATTGCCCATGGGAATATACTTTGCAGTGAGGTCCCAAACAGTCTTTTTGAAGAATTCCCATTTCTGTTCTGTGTTTATCGCTGCCAATATTCCCTCCCAGTCTAAGTCCTCGAGAGCAGCCCTCATCCTTGGAAAATTTGCTCTCTTGAAGTTAAGTGTTTTTATCTTTCCCTTATGTATTTCTTGTTTACAGCTAACATCAAATGAAATCATGTTATGGTCACTTGATCAGAAATAAACTCACGCCCCACCCCAGCCCATTTTCCATTATTATTTCCATTATTACCCCACCAGTAGCTGAGGGCAAATATACAGCCTAAACCTGCGCGACTCCCAACAACCAATGCGCTTCACTGATTCAGCATCCATCCCACACCTGGCTGCTTCAGTTGCTGCCCCTATTCTGAAGGAATGCGAAGAAAATTCACTTTTCTTCCAAACCTAACACCTGCAAACATTTCCTAAAAATGGAAACAAATTGAAACTTTGATAAGGGGGACCTGTCTGCATGCAGTAACAACGACCCTTCAACCGCCGGCCGGACCTCTAAAAAACCCTGCACTGCCCCTACTGGACACATCGGCGAGCCCGGCAAAGAGAAGACCTTACAGTCTTGCCCTTACCCCCTTGATCCGTCTTAGATCTACGCAACAGCAACGATACTCCATCATCCCTGCATATCACATCGTGACACCAAATACCCCCTTGCACTTTTTTAGAAGGGCTGACCAGCTCACTGATCATAAAAGCCCCAAAGAATGCCAACAAGAAAGCCACCCTGAACAACAAAACTTCATAGACCGAAGAACACCCCCCCGCTAAATGCGCCACTATCCCCCTAAGGATATCAAACGACACCGGTCACCCGGTGTCCCTGTGACAAACTGTCCGCCTATATCCCTTTAGAGCCTGGCATACCCCTTAATCCTTAGTAAAATCAAGAAGCCCTTGCCACTTAAACAGAAATGCTAATCCCGCCATCTTCTTACTCATAGCGGACCCCGACACCGCATCCTCCATGTGCCTGGAAATAAAATACAAGACCAGCAACCTCACCTCCTGACCAACAGAATCCTCACACGCTCCATGAACAAAAGCCAACCACTCCTTCCATACCTTGTTATACTCAGCCCACATAGCCTTACTCACCGACCTCCTGATCCATCTGGCAACTTGTCCAATGCAATCCTCCACAACCAGTCGGGACAGGGTACCCCCTGTTGTTCCGCTGCCGGCGCCAACTCTTAGAACCTGTCCCACTGAAAGCGAAACAACGCATCTGCTATGACATTCTCAATTCCCGGAAGATGCACCGCATAAATAAACACATTTAGTTGCAGGCAGCACAAAACCAAGTGTTGCAGCAGCTGTACAACCAGGGGATATGATGCAGATAAACTATTAATCACTTGGACCACTCCTAGGTTATCTCCGTGAAAACACATCTTAAGATCCCTAAACGATGCGCCTCACAATTCCACTGCCAGCACCACCGGAAACAATTCCAGTAGCACTAAATTTTTTGTAAACCCTGCATCAATCCATGACTGCGGCCACGGGCCCGCACTCCACCTGCCCTGAAAGACGGCCCCAAAACCTGAGGCGCCAGCCGCATCCGTGAATAGCTCTAAATCAAAATTGCTCACTGGGCCCTCCCATTGAGGGATTCCAAAAAGGAGTGCCACACCCGCAAATCCTCCCTGTGCACCTTAACCAGGCGCACAAAGTGTTTGGGCGACTTGATCCCAGCCGTACTTGCCGACAGCCATCGGCAGAATACTCTCCCCATCGGCAGTATCCAACAAGCAAAGTTAAGCTTCCCTAACAGTGATTGCAACACCTTGTTGCGAGCCTTGTTTGAGCTAAACTGTCAAACAATGCACATGATATGGAGCATCCCATCGGAAGACATTGATCAACGTAGAACTCATCATTCCAGTGACACCCCAACAATCGAAAGCTTTCCTGGTGATTCAACATCAGCTTTTACCATCAAAGCCTCTCGCCCATAATGGCGAACCCAACACACCGCCGCATCAAACTAGGTGTAACTCACTGTACAGTCCTCTGGGTTAATGGCACCATTGACCAACCCCCCTTTTGGAAAGCAAAGGTAGTGAATGAGCCTAAATTTATTGGGTTCCTTCTTTGGCACCACCCCCAACGGGGTCACTACCAAATTGGTGAACAGCGCAGAGGGAAAAGGGGCCCCCCATGCGACCTAATGCAACTTCCTTACGCAGTTTCTCTGAAACTACATCCAAATGCTGCATGGCCGATCTTAAATTGCGAGACACCGGTGGAACCGCCTCCAACGTACATGGTATCCTAAACCCTTCTGAAAAGCCCCTTTCTAACATTTGGGCCGCAATCCTATCTGGGTACCTACCGAGGAACGGCCGCATCCTTTCCACCATCACCGGCATCCTCCCTCTTGTACGCAGCCTCTCCGGAACAATCTTTTCCATGCTTGAAACATCTGGACAGAGGGTGGGCCCCTTCCACAACCTGAGCACTCATGCTTGTAATAGCACGTTCCCCCAAACTTGTAGGATCCCTCATTATACTGCCAACATGCCCCCTTTTTCTTACTGGCCAATTGTCTGGGGGAAGAGGGTCCACCGGCCCCCCCTGAAAAAACTGACTCGGGGCCCTCGTCGAAGTCATGAGGCGCATCCATAGGCTAATATCTTTGTGGTCCCATCTCAACGACGGACGTATCGCCCTCCGCTGTCGGAACTGCTCATCATATCTTAGCCATGCCATGCCCCCGAAAACTCTGTATGCTTCACCAACTGAATCCAGGTAACAAAAGAGCGCTGAACAATGTTCAGTGTTCTTTTCCCCAATAACACTAGCCATAATAGCAGTCAATTGGCAAATGTCCGAGGGATCAGCCTAGGCCTCCTCATTTCTTCGTCCTCTTTTTTGGAATCGTTCAGCTTCACCCTATCCAAATTAAATTTTTCTAAATGGCAGCAGTGAAAAAATCTCCACATACTCACCCTTCCAGATTTTTTCCCGAACTTCAGGCCTCAGGTGCACACCCAGAGGCCCCTCAAAACAAATGTACACCTCGCATTTTGCGGAATCCACCAAACAGATGATGTCTTCTTTGCTCACAGCATCCCCCGCGGCTTTTGTAGTCGCATGTTGCCCGAGAACCGTGCTCTCAACCACCGCTGGCACCGCCGCCACCGTTGGGGAATTCGTCTCCCCCCTAGGCACCATGGACACCCCAGCCCCCCCCACTGGAGGGACCCAAGCCGCCGGCAGAGACTCTGTCATCCTTCTCAAACCTACTAACCAATTCCTTGATACCTGAAACCCATCAAGCTGTTATCGCCCACCCGTGACCAGTGCCTTCTATAGAGCAAGCACCACTAGGACCCCCCGACCCCACTGCTAACCCAGTCTGCACCTCCGACCCACCCCCACGGCCCGCATCAACACTACCATTAGCCTGTCCCTCAGAAGGTAGAGTTAAATTGGACTTACCGGGCTGCACAGGGATAAACCCACCCGCCGACCGTCCCATCTCCCTCGCTGTTGGTTGTCTCAGGGGAACCTCATCATCCGACCCCGTCAGCTCACCCTCCGACCTCTGACCGGTCATCTCATCCTTTTCAAAAGACAGCCCTCCAGGTGACACGGTCCTGGATGCCGAGGGTCCAGCAGCCATCTGATCACTCCTCCTCGCTGCATACCCGCCCATCGATTTCTGCGCTGACTTCCGTGGGCCGGTGTGGCTAACCTCAGCCCTGCTGTTCACCTCCTGTCACGGTGTCCTGGTCTGCCGCTCCACCTCCAGTCCCTAAGGGTCCCCGGCCAAGGGAGAAAAAGGCCCGGCGAAAACAGCATCAGCTCTCCCACGCTGAGGCCCCATCCTTGCTGACATCATGCCAGGGCCCGCGCTCTCCTGCTCCCGCCGCGCACAGGCCTAACATCCGCTCCGGAGCAACCGGACTGGCTGCTCGCTGGGCACCGCTGGTGAGGGGGATTACTTCCTTGCCCCCCCCCCTGCTAGCGCAGCTGAACGCTTGAACAGACTTCAAACCGCTCTCTGCTGAAAGCGGGTCATAGGAGTGCAAAAGAAGTTGCACTCCTGTGACCACTAGGAGAAGCCCAGCCAAACAAGCTCAAGCTGAACTTCTCCTTTAAATGCAGTGTAGTGTAGATCATCACAATTAAGAATTCTGCAAAGAGCATGAAATATTGTCTCCAAGAATTTTCATTACATCTCATAGGAATACAGTTATATAGCATCTTGCCCAGACATCTGGAAGCACACACACGAACACACACACACGCCACACACTGATCCATTGCCAAAGCTAAAACGGATCTAATATTCTGCTCTTACTGCTCATTACTGATGACAAGCTCCACCAATTTTCCAGAGCTCTACACAAAGCCGTGTTTTTGTAATCTCATATTATTAAAATAAAATACAATGGTTTTTCACATCTTTAGCTTTTAGTGCAATCCCTCTGGACAGAGGTGTCCATCAATTTTCCATTAACAATAATCTTACTCCATTTTACGGTATAGCCAGAGTAAAATATTGAACTGTTATTTCCTAATTATACATATTCATGCTTATTTTTTTTTTTAATAACTGTTATTTTAAAATGAATATACATATTTATGTAAAAATAAAAAATGGCAGAAACAAGGTTCATGAAATGTAAACATGAATGCCCATCTTATACTGATATTGTTTTCATCACCCCCTTTTCTTTTTCTATCACCTCCTCCACCTTTATTTGAAAATATGAAAAATTAAGAAAATTCACCAGACAGACATGCAACCCCAATGGTTTCAATGCTGGATAGATAAAGATTTTTATTGCATAGGGAACTTTCTCAAACGTGGAGCTATATTAAAGTGGAATTACATTGCATCTGAACTTCTGAGCACCACAAACCAAAAACGCTATTTAATTCATTTTTAACATTTAAATCAAACTCACCCATCCATCCATGTCTCATTGCTTTATTTTGCTGGGAAATCACTTTGAAACCCCCCCCCCTAGCATTTCTGGTCATGGTCATTTTGTGTTAGGGCGGATGATTCATTTAGCATTTATTTCCTGGAATCCATCTGCCCTTCGGTCAGGCATGCAGGCAGGAGGTTGTGCCTAGTTTAGAACACCCCTCCTTCCCTCCTGAAGACTCCTGGGATGTTAGACATCATTTGCCTAGGCCTGGAAAGCAGGAAGTAACTGAAGAAATGTAAAAATAAAGTTTAAAACAAATAAATATGATATACTTTGCTATTTAATTGCTAATGCTAGCAGCATAAGGATTCAAAATAGTCAACGTTCATTGAGAGAGTGTAGTTCTGCTTTAAGTCACTTTCTCTAACAGAACACTTTAAGAACACTTTCTCCAACAACTTGAAATGCCTTCCTCTGAACTCTTCCAGTTACATCAAATCTTACATTTCTTACATACTGTAAAAAAAGAGACCGACAATAATGGCACAAGAACTGTCTTTGATAGCAGATACATGCAGGATACAATACAGAGAGGTGACATTTCAGTATTATGCCAACTATTCTCTACCATGCCTAACAAACTACCTTATAGATTGGCCTGGGAGACAGACTTGGCCACAGAGATTAACGAGAAGGAATGGAACTCTAGAGAACTGTCAGGTCACCTGAGACCAGGTGACAGATGCACTCCATAGGAGTCGGAAGTGCACCGCTAAGATAGTGGACCCTAGGACTGACTGCTGCGGATAGTACCCAGGGAGGTTCAGGAAGCAGGTCTACTGGATCACTAACACAGATCCCAGTGAGAGCTAGAGCATAGATTCCCCAGGGCGCAGAGTCTAAGAGCCAGCAGGTGTTCACCAGAGCCTCTAGTGGTGAGGATGGACTGCGCTGCAGTCTGGCTGCAGGTCGCGGCTCTTAGGGTCTCACAGCTCACGGTAGACTACATGAGAAGGAAGCAGCAGGCTGGAACAACAAGGATAGTAGTACATGCCAAAGGTTCAGGGTCACAGGTAAACAGGGATAGTCGGGGACACGCCAAAAGGTCAGGGTCACTAGGAGACAGGAATAGTCGAGAACAAAGGCAAATGAAGAGCACACGGCAAGCAGGAACCAGGAAGCCAAACACACAATGAATACATAATGGTTGATCAGCAAGGTTGGCTTGCAATGCCCCGGTTAATATAGTGTTCCTAATTAGAGACCGGGGTGGAGCTATGCTGAGGGAAGATTATTTAAACAGTCAGGTGAGGGTGGCTGGCTTCTAAAGGTGAACACAGAAGGAAAGGTGAGCTGACAGACACACATTACTGCATAACCATGACAAGAACATAAGGAGATACGTATGTGCCCCTTATAGAGGCTATTTAAAAGGTCTTCTCATGCTGGTATCTGGTTCCCACCAGACTAGTCAAAATTTACTCTGGTGTAATAGGTCAAAGAAAGCACCAAATGAAAAATCATTAGGAGTCCAAAGTCTTTATTGTCCTAAAGACTTTGGATTCTCAGTGATTTTTCATTTGACACTCTCTTTGATCTATTACACTTGTATTTCTCAACTTGGATGAATGTTCTCTTCAAGTGGATTTCATTCTTTGTGGTGAGTTGCCGATTGCAGAATACAGGCCTATTGGGCCAAAGTAATGACTATGTCCACACCAAGCTATGAAAAGTCAGTTTCCAGTGCCCCTCTACCCATTACTCTTAAAATTTACCTTGGGACATATCTCTTATGATTCAGAGGATGTGGCCAGATGGGGACCATGCTACACATTTGGGGGACCTGCCCAAAAATAGACATTTTTGGATCAGGATGCATGCTATGATATATTCTGTTATCATGGTTAATACCTCTAAAAAATTCCCATATGGCCCTCTTAAATGAGCCATTTGATGACACCCCTAGGTATTTTCAGACATTTATCTTCTACATATTTCTGGCAGTGAAATCGATCACAAACACAAGATCACATAGATCATGAAAAAAATAATAAGCATTAGCATTCAATAGGGCAGAAAGACAAAGTTTGAGGTTTGGAATTTAAGGATTTGCTATCTACAGCCTTCTACTTAAAGAAGAATTTCAGGCATGGTATATTTTTACATATATTGCATTAGTCCATCTTGGACCAATGTCAATATGTATATACCATACTGGCCGATGCCCCTGGAAGCTGAAAATCACTGAAGTAGTTCGGCTGCTCAATAAAGTGACCATTTAGATAATGCTTTAACATTTCTGAATCAATGCAAAGCATTCTCTGATTAGATGGGATGGAGAGCTGGGGGTGGTGATGTCACACTCTCCACCCCATTCAATCAGAGAATGATATGCATTCATTCAGAAAATGTAAGACATTCTCTGAATAGCGCCCATGCCAAGCAGCCAACCTACCGTGTTCACAATGCATCAGGCCGGCTGCTTAGAAAGGGACCCGGAAGCAAATGGAGGTCACTGGAGTAGCAATGTCTACTTCAATGATTTCCAGCTTCCAGGGGCATCAGCCAGGTATGGTATATACAGAGGTACCAAGCTGGACCAATGTAAAAATATACCATGACTGGAATTCACCTTTAAAAGCCTAAAGCCCTGTACACACGATCTGATTTTCCAACGGGAAATGTTCGATATCAGGCTGTTGGCGGAAAATCCGACCATGTGTACGCTCCATCAGACAATTGTTGTTGGACTTTCCGCCAATAAATGTTGGCTAGTATGTCTTCAAATTTTCCGCCAACAAATGTGTGTTGTCGGATTTTCCAATCGTGTGTACACAAGTCCATCGGACAAAAGTCCAAAGTACAAACACGCATGCTCGGAAGCAGAAGCGATCGGTCTTGTAAACTAGCGTTTGTAATGGAGAATTAACATTCGTGAGGTGGCAATTTATGAAATCTCTAAATGCAGCGCACAATTCTCTTCTTCTTTAATGGGATAATAATGAAGCTGCTTTGCTGGTGATGCTGATGGAGTTATTACAAACAAATTGTCAAAGGCTTTTTTTCTAGTGATATCAAGAATAATATTATTATGTTTTTTTTTTTTTTTAATTTTAAGTTACCACAACACCATTATCCTGTAGTTTTTAAGAACAGAGATACAACTATGTTGGTTTCCCTTGTTAATTTTTCATTTTTTTAAATGTAACTGCCTACTCCCAAACTGTCATTTGAAGTAAAACACATAGCCAAGTATTATTCTCCACAATTTTCTTTATTGTACATTAAAATTTTTTTTTTGTTAAATTAGACATGCTATCTGCCAATAGAACTTAACCAAAAAGTGCATTCTATGCATCCAAAAATATAGAAAATATACCAAATCAAATCATTATTCAACCAAAAAAATAATGTCAAAGCAATAACTCCAAGTCCAATAATAAATAACACGTTATCTCCTCCGATTCCGCAACATGTCTGGTTAACGAACGGCCGTTCAGGAACAAACTGAAAAGCACGAACTGAAAGGCGCTAAATGAAAAATGCGAAAAGAAAAGCGCGAATCAACACTCACCAAACTTCTACTAACATAAAATTAGCAGAAGGAGCCCAAAGGGTGATGCTAAAGAGCTGAAATAACACGTAGTACGTCACTATCTTCATAATTGTTGGCCAACATTTGTGTGACCGTGTGTATGCAAGACAAGTTTGAGCCAACACCCTTCAGACAAAATTCCACGGTTTTGTTGGCGGAAAGTCCGATTGTGTGTACAAGGCATTAGGGATTTTTACCTTAAAGTGTTTGTAAATCGCTGCAGTAAAGAAAAACAAAAAACTTTCCGTTACTATATTACCTCAATATCGGTGACAGGCCAATATTGTCACCCTAACTTTGTCACTAATGACCCCCTTAAATTTTTCACTCTTTGTTATATTGCAGCCATTTGCTAAAATCATTTAAGTTCATTTTTTTTCCTCATTAATGTACACACAGCACCCCATATTGACAGAAAAACACAGAATTGTTGACATTTTTGCAGATTTATTAAAAAAGAAAAACTGAAATATCACATGGTCCTAAGTATTCAGACCCTTTGCTCAGTATTTAGTAGAAGCACCCTTTTGATCTATTACAGTCATGAGTCTTTTTGGGAAAGATGCAACAAGTTTTTCACACCTGGATTTGGGGATCCTCTGCCATTCCTCCTTGCAGATCCTCTCCAGTTCTGTCAGGTTGGATGGTAAACGTTGGTGGACAGTCATTTTAGTAGCCATTTTAGATCTCTCCAGAGATGCTCAATTGGGTTTAAGTCAGGGCTCTGGCTGGGCCATTCAAGAACAGTCACGGAGTTGTTGTGAAGCCACATCTTCATTATTTTAGCTGTGTGCTGTGTGAATGGCAGAGGATCCCCGAATCCAGGTGTGAAAAACTTGTTGCATCTTTCTCAAAAAGACTCATGGCTGTATTAGATCAAAAGGGCGCTTCTACTAAATACTGAGCAAAGGGTCTGAATACTTAGGACCATGTGATATTTCAGGTTTTCTTTTTTATTAAATCTGCAAAAATGTCAACAATTCTGTGTTTTTCTGTCAATATGGGGTGCTGTGTGTACATTAATGAGGGAAAAAATGAACTTAAATGATTTTAGCAAATGGCTGCAATATAACAAAGAGTGAAAAATTTAAGGGGGTCTGAATACTTTCCGTCCCCACTGTATGTCTGTAACTGAACAATCCATACTGACAATCCATACTGACATGGAACAATCCATACTGACATGGATTCCACTGCTTTGTATACTTTTTCTACCAAATCAATAAAAATTATTGCAAAGAAAAAAAAAATAAAGATTACTGAGGCATGACTTTGACATAAATGTAAAACCATTCTCAAAAAACTTACCCAGACTTTACATCTGAATCTCAAAAACAGAGAAATAGTGGATTTGAGTTGTGCACAAAGGCATTTTCTTTATAACAATCTGGCTGCCCCAAGGTGTGCTTATTGTAGTAGTGCTTACCCTTGACAAATCCACAGGCAACTCGATCGCTCCTGCCACCCTCTTCTTGGCGTTAGAGGCATGCTGTTATTGGATATATGATCACACCATCTACCTGCAGATATTCTTTGTTGCACTGTACCCAAACCAAGCACCATTTCTAAATCTCTATTAGTGCATTGACCCATGTCTAGCAGGCGATTCTGTTGCCAGCTTTGCTAAAATTCAGGTTACATTACCTTATGGATCTGCTCCCATGTCGCCTGAACCAGAAAAATGTCTCTCCATGGCTGATTCTTTGCTAGTGATTGATTCTCAGTAGCGTTTTAGGCAGTGACTGAGCAACCTCCACTAGTGATAATTGAAGTTGAATTTCAGTGACTCTACTGCTGGCGAAGTATCACCAGCGAGAGATTTCTCATCTGATGTGACCCTCGGTGCCTGAGGAAAGATGTCTATCTGTGTTTAAAAAGCTATTCCTTTGAATATTCTGCTGATGACTCGGCTTGTTGCTGGTATTTACTTTAAATCTCTGACTCTTGGGCTGAACCTGGCATGTCTCCTGTTTACTGCTTCTGCTCAGCTACTGTTGGCCTGCCATCTGCCCTGATGTTCCCCTTATATTTCCAACTATGCTTGCCACCAGCTCTAGCCTGTGACCTGATTTTGCCTACAATTCTGTCTGAAGGTTTGGTACTCTGCCTGGCATGCTCCAACTGTCAGCTGTCATCAGTAAAATAGTCCCAAGGTCTCAGATCTGGGAGTTTTCCTGCAAGCAAACACATCCTCACCACCATACTCCTTTAAAGATCAGCACTTTTGGAGCACAGAGGATCCATGTAAACAGTATTAAACTCCAAAACAAAAATTGAATACTGCATTTTTTAACCTTTACCTGGTGATCTGGCTAGTAACATATTTCCTGTTGTAGGGTGTCCCCATTCCACTGAAGAAACACCAAAGACATCCTTGGACCATCAGCATTGTCCGTCTGGGGAGAGGGTAGTGTTATGCCGCGTACACATGAGCGGACTTTCCGGCAGACTTGGTCCGGAGGACAATTCGATCGTGTGTGGGCTCCAG
Organism: Lithobates clamitans; assembly: GCA_037952925.1. Classification (NCBI taxonomy): domain Eukaryota; kingdom Metazoa; phylum Chordata; class Amphibia; order Anura; family Ranidae; genus Lithobates; species Lithobates clamitans. Next base: position 489,158 of record JBBGZY010001990.1, on the reverse strand, counting down.
CTGACTTTTTTTCCCCAAAAGTCCGATGGACCTAGAAATAAAACATGTTTCAAATCTGTCCGACGGACTCGAGTGCGGTCGAAAAATCCGCTCGTCTGTATGCTAGTCCGAAGGACTAAAAACAACGTTAGGGCAGCTATTGGCTACTGGCTATCAACTTCCTTATTTTAGTCCAGTCGTACGTCATCATGCACGAATCCGTTGGACTTTGGTGTGTTCGTGTGTAGGCAAGTCCGTTCGTTGGGAAAGTCCATCGGAAGTCCGCCGAAATTCCGTTAGATAGACCGTCGGACCAGTCCAGTTGAAAAGTCCGCTCATGTGTACGCGGCATTAGATGGACTAGCAGATTTACTGTAAATGGACTTGACTAAAGAAAGCCATAGATTATGCAATTTTGTTCCTTCCACCATTGGTGGAAAGAAAAGAAAATTGCTCGTTTCCCCCATCAACACAGTCACTGTTGATGGAGGAACCCCTCTTGCAGCGCTATTGTGTTCTGTTGGCAGGGAGTCTTCATGCCGTCAGAAAACAACAATCACAGCTAGCGACTATATCCGCCCGCAGTGATCACTGGAGTTGATCGATGGACTCACTTCAGTACAACCAGCCTGCCCATAGATGGATTGAACCTTGGCCAGCCCCTGCTGAACCAGCCAGGATTCCGTCCATCGATTGGCCGACTTTACAAACTGAAGCTAAACTCCAGGTAACACTTTTAAAGCAATTACAGAAACAGTTTCTTTTCTTTTAAGATAAAGGTTTGATATAAATGAATGAAAGCTGACCATTGTAAGCACCCCTGTCAGTGTTAAAAGGTTTATCTTAAAGCGGACTTTCAGTAATTTTTTCATCTTTCCATCTAATAAATCTTCTGCCCTTGTTGTTTTAACTTTGGATAGTAAAACCTTTTTTTTCTGCCAGTAAAAACCTTATACAGCCCACTTCCTTTTTCTTGTCTGGTAAAAAGCCTAGGCTTATGACATCATGCACAACTCTTTCTCTCACTCTCGTGAGAGTTTGCCAGGAAGGGAGGGGGTGAGTCATAAGAGGGCCAATGAGAGCTGCAGAGCTGGAGGTGTGTGTCTGTGTAAGTCCAGGAAGTGAACAGGCAGTAGCTTCAGTTGCCCACAGTTGACATGGATGCAGCCAGACTCAGTGGAGGGAGATTTCAGCAGCACATGTGGCAAGTACAGAATCACAGTATATATAAAATAATATGTAAAGTGGTTGGAGCAGCTGGATATAATGTGCCTACCCTAGTAGGAAAAGGTATTCCACAACCAGCGCTCTAGGAATAATAATGGTAGTCCACAAAGCAGTTCATTGCATAGTGTTTTCTTTTTAAGAATTCTGGATGAAATAAAGTGCATATGCCAAATGTTTGAGTGCGTTCTGAACAATTTATCCCTATTCCACAGGTAAAATTCAAATCTGCAGGCTGATCTTCTCCTCCACTGATATTGCTCTCAAAAGAACAGAAACAAAATATAGTGTAGTATGCTCAACCCCAAAAAACTTTAAATAAAAAGTGTTGTATTTGCTCTCATTTAAAATGTGTCAACCAGTGCCATACGCCACAAAGACGTGCTTCCTCATACAATCCCATAGTATTTGCCCTTATGCCGTGTACACATGGGCGGACTTTTCGGCATCAAACGTCCGACGGTCTTTCTGACGGAGTTACGACGGACTTTCTGACAACCGGACTTGCCCACACACGAACGGACTAAAGTCCGTTGGTATTTACGTGATGACGTACGAAGGGACTAGAATAAGGAAGTTAAATTTTCGACTCAAGTCCGTCAGAAAGATTTGAAACATGTTCTAAATCTAAAGTCCGTCTGATTTTTGACAGAAAAAGTCCGCTGAAGGTCCGATGAAGCCCGCACACGGTCGGATTGTCCGACGGATTCGTTCCGTCGGACCAGTCCGGTCGATAAGTCCACCCGTGTGTACACGGCATTACCCTCAGCCCCGGTTCACACAGGGGCGGCACGACTTGCAGGTCGCCTCAGCGAGGCGACCTGCAAACTACTTCTGAGGCGACTTGCAAAACGACTTCTGCATAGAAGTCTATGCAAGTCGCCCCCAAAGTAGTACAGGAACCTTTTTCTAAGTCGGAGCGACTTGCGTCGCTCCTATTAGAACGGTTCCGTAGCACAGAACGGGAGGCGACTTGTCAGGCGACTAAGTCGCCTGACAAGTCGCCCCTATGTGAACCGGCACTCAAGATTCTTTGTTGTGCCTTTTATCACTACTGCCAACTCTTCTTTCACAATGCACCCTCTGCAGCTGTTATCCAATGGTGAAACTCGCAAAAAAAAAAAAAAAAATATAGTGTAGTAAGTTCAAGCCAAAATCTTTTACAACACCATTTAAATGCGCTCACATTTCCATTGTGTGCCTTAAAAACCAGTGTCATACAATCCAAATGTGTCCAGGCATCCATATGCTGCTCTTTCTTATCCACCATTATCATCAAAATATATATTTTTCTAAATTTGAATAGCTATTCCTCCTGAGGAGCTCCAATATCGATGTTGAAGGAACCGAAAAAAAAACCCAAAAGAAAGAAAGTGACATCATACACACGTCAGAAGTGCTGTGGTGGCCATCTTGGAAGTGGATTAAAGGTGCTTTTATCCATTTAAGCTTTGTAGGTGCATAAAGGATTGAATAAATCTTTATTTCATTGGATTTTATTGCACTGTGGCACTTTATTAATATCTTTTGCATGGGCAATCTGGATAACATTGGAGTGAATGAAAGATTAAATTTTTATCAAAGGAGCAGAGGGAGCAGTGGCAGCCCGTCCATAGGGGGAGCACGGGCGCCGCCCCCCCCTATCCATGCATCTGGCCCTCTAATCTACATGCAGAGGAAAAGATTACAGCGCACACTAAAATTGCATTTAAATCCTGCAAGGCTATTTAAAACACCTGAACATTTTCAGCAAATAAGCAAAAAATATGGAGATTTGGTCGCACTATATGGCCACATAGTGCTTAACCCCACCACTGCATCAAAGTACTCCATTATCAATGGGTCCTACACTATTCATAGATTGAAAGATTCTGCTTCTCAAACATGGGAGAAATAAACTCTATGTGGGAAAACTAAAGGACTCTTATAACACAGGTGGACACTAATAAGAGATAAAGGTGGGGGGATATGGTGCTCCAGCCCAAGGGATCTGGTCAAGACCCTTACAATAGACAAACAATGATAGACTTAGTGTGCCCCCCAAGTCTATCTTTGTTTGCTAATCTACATGCAGGACGCTGGACGATGAGGGATTTTTTTTTTTGAAGTACGTGATTAGAGCCAGAGGTTCTAATAAGCTTCAAAAAGGGTGGGCTTGGGGCGCAGAGCACTGTGCCCAAAGCCCACCCAGTTATGTGACAAGAGCAAGCGAATATTCGCTATTGTCACACTGATTCTGCCTCCCGGCCAATCAGAAAGCGGGTCCTGAGACCCCTTTCCTGATTGGCCAAAAGGAAAAGATACCCTATTGGCTGAGGGAGGAGAAGGAAGGGGACGCATGGCAAGGACAACGCAATGATGCCGAGGAGGAGACGCGCGGTAAGGAAGCCACCGTGATGCAGAGGAGGAGACGTGCGGTGAGGACACCGCTGTGATGCCGAGGACACCGTCGTGATGCCGAGGAGGGAAGCGCTGCCCGGAGTAAGTGTTGCGGGTTACCGACCGACCAGGGTGGGTGTGCGGGGGGTGGATCTGCACTGTTTGCTGCCCCCCAGAATAAATATACAACTGGCCACTACTGAGAGGGAGGATTGATTTTAAGCACTTGAAGTTGGAAGTCTTGTAAGGTGCATGGTGTAATTCCGCTGGGCAGTTGCACTTGGTGGAAATATCACTGTGGTAAGGGATTTTTGCACTTTTATAATGCATGCTAAATGTGAGTGTTTTTTTTTTCAATACTAATTGCATTATTTAAAGTGATGTTACACTATATTAGTGGGTTTTTTTTTTGGTCACTTCAACATCGATATTGGAGCTCCTCAGGCATAATTTGCTATTAAAGTGACACACAGCTAGGAATTGATATCTTGATGGTAATGGTAGATAAGAAAGAGTAGCATGTGGATAAACACTTTTTTTTAAAAGTTTTTTAGGGTTGAACATACTATATTATATTTTGGTTTGTGTTCTTTTGAGAGCATTATTAGTGGAGGAGAAGATCAGCTGGCAAATTTGAATTTCACCTGTAGAATAAGGATAAAGTGTTCAGGACGCATTCAGACATTTTGCAAATGCACTTTATTTGCTCCAGAAATCTTAAAGGGATATATTGAGAAAACGCTATGCATTAAACTGCTTTGCGGACTACCATTATTACTCCTAGAGCCCTGGTTGTGGAATAATTCTTACTGGTAGGATCAGCAGGTAGGAATAATGGAAAAAAGACTAAAAAAGAAAACGAATGCAGCCACCATATCCAAAAATTGTTACGCTGAAATATATCAAATGTATTTTGAAGTTTAATACCGCTTTAAAGCTGAACGTTAGATAAACAATGAAATCTACAGCTGAAGTGAATATGTATATGGGAGCTGTTGCACCTGACAAAGGATTTGTATTTCTGTCCATCTAGTTGTGAGAGTAATGCCGTGTACACACGACGGACTGAACTCCAAAGGACTTTTTGACGGATTTTCGACGGAGTTCCGACGCAACAGACTTGCCTACACACGATCACACCAAAGTCCGACTGATTCGAAAGTGATGACGTATGACCGGACTAGAATAAGGAAGTTGATAGCCAGTAGCCAATAGCTGCCCTAGCGTCGTCGTTCGTCCGTCGGACTAGCATAAAGACGAACGGATTATTCGTCCGGACTCAAGTTCTTCAAAAAGATTTGAAACATGTTCTATTTCTAAAGTCCATCCGATTTTTCGACAGCAAAGGTCCGATGAAGCCCACACATGATCGAATTGTCCGGCAGATTCGTTCCGTCGGACCTTTGTTGTCGAAAAGTCCAGTCGTGTGTACATGGGGTCACTTCCCTACCCCAAGCCTGTGACTGGATACTGAGGAAGCAGCAGCAGACTGATAATTGCATTTCCCTGTTCTCTCCTTCTGTCAGCATAATCTTTTTCAGAATTTTTGCATGTAGCATACCGAATTGACATTTAGTTCTCCCCTTCCTCTATTAGACTCTGTCTTTATAGCAAGTATTTATATAACATCAACATTTTATGCCACTCTTTACATATATTGTACAATCACATCAGTTCCTGCCCTCAGTGAGCTTGCATGTGTGATAGGTCCCTAGGACATACCAGGGAAACCATTCTCAACCAAGATTCCATGGAATCCTAGGGTTCCTTCAGAGGTTGCTAAGAGCTCCTTGAAATGTGGCTGACTGACCTCCAATCTGATGATGCTTGCAGAGTTCTGGGACATTTCCGTTTGGCAAAGCCAGTTTCTGGACACCAATGTTCTTTTTAGCAGTCTGTAAGGGTGGCCTTCTTAACCAACATTGTAAGGGGGGCATTCCTTCCACTGGCCACTGATGTAAGGGGCGTTTTTCCAAATGACCCCCATGAGTTTTTTTTAGAAGTTGTTACCAATGATCTAAAAATTATTTCAAGGGTTTCTTTAGGGTATAAAGGTTAGAAAGGCTGTACTAGGGTCAATCAACCTAACAGCATGTCTTTAGAGTATGGGTGGAAACCAAAGCAAGCACAGGAAGAACATGCAAACTCTTGGAATTAAAACAATGGACTCCACTCCTCACCATTAAGCCACTGTACTGCTCACAACAGTGTTTTATTGTAAAATGCAAATGTACGTTGAATAGTGCATGACCAACAAAAGTTGCCTATCTCATGAGATCAGAAGCCTAGTTAAACATTTTTGTTTTTTAATTTTCATTCATATTTACTGTAGTAACATATTTGCTCAAAGGCTAATGATGTAGGGCTGTTACCTAGCCAACCACTGACTTTTATACTGTAGATGAGTGAAAATACAGAGCATGCCTATGACATCAATCACATGGGCAGATAGAACTGTTGTGGTCAATTCACACTATGAAGCTTGCATGATAATATACATAGATAGGTACGAATCAAACGAAAGAATGTGATTTCTACATAAAATTCCCTTTTTTATTCAGTAAAATGCATGTGTTTTTATGCAAGAAAATGGATGAGTGTGAATAGGCTCTTAAAGTTTTAAAATACCAAATGCATTTTATAGCACAGGTTATAAACCTAAAGGAAGCTTTTGAAAGTTTTAGGTGTTTTCAAACAGTAGAATCCGTGCCAGGGAAACACAACGCTTTTTGTCCATTAATACAGTAGTTGGAAGATGCCAAGAAGCAATGAAAGGAATAATTCAGACAACTTGCCCAGCATGACATGTGGTAGCACATGCCTGTAAATGATACCGACTCACCAATGTTTTCAGATTTTATAGGAACACTTTTGTTCATTTTAACGCGACTCTTTCGCCAGTTTAAAAAAAAAAAAAAAAAAGCGGCTCCCTACAAAGAGAAAAGTTACTATCTGGCCCATGGCCCACATGGCTGAACCCCTCTGCCTTCAAGAGAGAAGCTTGCTGAAAAATCTTCTGCATTCAACACTTCTGAGAGATTCAGACGTCTGTGTGTTTTGGTTTCACCTGCCAACCCTCATAGGCTTCATGTAAGAAATGTCCAACCCTACGATTTTTTGAGGGGAATTAAACAAAGCCCTAACAACATTTTTCTGCCTGTATGGCCCTTGAAAATGGCCTGCACCAAAAAAGTATCAAAAAGCCACAGGTTGGGCACCAGGGACATAGAGGCCTTCACCACACATAACGATCAGTGGTTCGGCCCTAGTCAGTTTTCCTTCTGATCCACGTTTCCTTCAAGAGACATTTTGGTGGGCCATTATAACCACTCACAGGACCTAACCCCTGATGCACCTCCCACTCTTCTCTCCCCCCCCCTAATTCCTTGGAATATGTGGGCTGCTCCAGTCCTATCTTCCTTCCATATTCGCCACCCAGCCTTTCGTGCTGCTCAGTTACCGTAACTTGTATGGCTGCTGCATCTAATTGTTCGTAACTTGCCTGAGCTGTGTCCTCAATAAAGAAATTATAAAAAAAAAAACGTAAAAAAACAACATAATGCACAAAAAAAGCTAAAAAAAAACCAGCCAGAACAAATAGAAAAACTAAAGCCATTTAAAACATTTTAAAAATTGAATTAGAAAAGGATGGTTCTGATACAATTTTTGATTATGAATTATGAATGAATGTGAATGACCAAATGAGTTTGGAGTGTAGTAGCCTCTCTTTTCTCTTTGTTGAAAACCATTTAAAGTTCTTAAAACGCCTGAAACCAACTAATATCATCTCCCTATTGACTGCAATCTATTTAAATAATATCAGCCTACCGGTATTTTACCTTTGCGCAATTAGAATATGCAAGGGATACAATAAGTGGTTGCTGGTAAAGAAACAGACTTCTTATAGTGTTACTAAACCCAGGACCATGTATTTACTATATCTGGTCTCCCACATTACACAGAACATGGACATGCAATTATTTTCGTGAAAATAAACTGCTAAATACCTTTTATAATCAGCAGTATATTGCACTCTTGTGACTTCTATCTGGTTAAAGCTTGTAGGAAGGAATTTGCATTCTGCTCTGACTGACCTATGAGGCTGCAGGACCCCTGACCCTCTGTCTGGACTGTGCTGATCACATGCACCCCAAGAAATAAAAAAAACCTCTCTAGCAATACACACCAAACTGAGCATGTGCAGAGGGTCCCCAGGGCTCTGTAAACGTCAGGAGATGGATTGGTGACTGTGGAAGAAGGGGAATATACTGTATTTATCGTTCCCCGACCAATATATACTGTATTTATCATTCCTCAGAGGGGACAGGGAGGGGGCGGGATGAGTGCCATCAGATTACATACAGGAGAATCTCCTGTTTACACGGCGGTGTCAGGTGCGGGTATGGAGATCGAGATGCTAAGAGGGCTCCCCTTGCGCGGTGCTCAAAGAAGCATGGTTTGCCAGGTGCTTGCTTGTAGTCAGATGAGCTGGCCACTGAGGGATGACTGTAGCAGGCTGATAGCAATAGCTGTACTTGTGGTGCTTGGTAAGTGGAGAAACGAGGAGCCAGGCCAGAGGGCATACAGGAATCAGTCCGGAGCATAAACAGGAGAAAGCCAAGGTCATACATGGGAGAGAGGAACAGAAGCAAAGTCCAGATGCAAGCCAAAGGTCAAACCGGGAGATTGGGAAGCAAGGTCAAGGCAAGCCGGGTCAATAACGGGTAGTCCACTGATCAGGAAACAGAATCACTAGGCACACAGGGAAGCTGAGATAATCCAGCAATGTTCTGTTGCTAATGGCTGGCTTAAATAGGGGCGTTGGCGCCAGCATCTGTCATGCGACTTGCCGTATTGCGCGTGCGCCGATGCGCACCGGTGTGTGCCGATGCGCTCTGATGAGCGGTGCACGCTCCTGCATGCCTCAAAACTCTCTGTGGGAGTCCATGTTGGTTCTGGGCAACATTGCCAGTCCTGCAACGCCCATGTCCCTGACAGGTGGCCTCTGTAATAGAAAGTCCCGATTCCTGGGCTGGCATTGGACGACTGTTCTGTCTATCATAGGAGGCAGGACTTTGTATTAAAGAGGCTGCTGAGTAAACAGGAGATTCTCCTGTATGTAATCTGTTGGCGCTCGTCCCGCCCCCTCCCTGTGCCCTCTGAGGCTGCATATGGGCATGGATCTGGCTGCACTGATGGCAATGGTGAGGCTGCATTTAGAGGCTGCATTCATGGCAATGATAAGGTTGCATTCAGAGGCTGCATTCATGGCAATGGTGAGGCTGCATTCATGGCAATTGTGAGGCTGCATTCAGGGGTTGCATTCATGGCAATGGTGAGGCTGCATTCATGGCAATGGTGAGGCTGCAGATGAGCACTGATTAGGCTGCATTGATGGGCACTGACCCTTATTTTGCTTCACAGTTCTTTATTTAAAATGAAAGTTTTTTTCCTGAAACTTCCCTCTTAAAGTGAAGGTGCATGTTATACGCCGATAAATACGATATATCCAAATAACACGCCCAAACTCATCCTTAGACTCTTCACCACACACAGCCACAAAGACGAGAGAATTCTTGTTGGGCAGTGTATTAGTTCATTTGCATTTCGTTTTAATGGTTCAAAGAATGTCAGGCAAAATGGTCGACCCTCACGCATGTTCACTTCATCATATCTGGCCCTCTTGGAAAAAAGTTTGGACACCCCTGTAATAAACTATTCACTTGCATTGTTGGTCAGTGGCAGTTTTATTAACCCCCCAATCCTATATCGGTGGTCATTGGCAGCATTATCAACTTTTCCTGCACCGGTGGTCAGTTACAGTGCTATTACACCCTTCACTGATGTTAAGAGGTTACTTACCTGATCACATGTTTCCTCACTGTTACTTCTCTTCCCAATGGCGTTGGGCTGCCTGCGACCATACTTTCACTCCATCTGAGAGTACCAGCGTCTCTTCAGTGCCAGGTGCTGGAATACAGAAAGAGTTCCAGCACCTGGCACTGCACTATCACTCTGCCAAATGCAGTGTACCATGGATCTTGTAAGACAGCCTAAGGGGCAAGGGCACTGCAGGACAGTCCCCAAAATCCTGGGACTGCCTCTCATTTAAAAATACACTAATGGTTTTCTAATGAATGCATAACCACATTATGCCTGCTAATCTTTAAATTATTTATGTTTTCATTATGTGAGGTGCACTTTAACAGGAATGACTACACAAATAATTTTCAAAATAAATACATACATTTCTTGCTTGTCAAGAACAGTTTCTTTCCCACTGCTTTGTGCCAAACACTACATTTTATAACTTAGGGCAATGTGGCATTTCAGGCATTCAGTATTTATGTGCGTGACCAGCCTATGCAAGCCAAGAATGAACAATGTTCTTCATAGTAATGTTTCTCAACCAGGGTGACATTTGGGTTCAAAACAAAACCAACAGAATTGTCCTGTCTAACAGTTTGCGTTAAAAACAGGGGTTTAGTCTGCACACATTTGCAAATACATGCGTAAGCTACAGAGCCTCGCCAAGGCACCCCAGTCTGATGTAGTCCTTATGCCGCGTACACACGAGCGGACTTTACGGCAGACTTTGCCCGGCGGACTTTTCGACGGACTTTACGATGGACTTTCTGAATGAACAGACTTGCCTACACACAATCAACCAAAGTCTGTCGAATTCGTACGTGATGACGTACGACCGGACTAAAACAAGGACGTTCATAGCCAGTAGTCAATAGCTGCCCTAGCGTGGCTTTTTGTCTGTCGAACTAGCATACAGACGAGCGGACTTTTCAACCGGATTCGAGTCCGTCGGATAGATTTGAAACATGTTTCAAATCTAAGTCTGTCCAACTTGAGAAAACAAAGTCCGCTGGAGCCCACACACGATCGAATTGTCCGACGAAATCCCGTCCGCCGGGCAAAGTCTGCCGTAAAGTCCGCTCGTGTGTACGTGGCATGACTTTAAATTTTGTGACTCTCCACAGTGGAAGCACATGCATTATAATGGATAGGCAGAGGGCAGGTGAGCCTGAAGGGAGCCCACCCCTCCCTAAAGACACAGGGGCACACTGAACACCCAGCACAAAGCACAATGGCAGCAAAGGTGTCCAGTGCGTCCCTTTACCAATATATCAACAGTACAAACAAATGGCCACTGCCCTCACCTATAACTGGCCTTTGCAGCAAGGAGCACATGGAAGGGCAACACATGCAAAACGAAACCAAAGAAATTCCCAGCTCAACTTACCAACCAGCCTGCAACCAATCAAATTGTCCGGTTTAACAGTATGCATTAAAAACAGGGGTTTAGTCTGCAGGCATTTGCAAATACACACATAAGCAACAGAGCCCACCAAGGCACCCCAGTGTTCTGCAGTCCTAACTATAAATTTTGTGAGCCTCCACAATGGAAGCACATGCATTATAATGGATAGGCAGAGTTTTGTTTTTTAGATTTTAGACTGGGGTGCCTTGAGATTTTGCATAAGTTTAAAAGGTGTTCTGACTGAAAAAAAGCAATCTAATGTAAAGCCACCCTTACTCAATATAAAAAAATTGTGCAAATCAAACCAGTCAACTAGACACAATAAATAATGATAAAAAACACAGTTCACGGGTAAACATAAATAGTCCACAATGTATGTGCAATTAAATCAATATCTCTTGAAGTGCCAGTGCCCTAAAAGTGTTTGTGCTTCAAACAATATTGCCTTCTATAGAAAACATGCCAGGCTCTTCACCACCGGTATTCCACTTTGTGCAAAAAAGTGCCCCTCCCCCGATGGGACCACACTCACCAAATAGATATGACCCACTTAGCGTATACCAAGCGTATCCATCACATCGGGAGGCCCATGTGAGAACATACTTTAGGAGACGAATTCCCATTTTTGACTCCTTGTTACAAACATACTGCTGGGTAAACTTTCTGTACTGGCATTCCAAGATGACTTCCAACATAGGCCAAATGGCTTTATCGTGAATAGTAAAATTGTAAAAATCCACGAATGTCTGATATAAAAAAACATGCTGACTTCCAATACAAACCAAGTATGTAACCTGCTCCTATGCGTACGCATTTCATCACTCCATAGGACATCATCAGGAGGCATAGTTTACAACCACACCTCCTGATGATGTCCTTTGAAGTGAAGAAAAATCCTTGTCTGCGTGTGAGCGCTGCTACGGACCTCTGCTCTAAGACCCCTTTCACACTGACAGCGCGGTCGCGTTATCGGTAAAGGGACGCTAGTTTTAGTGGTGCTTTACCATAGTTTTAGAGGCTCTTTTTGGGCAATAGTAGGGCTCTTTTAACCCCTGCTAGCGGCCGAATAAAGGGTTAAAAGCGCCCGCAAAGTGCCGCTGCTGAGGCGCTTTGCAGGCGATTCGGCGGCGCTACCCATTGATTTCAATGGGCAGGGGCGCTTTAGGAGCGGTGTATACACCGCTCCTAAAGTGCCCCAAAGATGCTGCTCGCAGGACTTTTTTTCAATGTCCTGCCAGCGCAGTGCCCCAGTGTGAAAGCACTCGGGATTTCACACTGGTACTGCAGATGAGGCATTTTCTAGGCACTTTTCAGGTGCTATTTTTAGCGCTAAAGCGCCTGAAAAGCGCCTCCAGTGTGAAAGGGGTCTTAGGGTTGCAAATAATAAGAGATTGCCACACACAGCAGAGCTGCGGAACAAGCCTTAGAGACCTACCTTGGTATCAATAAGGGGGGTCATATCTATTTGGTGAGTGTGGTCCCAATTGGGCAAGGGCACATTTTTGCACAAAGTGGAATATTGGTAGTGAAGAGTCTGCACTTTTAGCGTATACCAAGGTAGGTCTCTAAGGCTTGTTCCCCTGCTCATTAAGCGTAATATCATCATCCTCATACCGGTAATTATAAATATCTAAAAAAAGATTTTCTAAAAAAGTAAGCCCATATACAATATGAACTATAATTAAAGAAAAATTTTACCAAGAAAAACAATTACAGAAGTGTATAATTGTGCATATATTGCTCTGAGCATGGTGTCGATCTTTGCTTTGAGAATCAGCTATTTCCATACATACTGTATATGTTATGCTGAATGGGTAGAGGGTGGAATAATGGACATCATTGACCCAGTTTTGGCATATGTTTGAATAGTGTCTGGGCATATATGACTGGTTGAGGATCATTTTCACCAATGAAGTGTCCTCTTCTTGAGGCAGATACATTTCCACACATCATGTTTAATTGCAAATTGCATATGTACCAGCCCTCTGAGCTTTTTCTACTTTTCAAGGACAAATGAAAGCCTGAGCTTTCAAAATATGATTTATGATATTACATGGAAAATGTACAATGTGCAATGTCAGTACTCAGGAAGACTTAATATATTAGAAACTTCCTGAAATTGCATATAAACCAATGCTCCAATGCTAAAGACTGTCAGAAAGTGAGAATGAAGAATGAGCATTTGTATTAGCTATAGTGGTGCCCATTAGTTTCCTCTGTCCCTGTCCAGGCAATGCTCACAGATATTTGGTTGTAAACAGGTTATGTTTTATGAATATATATCGGTGATTACCAGATACAAATATTGTTTATATTATATAATTATACACCTGTTAGTTTATATATAGTATAGGATTGATCACTGACCATACACTCCTGAGAAAGCCATTTTAGCAAAACGTATAGAGTTTTAGGTCATTATTTGAAAAGAATAGGTATATTAAAAAATGTAGCACTATCCCTGTAGGAGTCGCTGGATAGAATGGGACAAAATCCATTGCTAAATCAGTCGGGGCAAGTTCTGGAGTAGCTAGCCAAACGCCCCAAACCCTTTTCAATTTTTGAGTGGCTGCCTCTGTGCTGGAATATCAATTTCTACATTCGTAACGCTAAACCCATTTGCTCAATCCACATCTGTGGTTTTGGGGGAAGATGAGAGGTCCAATGTAACAAAAGGAGCCAGCGAGCCTGGAACAGAGCTATAGTAGCCGCCTCTTTAGCGTACCTATCAGTAATTATGGCATCAAGCATACTTAAAATGCAGTGTTCAGGGTCTAAAGGTATGGACACTTGAAGGGCGGCGAGCAGTAACTTTAAACAAATTCATCTCCCATTTTTCTGTATGTTTGAGCTGTATATAAGTCACTCTGATAAAATTGTTTAGGAAATAATTAATATATTAAATATTATGTCATGTGAACAGGTAACTATCACAGTAAATATAAAGAAAATATTAACTAATAGCTATTTATTTCTGAACGTGTTACAGAATTACATATGTGTTAGGCCCCAAGCACACTAGGCATTTATAGCCAGTGCATGGGGTTCTGAAATTTAGCTGTGGGAGCAGGACCACCAGCATAGGTGTGCGCACAGGGTGTGCCAGGTGTGCCTGGGCACACTCTAATCGCCTTGTGTGGTGCATATTCCCCCCTGTTTAGACCACTGATATTTCATCCAAAAAAAAAAGTTACAAAATAAAATAATTTTAAAAGAATAAAAATACAACTACTGACACTGTCCACTGCCCTACTGACACCATCAGTACATATACACATGCATATGTATTTGAGCTTTGGGGTGCACACCCTAATGCAATAGGCTGCGCACACCTAAGACCACCAGGTTAACAAAAACATATAGAAGCATGAAAAAGGAAAACTACTTAATTCAACCAATCTAAAGGCTGGTAAGTTGCAATATATTAACCACTTCCTGTACGCGCTATAGCCGAAAGATGGCTACAGCACAGGCTTGATTTGGCCGGAGGACATCCATGGACTTTTTTCCATGATCACGCTGCCTGTGCAATGGGGTAAAGGGCCAATCACAGCAGCCCTTTACCACGTGATCAGCTGTGTCCAATGACAGCTGATCACGTATGAAAAAACACAACCCGCTTATCTGCTTTTCTTTCCACACGCTGACAGCATGAGGAAAGAAGAAGAGAGTTGATAACAGGCTTGTGTTAAAGGGACATTGGCACTGATAATCAGGGCACTGGTTATGAGTGTCTTGATTATCAGTGCAGTCCAAACAGTGCCCACCAGTGCTGCCAATCAGTGCTCATCAGTGCTGCCAATCAATGTCCATCAGTGCTGCCAATCAGTGATCATCAATGCCTCCTCATCAGTGTCACCTGTCATTGCTGCCTATTAGTGCCCATCAGTGCTGCCTATCAATACTGCCTATCAGTGCCACCTATAAGTGTCCATCAGTGCCACCTGTCAATGCAGCCTCATCAGTGCCACCTATCAGTGTCCATCAATGCGACCTATCAGTGCCCATAAGGGCTGCCTATCCGTGCCACCTCTCAGTGCCCATGAGTGCAGCCTCATCAGCGCACATCAGTGAAAGAGAAAAATTACCTGTTTGCTAAATTTTATTACAAACTTTTTTTTTTAAATGTTTTGTTGGTTTAGCAAAAAATAAAAATAAACTGTGGTGATCAAATACCACCAAAAGAAAGTGCTATTTGTGTGAAAAAAAATTATAAAAATTTTATATGGCTACAGTGTTGCATGACCACGCAATTGTCATTCAAAATATGACAGCGCTGAAAGGCGAAAATTGACCTGGGCAGGAAGGGGGTAAAATTGCCCAGTAGGCAAGTGGTTAAATGTATGTTCGGTCCCTGTGGATGGAGTACTCTGACACAGCCACTGATCCATGATGTAAACAAACCCTTGGGGATGGGAGGTCTGGGTAATTATGAGTTCTCCTCTCTCAGGCTGGGTTCACAGTAGAGAATGGAGCGGCTCACAGCAGGGGGTCCAGTGTGTCTCCATTCACCGGTTCCGGTCCATTTTCAGCCTGAATTTTTGGCTGAATTCGGACCTGAAATGGACCAAAAGACGCACAGGAGTCCTGTGCAATTCGCACCGGAGCCGCTCCGGAGATGTGTGAACCGGCTCCATAGAGAGTCAGTCACAATCTCCTGCTATGTGAATTGGATGCAGGGGAAAACCGCATCCAATTCGCAATAGTGTGAACCCAGCCTAACACTCTATCATTGGCAATTTGGCGCAAGATCCCCTCCACATTATTGAATGGTGCATCCTCTGTGGTTGTTTACCTCTGATATGGGTTGAATTTGTTTATGCTGACTCTATCTGCATTGCAATGGTACATTACCTTTCTTGTACTTCTGTCACAGTACCTCTCTCGGCATGCATGCACAATGGCATTGCACTTTAAAAGTGGAGCCTATTTTAGGTTATTTTCTTTTTTGTTTGTTTTGTTTCTATTGGCAGTTCTTATTGTTCTACTGCCTTTTGCTGTTGTATAATTCTTTATGCTAAATCAATAAAACAGGAATTATCAAATAATATACATATGTTTGTGGGTTTAGATATACTTTAAATTAAAAGTCAGCAGCTACAAATACTGCAGCTGCTGACTTTTAATAATCGGACACTTACCTGTCCCAGGGTCCAGCGATGCGGGGGGAATGAAGCCCCGCTCGTCTCCCCCTCCTCTCGGCGGCGGCATTGTAACTGTCACGGCCGCGCGCCGTGACTGGCCGGGCAATCATCTGGGACACGTCACAGGTCTGAGAGGGAGGGGGGAGAGGTGATCTCCCTTCCGGTGCCGCAGTGCGCAGGGAGGAAGTGGGCGCTGAACCCTCAAAAAAGAGGGTATCCGCCCCCCCCCCCCAAAAAAATGACATGCCAAATGTGGCATGCCAGTGGGTCACCTTTCCTTAAAGCGGAAGTTCCATTTTTGGGTGGAACTCCGCTTTAAGATAAAAAGTCTTCTGTGTCCTTCTCCCTCTAATACTTACCTGAGCCCAATCTAGATCCAGCGATGTTGCAGGAGTGTCTCGGCTGCCCAGGACTCCCCTCCTCATTGGCTGAGACAGCAGCGTGGCGCCATTGGCTCCCGCTGCTGTCAATTAAAGTCAGTCAGCCAATGGGGAGAGAAAGGGGGCCGTGGCTCAGTGTCTGAATGGATACAGGGAGCTGTGTCTTGGCTCGGGTGCCCCCATAGCAAGCTGCTTGCTGTGGGGGCACTGAACAGGGGGGAGGGGCCAGGAGCACCAAAAAGGCACCCAAGAAGAGGAGGATCTGGGCTGCTCTGTGCAAAACTAACAGCACAGAGCAGGTAAGTATAACATGTTAGTTATTTTTAACTAAAAAAAATTAGACTTATTATCACTTTAAGATTCTGTGCCATCTATCTGGCTCTGTTTTATACTTTCCCGTTTCATCATAGGAGACAGCAAACATATCCTATCCAGACATAGTCATATGCTGCTTCTCCCATCATCTGTCTGTTATGAAGAGGAATGTTCTGACTGTCAGGTGTCACTAATGATTAGTCATAAGTATTCCGTCTATACTTGCTAGCATGCAAAAACATGGCCTGGTGTTACAGCATGTCTTTTAATTTACATCGTTAAAAATCAGACTATGAGTGGAAGACACATCGGGCCAGAAACTGCTTGTTAAAAATGTTCTAAGCTTGTCTAGCTGTTCAATGTTCCTGTGTAAGTAATAATGCAGTAATTACATTCTCTATAACAAAGCTCTGTTCAGATACATTAGTTCGGTGTTTGCTGCACTTAGTCCAGGAAAAATACTGATGCCCGTAAGCATGACTGCTGAGTACAGTTAATGTAATGCCATAGAAAAATCAGGCAATAAAGGGAAAGCATTGTGCAATTTCAGTAAGCGCTTATTTTGAGTTATAAAGCTAGCCATACACTCAAACACCAGCCATACACATAGATTACCCCATCCATGCTAAAATGGTAGCTGGATAAATCTTGCACTGCTGGTTATTGTATTCTGACAGTTTGCTCCCATGGCTTTCAGAATACCGAAACAGTGACTGCAGCTTTTTGCCAAACTCTTTTGATTTTGCAATTAAAATTTGTTGAGCCGAATTTTGATTCACAGAAAATTCAAGCTGCGTATGGCCAACTTTAGTTCAGAGGTTACCATATTTATTTATTTCTATATATTGTAGGCATTTATTTAGCGGTAACAAATAATACATTGATTTATGTCGTCTCGACCCTAAGGAGCTTAAAATCGAAAGTACCTATCTCCGTTTCTCACTTACCTGTTAAATTGGAGCTCGACCCCGGAGCTTGTTTGCTTCCTCCCTTCTCGCTTGTTTTTGACAGGTACCCGTCCTCACTTCCGGGAGACCTCGCCACAGGAAAGTTCAGCCCCCTACTCCTTCCTCTGCTGCCCGGCCAGTTAGAAAGCACAGTGCGCTGTGGGGAACTTGCTGTGAAGCCGAAAGGCTTCACTGCTGGTCAGGGGCGGACTGACCGTTCAGGCACTCAGGCACTGCCCGAGGGCCCCATGCCACTAAGGGGCCCCATCAGGGTTGCCAGCCTCAATAAAACCAGGGACAGTATGTAAAAATCTGTGTTTTTTTAAAAATCCCAAGATTATAGCTGCCCCGCCTCTCCAGTACCTGTGTGTGTATTCTGTGTGTGTATACTGTGTGTGTAAATTGTGTGTCTGTTTGTGTATACTGTATATGTGTCTGTGTTTACTGTGTGGCCCCATAATCTATTGCCTGGGGGCCCCATAATCTCCTATTGCCTGGGGGCCCCATAATCTCCTATTGCACGGGGGCCCCATAATCTTCTCCTATTGCCCGGGGGCCCCATAATCCATAATCTCCTTTTGCCCGGGGGCCCCATGAGTTGTCAGTCCGCCCCTGCTGCTGGTTTTCCATACTACGAATGGCGGGTGGCAGCACCCGAGAGTCGATCGGAAAATCTGCTGGACAGGTAAGTGTCCTTATATTAAAAGTCAGCAGTTTTTGTATTTGTAGCTGCTGGCTTTTAATTTTTGGAGGGGGTTGCTGGAGCTCCGCTTTAAGATAAAATGCACATAGGAAGTCCATTATTTCAAGTCACTGGGGTTAATTTACTAAAGGAGCAGAGCATTCTAAGTTAACAGCTTGCTGACCGCCTCATCTAGAAGTATGGTGGCACAGCGGCCTCTCTGTGCTGGATCACATGTCTGATACGTGATCCAGCTCTTCCAGGTAGAAGCATGCTTGTGCGGCCGCCTCCCGGATGTGATCAGTAAACAACACAGAGCTCTGTTCTTTCAGCGGCAATGTGCTGTTTTTTTTCCCCCCTGCAAAACAGGCAATGAAAGCATTCCCTTTAGTAAAATCAGCACACACTAAACACACCAAACATTGTTAGGCACACAGTTAACCCTTTGATTGCCCCTAGATGTTAACCCCTTCCCAGCCAGTGTCATTAGTACAGCATCAGTGTGTATTATTAGCACTGATCACTGTATTAGTGTCACTGGTGATGTCAGTGTCAGTTAGTCAGTTCCCACAAAGTGTCAGTCATTGTCAGATTTCCCACCGTTTCACATTCCCGCTAAAAGTCACTGATCACCACCATTAAAAAAAAAATTCCAGTATATATACCATAGCTTGTAGGCGCTATAACTTTCACGAAAACCAGTTATTGGGATATATGTAGCAGAACACATTTTGGCCTAAATTTATGAAGAATGGGATTTTTAACATTTTTTTTAGTGGATGTGTTTTATCGCAGAAAGTAAAAAAAAATGATTTCAAAATTTTCGGCCTTTTTTTCGTTTATGTAATCAAAAATAATTTAACCCAGTGGTGATCAAATACCATCAAAAGAAAGCTCTAAATGATATAAATTTAATTTGGGTACAGTGTTGCATTCTCACGCAATTGTCAGTTAAATTAGCGCAGTGCCGAATAGCAAAAAATGGCCTGGTCAGGTTAAAGCTTTTCTGGAGGGCAAGTGGTTAAAGAGTAGCTCCCCTTTTGTTGAGAAAAAACAATCCCATCTGGGTGAATAAATGTACATTGCAAGGATTTTAACCCACTTTGTTGCAGATTCTTACCCGTTTCTGCTCTGAAGAAAAATCTGTTTGTTGGGTTATATCAATGTTGGGTTATATCAATTCAATGTTGGATTATATCAATTCTCAATGGCAGTGACTTTTTCATTACTAATCTGCTGATGCACTCGCAGTGTTATAATGAGGAAAGCTGCGGGATCAGCATCACTTTAGAACTAATAAACCCTTAAAGAGGAGTTCCACCCAGGGGGGCCATCAAAAAAAAAAAAATTAAAAGTCAGCAGCTACAAATACTGCAGCTGCTGACTTTTAATTGGACACTTACCTGTCCCTGGGTCCAGCGATGCGGGTGATCGAAGCCCCGCTCGTCCCCCCCCTCCGCTCGTCGGTGCCGGCATTTCAACTGTGGGCGCCGGGCTGTGGCTTCACAGCCTGGCACCCACTGTGCATGCGCGCCGTGATTGGCCGCTCAATCACCTGGGACCTGTAATGGGTCCCAGATGATTGACAGGAGGGAGGGAGCAGAGCGGAGCCCTTCCTGTGCCTGGGGGGAAGTGATGTCACCAGCCCAGGCAAAGGAACAGGCAGACTACGAGGGACCACCTAGCAACAGGCATTTAGAGGTAAGTGAAAAAAAAAAATATCCAAATGTTTTTTTGTTTTTTTGTTTAGAATTTTTCCAGGTATTTTTGTTTTTTGGGTGGAACCCCACTTTAAGGAGTATCTCACCACAAATTACATTTTTGTTGCAGAGGATGCCTAAAATCCGACTACTCATTTTAGTGCAGACTTCTGGGAAAACCAGTGAGCCAATCACACAAGCAGGAAATGACATTGTTGGAGAAGTTCTGTACACCATCTGGGAAAATTACAGCGCTGCAGATTGAAAAAAAGAGCCAATTTTAAATAGCATTCAATTACAATTTGGCATGTGTAGTAATTGTATATTCTATATATTAGTATTTTTTATTTGCTATTTTGTTGCCACAAAAGTTGAGTTACCCTTTAAAGCTGCACTGGATTTTTGTAGACTTTGTAAGCAATGTATGTTTGTTATGATACCTCTATTTGTACTCTTTTTAATAAAAATATTTGACAAGGAAAGTTGTGCTGGCTTCTATCATCCAAATATGTGTGAGCAAAAATCAGTTTTTCTTTTATTTTTTCTTAGCACATGCCTGGGTATTCTTTGCAAATCAAATTTTCATTTACCTTCAACTCATTCATATATTTGCAAATAATATATATTTTGAAACAAATCTGCACAAAAAATAGAAGAAATAGGATGGAGATCTCAACAAGTAAGTATCTACCTGCTGTAAGGTTTTACTGGTACCACATCCTCTATTACAAAACACTGAAAAATAGTTAATTCCACATCAAAAATAACTACTAGGACTTTGGAGGTACCACACCAAATTAAAGGTAAAAAAACATTATTTTTATTGAACAAAACATTAAAAACAGAAAGTTAAAATATGAATGTCAGACATCCAGGAATTGTTTCAAAACAAAGTGCAGTTACAGATGATGCCAGCATATTATCTGAGCTTCTGGTTGATCACTAAGAGGATCTCACATAGAATTCTTCATCTCTGACATGTTTCGCTGGACTAAAGCTGGCTTCCTCAGGGAGAACTTGCAAAAATCTTTAGTATTACAAACAAAATTAAACAAATGAGTAAAATTAACTATACAGCAGTACATTATACATTTTATTACAATCTTCATAATACATTCATAAATTACCTGATGTTGGCTAGCTTTACATGTAATTGAAAATTGAAGGATCACAGCCGTCATGCAGAAAAAACGGTAGGACTTCACAAATCAACATATAAAGACTGTGTATGTCAGATGAAAAAAGCTGGTGTAAGCCCTATAAAATACACAGAATGATATATAAAAAAAAGAACAAAAAAAGAGGAGGGGGAAATGTTGTTTTTTTTTGGGGGGGGGGGGGTGGAAAAAGGGGGTTATTAAAACCTGCTGGCTGGCTTCAATTATCCAAATATGTGTGAGCAAAAAAAAAAATCTTAGAACATGCCTGGGTATTCTTTGCAATGTGAATTTTCATTTACCTTTAACTTATTCACATAATTGCAAATGATATATATGTTGAAACAAAGTTATTTTAAGATATATTGATCATTTAAATCAATCCTTTATTGTCTATTTATTGCAACATCAGTGTTAGGCTAGCAATACACATATAGATTTCCTTTGTTCAGCCTGTGGACTAAATTAGAGAAATCTAATAGATTCCCCCATCCACACAAACAGCATAGATGGAGGATTATTCACTGTCATTTATTCTGACAGCCAGCACACGCAACTGTCAGACTACCCAAAGAGTGATTGCATCTGCTAATGTTCAATAAAAGGCGATAGGAAAATTTACTTTTGTTGAGCTGGGTGGTGCTGACATGGCAACCCACAGTTTAAATTTTGGCCAATTCAGCAGGAATCGACCAAAATTTGATCTATATTTGGCAGGCTTTAGGAGCTGATCTGGCCTGGACAAGAATAATGCAATTAGTTCAGCAGCTAAACAGATTATAGGTTTTAATAAGACAATAAAAAAAAACTTCTGTGCCTGGATGGATTTCTGGTCCTCACAGGCCTCATTTAAAACACATACTGCATAATGATTACTTATATCTATTTAAGGCATGCTGTTTCTTTGTCTCGTCCCTGTATAAAGATACAGTGCCTTCAAAAAGTATTCATAACCCTTGAAATTTTCCACATTTTGTCATGATACAACCAAAAATGTAAATGTATTTTAAACGTTTTTTTCTGATAGACCAACACAAAGTGACACATAATTGTGAAGTGGAAGGCACATATTAAATGGTTTTTCAAAATGTTTTACAAATAAATAGGTGAAAAGTGTGGGGTACATTTGTATTCAGCCCCCCTGAGTCAATACTTTGTAGAATCACCTTTCGCTGCAATTACAGCTGCAAGTCTTTTTGGGGATGTCTCTACCAGCTTTGCACATCTAGAGAGTGACATTTTTGCCCATTCTTCTTTGCAAAATAGCTCAAGTTCTGTCAGATTGGATGGAGAGCGTCTGTGAACAGCAATTTTCAAGTCTTGCCACAGATTCTCGATTGGATTTAGGTCTGGACTTTGATTGGGTCATTCTAACACATGAATATGCTTTGATCTAAACCATTGCGTTGTAGCTCTGGCTGTATGTTTAGGGTGGTTGTCCTGCTGAAAGGCGAACCTTCGCCCCAGTCTCAAGTCTTTTGCCAATTCTAACAGGTTTTCTTCTAAGATTGCCCTGTATTTGGCTTCATCCATCTTCCCATCAACTCTGACCAGCTTCCCTGTCCCTGCTGAAGAAAAGCATCCCCACATAATGATGCTGCCACCACCATGTTGGGTGGGGATGGTGAGTTCAGGGTGATATGCAGGGTTAGTTTTCCGCCACACATAGCATTTTAATTTTAGGCCAAAAAAATTTTGGTCTCATCTGACCAGAGCATCTTCTTCAACATATTTGCTGTGTCCCCCACATGGCTTCTCGCAAACTGCAAACAAGACTTCTAATGGCTTTCTTTCACCAATGTCTTTCTTCTTGTCACTCTTCCATAAAGGTCAGATTTGTGGAGAGCACGACTAATAGTTGTCCTGTGGATAGATTCTCCCACCTGAGCTGTTTATCTCTGCAGCTCCTCCAGAGTTACCATGGGCCTCTTGGCTGCTTCTCTGATGAATGCTTTCCTTGCCCAGCCTGTCAGTTTAGGTGGACGGCCATGTCTTGGTAGGTTTGCAGTTGTACCATACTCTTTCCATTTTCAGATGATGGATTGAACAGAGCTCTGTGAGATGTTCAAAGGTTGGGATTTTTTTATAACCTAACCCTGCTTTATACTTCTCCACAACTTTATCCCTGATCTGTCTGGTGTGTTCCTTGGCCTTTATGATGCTGTTTGTTCACTAAGGTTCTCTAACAAACCTCTGAGGGCCTCAAAGAACAGCTGTATTTATACTCAGATTAAATTACACACAGGTGGACTCTATTTACTAATTAGGTGACTTCTGAAGGCAATTGGTTGCACTAGATTTTAGTTAGGGGTATTAGAGTAAGGGGGGCTGAATAGAAATGCACGCCACACTTTTCACATATTTATTTGTAAAAAAAAATGGAAAACCATTAATCATTTTCCTTCCACTTCACAATTATGTGCCACTTTGTGTTGGTCTATCACATAAAATCCCAATAAAATACATTTACATTTTTGGTTGTAACACACAAAATGTGGAAAATTTCAATGGGGTATGAATACTTTTTCAAGGCACTGTAGTATCAGAAAAGAGACCAGATGGAATAGAAAATAGCACAGTCTACTTCTGATTTTTACCTGTCCAGATTGCTGCCAAGTTCACACAAACCAAATTACACATTTTTTACATACACTATATTACCAAAAGTATTGTGCCGCCTTCCTTTACACACGCATGAACTTTAACGGCATCCCAGTCTTAGCCCGTAAGGTTCAATATTGAGTTGGCCCACCATTCACAGCTATAACAGCTTCAACTCTTCTGGGAAGGCTGTCCACAAGGTTTAAGAGTGTGTCTATGGGAATGTTTGACCATTTTTCCAGAAGCGCATTTGTGAGGACAGGCGCTGATGTTGGACGAGAAGGCCTGGCTTGCAGTCTCCACTCTAATTTATCCCAAAGAAATTGATGGGCTAATTGCTGTAAAAGGGATTAGGAGAGGATGCCCACATCCACAATTGACCAATCTACAGAAAAACCCTATAGAGCTACTTTTAAGGGCATAGACTCCAGAGAAGTAGTATCTGTAGTAAAAAAAGGTTCAAAATTGTATTAGTAAATATTAAAAGCCAAAAAGTTTTAGTGCAGGATTAAAACAATACAGTTCATGCGGTTACAGTAAATACATAATGAATGATGACCTTGGTGTTAAGTTATTCACTTTACGGTCGACACAGAGGACAAGGGGGCACTCTTTACGCCCAGAGGAAATGAGATTTCATATCCAAATACAGAAAGGTTTCTTCACAGTAAAAGCTGTGAAAATGTGGAATAGACTCCCTGCTGAGGTGGTTCTGGCCAGCTCAGCAGATTGCTGTAAGAAAGGCCTGGATTCTTTCCCAAGTGCACACAATATAACTGGGTACTGAAATTTATAGGTAAAGTTGATCCAGGGAAAATCAGATTGCCTCCCGGGGGATCAGGAAGGATTTTTTTCCCCTGCTGTAGCAAACAGCTCATGCTTTGCTGGGGTTTTTTGCATTCCTCTGGATTAACTGTGGGTATGGGATTGGGTATATGGGATTGTTGTATAATATTTTTTGTATTTATTTTTATGGTTGAACTAGATTGACTTGTGTCATCGGTGCCGCCTTATCAGTGCCTGTCAGTGCCGCCTTATCAGTGCCCATCAGTGAAAGAGAAAACTTACTTATTTACAAAAAATTTTTAACAGAAACAAAAGCAAAACGTTTATTTTTTCAAAATTTTCGGTCTTTTTTCATTTGTTTTGCAAAAAATAAAAACCGCAGAGGTGATCAAATACCACCAAAAGAAAGCTCTATTTGTGGGAACAAAGTGATAAAAATGTAGTTTGGGTACAGTGTTGGATGACCGGGCAATTGTCATTCAAACTGCGACAGCACTGAAAGCTGAAAATTGGTCTGGGCAGGAAGGTGTATAAGTGCCCGGTATTGAAGTGGCTAAATTAATTTTATATGACAACGCATTAAAAAACACGTATATTTATTTTTTTACCCTTTTGGAATTCCAATTATTAAAAATCAGAGTCCTAAAAAGTATATAAAAAAAGTGATGTGAGCATTGAATGAAAAAAGTTTTACTTTGTCCGCTTTAGCATAGCTCTATGCTTTTGGGTTGTTTTTAACGAGATTATTTAAACTGGAGACAGCTTCTAAAATATTTAAAATTCCAAATGCTAATTACCTTTGTTTATCTCTCTGATATCACAGACATTCTGCTCATTATAAGGTTGTTTATCCCTTCAGTGGGAAGAAACTGTCAGTGACCTTTTCTGTAGATATGAGATTACCGCACATATTCACTTTTTTCTGTTACTTCTAGTCTTACATAAATGCATTGCCGGGTCAGCACACTTTTTTGGCTAGCCTGGATCAACTTTCCCTAAAAGAGCATTTTTAATATAAGAAGAAGCCTTTTTTTAACAGATAAATATAATGTCATTCAGCAAATGCACAAGCTGAGGCTCATGACACATTGGGGTTGATTTACTAAAACTGGAGAGTGCAAAATCTGGTGCAGCTCTGCATAGAAACCAATCAGCTTCCAGGTTTTTTTTTTCCAAAGCTTAATTGAACAATCTGGAGGTATCATATAATGTGCATATACACTCACTGGCCACTTTATTAGGTACACCTGTTGTTCAATTGCTTGGTAACAAAAATTGCTAATCAGCCAATCATATGGCTGCAACTCAATGCATTTAGGCATCTAGATGTGGTGAAGACGTCTTGCTGAAGTGCAAACTGAGTATCAGAATGGGGAAGAAAGGGGGTTTAAGTGTCTTTGAATGTGGCATAGTGGTTGGTGCCAGATGGGCTGGTCTGAGTATTTATAAAACCCATCCCTAGGGTTTACAGAGAATGGTCCGAAAAAGAAAAAATATCCAGTGAGTGGCAGATGTGTGGAGGGAAATGCCTTGTTGATGTCAGAGGAGAATGGGCAGACTGGTTTGAGATGATAGAAAGGCAACAGTAACTCAAATAAGCACTCGTTACAACCAAGGTATGCAGAATACCATCTCTGAACGCACAACACATCCAACCTTGATGCAGATGGACTACAGCAACAGAAGACCACACAGGGTGCCACTCCTGTCAGCTAAGAACAGGAAACTGAGGCTACAATTCACACAGGCTCACCAAAATTCGACAATAAAAGATTGGAAAAGTGTTGCCTGGTCTGATGAGTCTCGATTTCAGCTGCGACATTCAGATGGTAGGGTCAGAATTTGACGTAAGGAACATGAAAGCATGGATCCATCCTGCCTTGTATCAACAAGTCAGGCTGGTGGTGGTAGTGTAATGGGGTGGGGGATATTTTCTTGGCACTTTGGGCCCCTTAGTTCCAATTGAGCATCGTTTACATGGCACAGCCTACCTGAGTATTGTTGCTGATCATGTCCATCCCTTTATGACTACAGTGTACACATCTTCTGATGGCTCCTTCCAGCAGGATAATGCACCATGTCATAAACCTCAAATCATCTCACCACTGGTTTCTTGAACATGACAATGAGGTCACTGTACACCAATGGCCTCCACATTAACCAGATCTCAATTAAATAGAACATCATTGGGATGTGGTGGAAAGGGAGACTCGCATCATGGATTTGCTGCCAACAAATCTGGAGCAACTGTGTGATGCTATCATATCAATATGGACCAAAATCTCTGAGGAATGTTTCCAACACCTTGTTGAATCTATGCCACGAATAATTAAGGCAGTTCTGAAGGCAAAAGGGGGTCTAACCCAGTACTAGTAAGGTGTAACTAATAAACCTCCTGATGACGTGCGCCTGCATGAAATGCATTGAGGTTTAAGTAACTTATATTCATACTAGGGCCAATTTAGATAGGAGACAATTAACCTCCCAGCATGCCTTTGGAGTGTGGGAGGAAACCAGTGCACCTGTAGTAAACCCATATAGGCACAGGGAGAACATGCAAATTCCAGGCAGGTAGTGCTGTGGTTGGGATTCAAACCGACAAACCTAGACAACCCAGGGGGAAGTGCTAACCACTTAGCCACTGTGCTTATGAGGATTCCTCTGATTGGCTGAGGTGCAGATTGTGGCAACATTTACCCTCCTCTCCATCACAGTCAAAAAAAGCCTTGTATTAATTTGTTAAATACAAGGCTTCCTTTGAATGGCTGAACAATGTATAGCCTGACCCAATTTTGTTTCTGGAATGGGATAGGAAGTCCCCATACCACTGCCAGAACACAGCTCTGTGTTGTATACTGTATGTAACTGATGCCACCTACAGTTTATACAGTGCTCAAAGCGGTTGCATCTGTTAGTGAGGGAAATAGTTTGTTTGGACCTGGAGTTAGGTTTTGAATGTAGATTTACCAGACAAAAAGAATTTCAAAGTGTTACCAGTACTTCACGTGGAGACATGCAGTGTTTTGAAAAAGTATTCATACCCCTTGAAATTTTCCACATTTTGTCATGTTACAACCAAAAATGTAAATGTATTTTATTGGGATTTTATGTGATAGACCAGCACAGTGCTGTCAGCACTGGGAAGCTACAGTTCATTGAGGGAACCATGAATGCCAACATGGACTGTGACATACTGAAGCAGAGCATGATCCCCTCCCTTCGGAGACTGGGCCGCAGGGCAGTATTCCAACATGATAACAACCTCAAACACACCTCCAAGACAACCATTGCGTTGCTAAAGAAGTTGAGGGTAAAGGTGATGGACTGCCCAAGCATGTCTCCAGACTTAAACCCTATTGAGCATCTGTGGGGCATCCTCAAATGGAAGGTGGAGGAGCGCAAGGTCTCTAACATCCACCAGCTCTGTGATGTCATCATGGAGGAGTGGAAGAAGACTCCAGTGGCAACCTATGAAGCTCTGGTGAACTCCATGTCCAAGAGGGTTAAGGCAGTGCTGGAAAATAATGGTGGCCACACAAAATATTGACACATTGGGCCCAATTTGGACATTTTCACTTAGGGGTGTACTCACTTTTGTTGCCAGCGGTTTAGACATTAATGGCTGTGTGTTGAGTTATTTTGAGGGGACAGCAAATTTACACAGTTATACAAGCTGTACATTCACTACTTTACAAAGTGTCATTTCTTCAGTGTGTTGTCACATGAAATGATATAAAATATTTACAAAAATGTGAGGGGTGTACTCACTTTTGTGAGATACCGTATAAAAAAAGTGTGGCGTACATTTGTATTCAGCCCCCCTGAGTCAATACTTTGTAGAACCACCTTTCACTGCAATTACAGCTGCAAGTCTTTTTGGGGATGTCTCTACCAGCTTTGCACATCTAGAGAGTAACATTTTTGCCAATTCTTCTTTGCAAAATAGCTCTAGCTCTGTCAGAGTGGATGGAGAATGTCTGTGAACAGCAATTTTCAACTCTTGCCACAGATTCACAATTGGATTTAGGTCTGGACTTTGACTGGGCAATTCAAACACATGAATATGCTTTGATCTAAACCATTCCATTGTAGCTCTGGCTGTATGTTTAGGGTCGTTGTCCTGCTGGAAGGTGAACCTCTGCCCCAGTCTCAAGTCTTTTGCAGACTCTAACAGGTTTTCTTCTAAGATTGCCCTGTATTTAGCTCCATCCATCTTCCCATCAACTCTGACCAGCTTCCCTGTCCCTGCTGAAGAAAATCATCCCCACAACAGGATGCTGCCACGACCATGTTTCACAGTGGGGATGGTATGTTTAGGGTGATGTGCAGTGTTAGTTTTCTGCCACACACAGCGTTTTGCTTTTAGGCCAAAAAGTTTAATTGTGGTCTCATCTGAAAAGAGCACATTCTTCCACATGTTTGCTGTGTCCCCCACATGGCTTAGAAAACTGCAAACAGGACTTCTTATGGCTTTCTTTCAGTAATGTCTTTCTTCTTGCCACTCTTCCATAATAGCCAAATTTGTGGAGTGCACAACTAATAGTTGTCCTGTGGACAGATTCTCCCACCTGAGCTGTGGATCTCTGCAGCTCCTCCAGAGTTACCATGGACCTCTTGACTGCTTCTCTGATTAATGCTCTCCTTACCCGGCCTGTCAGTTTAGGTGGACGGCCATGTCTTGGTAGGTTTGCAGTTGTGCCATACTCTTTCCATTTTCAGATGATGGATTGAACAGTGCTCTGTGAGATGTTCAAAGCTTGGGATCTTTTTTTATAACCTAACCCTGCTTTAAACTTCTCCACAACTTTATACCTGACCTGTCAGTTGTGTTCCTTGGCCTTCATGATGCTTTTTGGTCACTAAGGTTCTCTAACAAACCTCTGAGGGCTTCACAGAACAGCTGTATTTATACTGAGATTAAATTGCACACAAGTGGACTCTATTTACTAATTAGGTGACTTCTGAAAGCAATTGGTTCCACTAGATTTTAGTTAGGGATATTAGAGTAAAGGGGGCTAAATACAAATGCACACCACACTTTTTAGATATTTATTTGTAAAAAAAATTGAAAACCATTTATCATTTTCCTTCCACTTCACAATTATGTGCCACTTTGTGTTGGTCTATCACATAAAATCCCAATAAAATACATTTATGTTTTTGGTTGTAACATGGTAATATGTGGAACATTCCAAGGGGTGTGAATACTTTTTCAAGTCACTGTACTTCAATTTACTTCTTTCCTTTCACTTTTTTTCAAATGTTTTGCTTTTTTTAACCAGTTCCAGAAAATAAGTGGTATCTGGTCAGTGGTTAAATGCAAACATGAACACTCTACTGTACACCTAGAAATTGTGAATCTTCTTCACCAATGCCATAGCCTCTAACTGACCTTCTTTTAGGTGGCCAGTCCTTCTTTTGGACTTAAATTCCTCTGTCTCTATGTCCTCAGGGTTGCGGTAGAGGTTTGTCCTTTGCCTACATACTTTAAGCTAAAATGTGTCACGATTTTCCATCATGGGACATTTCCCATGTCAGATAATTATATAGTAAATAGAAAATGATATACAGTAAAACCTTGGATTGTGAGTAGCTTGGTCTGCAAGTGTTTTACAAGACGAGCAATTTTTTAAAATAAAGTTTAACTTGATAAATGAGCGAGGTCTTGCAATACGAGTAGCGTCATGTCACAACTGAGTAGAAGGCTCAGTTCACATTACCGCGACTTGGGATTCAACTTGTGAGACTCCAAGTCGCAACACATGTGAAATCCAATTTTAGTCAATGGTAGCTGTCTTAATTAGCACTACTGAAGTCTTTCTGACTTTAGAAAAGGTTCCTGTACTACTTCAAGGCAACTTCTATCCAACTCGTGCCCACAGACTTTAATAGAAGTTGCCTCCAAGTTGGATCCTTATCTTAATTGATGTGATTTGGAGCTGACATAACAGGAAGATTACCCAGGCATTCCCTGAAGTTGCCTCGAAGTTGCTTGGCAAAGTCGCACTGACTTTCAAGTCGTGGCAGTGTGAACGCCTCTCTTCTCTTTTATACTCTGTAACTCCTGAAGTGCAGGTCAATTTGTTTTATTTTTACAGTACACTTTATACTGTATTTTGTATTGTATATGAATAAATGGTTGTGGAATGAATCATCTGACCTTCCATTATTTCTTATGGGGAAATTTGCTTTGATATAAGAGTGCTTTGGATTACAAGCACATTTCTGGAACGAATTATGCTTGCAATCCAAGGATTTACTGTAGTATATTTTGTATTGCATATAGTTGATATTGTATTATTGCATATAGTAACTGCGTTTGACTAGACTTACAGTACATATTGTATTGTTGTTCCTATGGGTGTGGTGTGTGAATAAAGGTTTGTGTGGGACGGGTGCATGCTTAGGGATAAATGTTTATCTAAGTGCAAAGTACACTGAGAGACATTAAAAACAAAAAAAGATTACTTTTATGCCTGTGCGTAATTGGCCAGTAAAGCTGATTTTGATTAGCCTAACTATAGGCCTAATTGTGAATGATATTCTTAAAGCTGAACTCCAGGAATTTTGAATTCAGCTACTTTGTAAAAAGTAAAGGCATACTATGAGTTAAGACCAAGGAACTGCATTACATCTCCTGGGCTTATGGTATACCTATTATTTACATTTGATAGGGTTATTGCTCTGCCGAGAGACAAGAGTAACACCAGAGCAACTATGCCTGCTCCTCCCCTCTGCTGCCCATTCATAGGAGCCTTTGTATTTTGTGAATGTGAAATACCAAGGCTTCTATGATTGGGCAGGAAGAGGGGAGAGGCAGGCACAAGCAGCTGCAGCGACTCTCTTGTTCAAGATGCAGAGCTCAGAAGGATCAACATCACTCTCCCAGAACTACAGCTATAGCTGTCTTCCCAGAGTACTATAAAGCTGTCAGATATAAATAGTAGAGCTAGGCCCAGGAGGTGTCATGCACCTTGCTGGACTTAACTCATAGTGCGCCTTAATTTTTTACAAAGAAGCTGAGTTCCTGAAATTCAGCTTTAAAATATACCATTTTACCATATTTCTGTATTGTTTATGTTTCTTCCCAGATGATATTTATTTCTGCCTGCACTACTATGCTCTGAGACAGTTTTGTAGTTCAGTAAAGTTGAGATGTAACCTTTACCTCCGTCCTGGATTTTGTATTGTATGTACATAAGGTAAGCATTAAAAAAAATATCTCTTACCAATCAACACCCCAACTCTAAACTCTTAAAGCTGGTATTGGCCGGTTAAACAGAAACCACCCAACATCTGGCCCATGTATACAGCAGCCTGTCTGACAAAAGCCAGCCTAACGACCAGCTTTTATTGAACAGGCATGCTGGAAAATCAGCATCCAAACAGTGCTTGCAGCCAATGGCTGTGAGCGCTGGTCAGTGTGGTCTGACGGGGAGGGCAGTCCCCGTATAAGAACAAAATAGCTCAGCAGGGGCGATTGGCACACTATGGAGAGAAAGAGAAGAGTGGAGTAACGGCACTCCTGATAAACGAAGGAAATCCGGCACTCGGAGATACCGCAGAGGGACAATTGCTCAACAAGCCTGCCTGGAGCAATGTGCAGCCAGACTTGTCTTCTACTTAGATCTTCTTAGATTGCCACACTAATGCTGCATACACACGACCAGACATTCCAGGAGAAAAGGTCAGAGGGAACGGACATTCCGATCGTGTGTGGGCTTCATCTGACCTTTTCTGTCCAAAAATCTGACGGATCTTAGAAATAGAACATGTTTCAAATCTTTCCGACGGACTCGATTCCTATTGAAAAGCCGGTCGTCTGTATGCTAGTCCGACAGACCGAAAACAACGCAAGGGCAGCTATTGGCTACTGGCTATTGAACTTTCTTTTCTAGTCCCGTCGTACGTCATCACGTTCAAAATGCTCAGACTTTGGTGGGATCGCGTGTAGGCAATTCCGTTTCATCAGAACTCCATCAGAACTCCGTCTAAATGTCCTTCGGAGTTCAGTCTGACGAAAAGTCCAGCTCGTGCGTTTGCGGCATAACAGTGCTTAGCTAGTATGGAGACCTCTTGTTTTTTCTTGTTTAGCCTGTCGGGTTGAATGAGAAAAAAACTCCCTACTTACCTATTCTCAACCCACTCCAGACTGGTCATGTGGCAGCTGCTGCACTGATAACTGTTGGGACATGGAAGTCAACTTGTGATGTCACCGCTTCTAGAATTTGCAGCCATTGTCGGCACTCTCTTCTTTCCCCTGCAGCCACTGCTGGTTGACACAGGGGATCAGGTGACTGGAGCAGGGTGGACTGAAAATAAGTATATACAGTACATATTTTTTACACAGGTTAATTAGCATAGGTGTTAGGAGGGGGGATCTTTTTAAAACAGGTAAGGTTAAGGCTGGAATTCTACTTTAACCTGCAGACTGTCCCTTAACGCTTATCCCCCATCACCATCCCAGCCATTAACCTAAACTCAAGTACATTGGACGATGCAATGTATAATGGCATCTTGCCAGAAGGATAATGATGCCCCCCCCCCCCCCTGCATTGTGGAAACTGGAGGTTAGGTAAGTATTTGTTCAAACTTTCTCCCCTACAGGTACATTTTGGTACTATGTTTATACAGTAATTTAGAAAGTAGGAAAGTAAGAGGGGGCCTGATCTGATCTAACAGTGGACCTTACTTTCTTTTGCAATGTCTACTTTAATGCAACTAGTCAATACACCTTCTATCTTTGCAGTGCTTATTTCCTTACATCAAATCTTTATTTAATAAGGATTGAATCTATGTATGTATTCTTCCATTGTTTCCTAGAATTGGAATTGCTGTACATAGAGTTGTTGACCTAGGATGATCTGCTAGATACTTTGCATGATGATGACATATAACACCATATCAAAGCTGAAAACCACTTAATATACAAATCCTATAAAAATGGTATGATTGCATAATGTGAGAGCTCAGTGCTGATTTGAATAAATTCTAGATAAATCTGTTAGCTTACTAGACAAGCATATGTAAGACAGTACATGAAAGGACTGAAAATGAAATAGGACGGAAGATTTTGCAGCATGCGGTAGCGCACTGTATGACAGAGTAATCTGACACAACAGAGGTCCATATAGGGCACAGTGTTAATGAAACTGGCTTTGTGTATATACAAGGGAGGTCAGTCCTATTGACATGAGCAACATCAGAACATCATATCAGTTCAAAGCTTCACTGATAGCATCTGCCCAGAAGGAAAATTATAAACTAGATGGTTATATATTGTCATTTTCTAACCCATTGTCCTTACCAACTTTCATATTAGGAAAGGAAATATATGTTCAAAGGCTAGAAACTTCTGTCAATTGTAAGATCAACAGTATCAACTATTTTGGACTTCTTGATAAGCTAACATAAATCAGAGAGTCTATATATGTCACTGATATCAAGAGATGAACCTACATTTTACCTTTAAATGATAGCAGTGTTTGGCCTATTTTATTCTACAATTCTATGAAAATGTATAAATATATAAATTATGTATATTATTTGTATAAAAGGCTTTATTTCAATGTTTCAATATTTGCAGCGCATGCTGGGCTGTCCAATGAGAAACCCCTAAACTGGCTTATAACTTGTTCACTGCTCCTAAAGACTAAAGCTCTATATGGCAGCTAATGACGGGTGAATTTAGATTTGATTTGCCAAGGGTTTGAAATTTGGCAGACCTAAACTTAGAGGTGAATCCTATTGAAGTCGAATCTTGTTGTTAAAAGAGAAGTATGGGAATGTTTTTTCTTTTAAATCATACTTACCTAGGTGGATGCAACATCGGCCCAATGCTGCATCTGTCCCCCGCCGGCTCTAAGACTGAGAACTGAGTGAACAAACACCGCCAATCGCTTGGTTCTCAAAGCTCCCTGAGCAGAGAGGGTTTTTCAACTAGGCTGGGATATACTTTGAGATGCTGCACCAGGCATTCCCCACAGACAGAAGCAAAGTAGGCTTCATTATTTCTTTGCTTTCTGATAGAGCCTTGGCCTGGGCAAACCGTCTATGGGAGATGCAAAAACCCATTGTCCTGAGTTACCCTGAGTTTATGGCTTCCTTTAAAAGGATATTTAATGTTCCCGCACGCTCCACTTCTGCTACTAATAACCTCATGTCCATCAGAGTACGAGAACTGTTGCCGATTATGCCATTTAATTACATTGGGAGCAGAGGTCGCTAGGAACCATGAGGCCCTCATGGCTGCTTTTTTTCATGGTCTTTTGGATTTGCATTAAAAATGAGATAGCAGCCCGAGACATACTTACAGACCTGGAGGAGTTGATCACGTTTGCCATTCTCATTGACTCCAGGCTCCGAGAGAGACCTTCCTTTAAAGAGCGCTAGCAGAAGCCTCCTGTAAATTTGGCTTCGAGCTTTGTAGTCCCACCCTTGCCTCCCTTACCTCCCATGCCTCCTGGTACAGAGTCCGCCAGTGAAGTACAACCCATGCAGTTGGGCTTCACACATCTCTCTGCGGATGAGAGGGATTTTAGGAGGAGGGAGAGATTGTGCCTTTATTGTGGCCAGGCAGGTCACTTTTTGAAGTCTTGTCCTACCCTGTCCGGGTAACGCTTGCGCCTGAGGTCCTGTAGGGGACAGACCTTAGGCGTGGTTGTTCCTTCCCAGTTATCTTGAAGGATAAGCCATTAGTTCCTGTTACCCTTTCTTGGTCTAAGTAATCCATCAAGACACAAGCTCTAATCGACTCTGAGGCTGCAGGCCTGTTCATAGATAGTGCCTTTGTGTCTAAGCACTCAATTCCGCTGCAGCTTCATGCCACTCCACTTGCTATTGAGGCTATTGATGGGAGACCTCTACAGCCTGCCCATGTGACTCATGAGACTGCTCCATTGACCATGGCCATAGGGGCTCTTTACCATGAGATAATCCAATTCCAAGTAATTTCTTAATCTCTGACTCACTGAAACTGGCACCATGGTTTATTGGGCCTTTCCGTATTCTTCGTAGGATCAACCCAGTGGCTTACACATTAGACCTTCCTTCTAACATTTGTATTTCGAATGTATTCCATGTCTCCTTATTAAAACCTTTGGTGTACAACTGTTTCACCACCTCAGTACCACGTCCTTGCCCAGTTCAGGTTTAGAACCATGAAGAGTATGAGATACAATCGATCCTAGACTTCCGTAGGTTCCGTGGGCGCATACAGTACTGGGTTCATTGGAGAGGGTACGGTCCAGAAAAATGCTCTTGGGTCTCATCCTTGGATGTACATACTCCTGTCTTCCTCCATGCTTTCCATAGACATTTTCCCCTCAAACCTGGTGGTCCTCCGATGGGGGGGGGTCGTTGAGGAGTGGGTACTGTCAGGGCTGGGCTCTCAGCCCTCCCTTCTCAGTGCTCAGGTTTCTCAGTTGTCGGTTAATTGCCAGCACTCATTGTTCCACAGTGGCTCACCTGGTGATCATTTCCTGCTCGTCAGTCCAGCCTACAGGCAGCCCTTTCTGGCTATTTAAACTGCCTGGTTCATTTCTTACATGCCTTTGTCTTGGTCAAACATATCTGGAGACTCTCTGCTGTATTTCTGTTGAAGACTTGCCTGGCTTATGTCCCTTCTAGTTCCTTATCCTGTCTGCTGCCTCTGACTACGCTGATCTCTGGCTTGTTCTGACTACACAATTTGGCTACCGTACCCATGTTTTGACTACGTTTACTATTTGTACTATTGTTACCATTATATCAAAAGGTGTTATTTTTAGTGCATTTTCTGTCTCCGTCTGATTCATGGTTCCTCACAATCACCTGACCAATACCATCGCTACAGTGAAGCATGGAGGTGACAGCATCCTACTGGGGGGATGTTTTTCAATGGCAGGAACTGTGAGACTAGTCAGGATCGAGGAAAGATGAATGCAGCAATGTACAGAGACATCCTTGAAGAAAACTTGCTCCAGAGCGCTCTGGACCTCAGACTGGGGTGAAGGTTCATCTTCCAACAGG
Organism: Lithobates clamitans; assembly: GCA_037952925.1. Classification (NCBI taxonomy): domain Eukaryota; kingdom Metazoa; phylum Chordata; class Amphibia; order Anura; family Ranidae; genus Lithobates; species Lithobates clamitans. The sequence goes on along the minus strand of JBBGZY010001990.1, from coordinate 452,582 downwards.
ACAACAACCCTAAGCACACAACCAAGATAACAAAGGAGTGGCTACTGGACAACTCTGTGAATGTCCTTGAGTGGCCCAGCCATAGCCCAGACTTGAACCTAATTGAACATCTCTGGAGAGATCTGAAAATGGCTGTGCACCAACGCTCCCCATCCAACCTAATGGAGCTTGAGAGGTCCTGCATAGAAGAATGGGAGAAACTGCCCAAAAATAGTTGTGCCAAACTTGTGACATCATACTCAAAAAGACTTGGGGCTATAATTGGGGCCAAAGGTGCTTCAACAAAGTATTGAGCAAAGGCTGTGAATACTTATGTACATGGGATTTTTTTCATTTTTTATTTTTACTTTATTTGCAAAGATTTCAAACAAACTTCTTTCATGTTGTCATTATGGGGAATTGTTTGTAGAATGTTGAGGAAAATAATGAATGTAATCCATCCAGGCTGTAACATAACAAAATGTGGAAAAAGTGAAGTACTGTGAATACTTTCTGTATGCTCTGTACACTATATATTCAAAAGTATTGGGACACCTGCCTTTACACGCACATGAACTTTAATGGCATCCCAGTCTTAGTCCATAGGGTTCAATATTGAGTTGGCCCACCCTTTTCAGCTATAACAGCTTCAACTCTTCTGGGAACTCTGTCCACAAGGTTTAGGAGTGTGTCTATAGGAATGTTTGACCCTTCTTCCAGAACCGCATTTGTGAGGTCAGGCACTGATGTTGGACGAGAAGGCCTGGCTTGCAATCTCCACTCTAATGCATCCCAAAGGTGTTCTATCGGTTTGAGGTCAGGACTCTGTGCAGGCCAGTCAAGCTCCTCCACCCCAAACTCGCTCATGCATGTTTTTATGGACCTTACTTTGTGCACTGGTCCAAAATCATTTGGTATGGGGGGATTATGGTGTGGGGTTGTTTTTCAGGAGTTGGGCTTGGCCCCTTGGTTCCAGTGAAGGGAACTCTTAAGGCGTCAGAATACCAAGACGTTTTGGACAATTTCATGCTCCCAACTTTGTGGGAACAGTTTGGGAAAGGCCCCTTTCTGTTCCAACATGACTGTGCACCAATGCACAAAGCAATGTCCATAAAGACATGAATGAGCAAGTTTGGGGTGGAAGAACTTTGTTGGCCTACATAGAGTCCTGACCTCAACCTGATAGAACACCTTAGGGATGAATTAGAGCGGAGACTGCGAGCCAGACCTTCTCGTCCAACATCAGTGCCTGACCTCACGAATGTGCTTCTGGAAGGATGGTCAAACATTCGCATAGACACACTCCTAAACCTTCTTGACAGCCTTCCCAGAAGAGTTGAAGCTGTTATACTGTAGCTGCAATGGCCAACTCAATACTGAACCCTACGAATTAAGACTGGTATGCCATTAAAGTTCAGGTGAATGTAAAGATAGGCTTCCCAATACTTTTAACCATATAATTTATGTTGCAATTTGCAATCTTTTAGAACATTTAAACCTTAGGCTAACACCAAATCAAAAAACTGAAAGGATGGGGGATACCATGTATCCCATGTCCTATCACTAAAGATCTGATTGAAGAAAAATCATCTGCCCTCGGGGAAGGATCTTGCCCGGGTAGCACTTTCTATTTCTGCATGGGTTCCTCCCATTCAAGCAGCCTTATGGCTCAGCCTGGCATTTACAAGTTTACTGATGTGTTGTTATTACTGTTCAACTACGCCACCACTTCCTCCTCCTGAAAAAGCTCCTGACACTGCAAAAAAAATGTAGATGATCATAATATGGTTGGAGTTGGTTTTCCCTTGTATTGTACTTAGACCTATATCTGTATAGTTGCCAAGGAAAACACTCTCCATAATTGTAGAGGCTGATCTTTTAAAAAATGTATTTGTGAGTTTTAACTTTAATTGTGTAATAAAATGTATATTTTGGAATAAATTGTTGTATGTGTCTATAGGGTGCAGAGAAAGTCCATGTGTGTTTTTCCTTCATTTTTTTAGAACAGTTAAACTTTGCTGTCATAAGAGAAATATGTAAGCTGTAAACATCAGGAAAAAAATGTATGGTTAAGTTAATTTATATAGGTTGTGTAAGGTTAAATTACACAATTTATGAAGAGTAAATTGAAAGTATGCAAGATCTTAAAGTGGATGCAATCCCTCTCCTATACCCAGTGAAGTGAAGAGCCTCAGATGATACACAGAGATGAAATAAATCTCTCTACATAAGTTTTACATGTATATCTGCTGTCTTCACCTTTATATACTGTTTAGAAAGTGCACGTCCTGTTCATACCCCTTGAAATTTTCCACATTTTGTTATGTTAAGACCAAAAACGTAAATGTATTTTATTGGGATTTTATGTGATAGACCAACACAAAGTGGCACATAATTGTGAAGTGGAAGGAAAATAATAAAAGTTAGTCAATACTTTGTAGAACTACCTTTTGCTGCAATTACAGCTGCAAGTCTTTTTGGGGATGTCTCTACCAGCTTTGCACATCTAGACAGTGACATTTTTGCCCATTCTTCTTTGCAAAAATATCTCAAGCTCTGTCAGATTGGATGGAGAGCGTCTGTGAACAGCAATTTTCAAGTCTTGCCACAGATTCTCAATTGGATTTAGGTCTGGACTTTGACTGGGCCATTCTAACACATGAATATGCTTTGATCTAAACCATTCCATTGTAGTTCTGGCTGTATGTTTAGGGTCGTTGTCGTGCTGGAAGATGAACCTCCACCCCAGTCTCAAGTCTTTTGCACACTCTAACAGGTTTTCTTCTAGGATTGCCCTGTATTTGGCTCCATCCATCTTCCCATCAGCTCTGACCACCTTCCCTTTCTCTGCTGAAGAAAAGATGGTGTGTTCAGGGTGATGTGCAGTGTTAGTTTTCCGCCACACATAGCATTTTACTTTTAGGCCCAAAAGTTCAATTTTGGTCTCATCTGACCAGAGCATCTTCTTCCACATGTTTGCTGTGTCCCCCACATGGCTTCTTGCAAACTGCAAACAGGCCTTCTATGACTTTCCTTCAACAATGTCTTTCTTCTTGCCACTCTTCCATAAAGGCCAGATTTGTGGAGTGCACTAATAGTTGTCCTGTGGACAGATTCTCCCACCTGAGCTGTGGATCTCTGCATCTCCTCCAGAGTTACCTCTTGGCTGCTTCTCTGATTAATGCTCTCCTTGCCCGGCCTGTCAGTTTAGGTTGACGGCCATGTCTCGGTAGGTTTGCAGTTGTGCCATACTATTTCCATTTTCAGATGATGGCTTGAACAGTGCTCTGTGAGATGTTTAACGCTTGGGATTTTTTTTATAACCTAACCCTGCTTTAAACTTCTCCATAACTTTATCCTTGACCTGTCTGATGTGTTCCTTGGCCTTCATGATGCTGTTTGTTCACTAAGGTTCTCTAACAAACCTATGAGTGCTTCACAGAACAGCTGTATTTATCCTTAGGTTAAATTACACCCAGGTGGACTCTATTGGTTCCACTAGATTTAGTTAGGAGTATCAGAGTAAAGGGGGCTGAATACGTGCATGATGCACTTTTCAGATATCTATTTGTAAACAATTTTTAAAGCCATTTATCATTTTCCGTCCACTTTACAATTATATGCCACTTTGTATTGGTCGATCACATAAAATCCCAATAAATTACATTAACGTTTTTTGGTTGTAACATGACAAAATGTGGAAAATTTCAAGGGTTATGAATACTTTTTCAAGGAACTGTGGGTGGTCTGCTGCTCATCTGTGAAGTGTTCAGGCTGGTCAAACAGTGGAGTTCCATCTCTGCAACTTTATTAGACAACTGGTCGAATGTTCTCTAACTTTTCTGGTTAAATTGTTTTTTCTTCTCTGTTATGCCCCGTGCACACGGTCGGACTTTGTTCGGACATTTCGACAACAAAATCCTAGGATTTTTTCAGACGGATGTTGGCTCAAACTTGTCTTGCATACACACGGTCACACAAATCCAATTGTTCTGAACGCGGTGACGTAAAACACGTACGTCGGGACTATAAACGGGGCAGTGGCCAATAGCTTTCATCTCTTAATTTATTCTGAGCATGCGTGGCACTTTGTCCGTCGGATTTGTGTACACACGATCGGAAATTCCGACAACGGATTTTGTTGTCGGAAAATTTTATCTCCTGCTCTCCAACTTTGTGTGTCGGAAAATCCGATGGAAAATGTCCGATGGAGCCCACACACGGCCGGAATTTCGGACAACGCGGTCCGATCGGACATTTTCCATCGGAAAATCCGACCGTGTGTACGGGGCATTACAATCGAATGTTAGGGATTGTTATATTCATCCTGTGAAAGGCAACAAATAAAAACTGATATTGAAATTACAAACAATATGGGGTTTTTTTTTCGTATTAGACCTAGAGTTGCCACCTCATCCCTTTAAACCCGAACACCTTTGAATTACACAAGTTCTGAGGCTAATTAAATGCATATAAGGCACCAAGTGAGTTTAATTATCACCTTAATCAGCCACAGAACCTGTGTAATTCATATGTGTTCGGGTTTAAAGGGATGAGGTGGCAACCATAATTAGACCCCTATATGTATCTGAGCACTTGTATCCTGAAAAGTCAGGTCTGCCCCATTTTCTTAGCACACTGTTGACTGGTATCTGTGTTACTATAACTCTCTATGACTGTCTGCAGATGTCTATGCATTTCAGCTCCATTTGATGCAGGGTGAAGGGCGGTGATCTGACACGGTTAGTAAGGTTAATTAAATACTAAGGGAACTACAGCTGCTGTGACTAGCCAGTGAGTAATGAGTGCCTAGCTTCAGTTCTGGGCAGAAGATGACAGGCTCAGACATATTGCTTGCATCAATAGCTGAAGCCAGGAGCTTGTCTGCACTTTGGCGGCACTGAAGTCAACAATTGATCCTACTAGAGAGTCAAAATTCATTCAATCTTCAGAAAAGGGAGCTGAAATCAAAGTACCATAGGCACATAAGGGAAGGTCATTTATACTTTAAAGCAAACCTGTGCTTTGAAAATTGACACAAGGATCCCAGAGCCTGATGTTAACCACAATTCGGCCAACTCCAAGCTTACACAGAGCAGTCCATAGCTCCTGGCAGCAGAATAGAATAATGGAAGGTAAGTATTTGTTGTGAATGGCTAAATTAAAGTAAAACTTGCTTTACCATGCATGGGCAAAGCATGGATTCTTTTTAAAGTGTCTCAAAGAGCCTGAAGTAATTCATGTTCTGATATCTGTCTTCCCTGATTCCCTGTAAGTTTGTAGCTTTTCTGAAGACAAAGCTAGAAGGATCTGTTCCCCTACAGAAGAGTTGTGTAAACCGTGATTTTAGAGACCCTGCTAAGAAATACAGCTTTATTTAAAGTCTATCTATGGTCAAAGCTCATTTATTTTCTTTTAGTTTTGGACAAAGTGGGGAAGTATCAATACGCCTGTCAGGTTTTGCTGTGGGGGGGAAAGGAACCAGATACACAACAAGAGCTTTGGGTGCTTCTCTAATGCAGATAACATGAAACCTCAAAGGAAGCATAAAAATGAAATTAAATAAAGAAATACAACACAACAAACATGAGAGAAGCAAAAAATAAAAAATGGGAACCAGATACACAGCAGGAGCCTTTGGTTCTGCTTTAATGTAGATATCACCTTTTGCATGTCGTTCAGGTCCACCTGCTGGTCTCTTCATGGTCCTCCCTGCTATTGATTGAGACTCACTACCAATAAGGTTTAAAGTGAATATTAACCGGTTCAATACCGGGCATTTTCACCCCCTTCCTTCCCAGACCAATTTTTAGTTCTCAGCGCTGTCGCACTTTAAAAGACAATTGCGCGGTCGTGCGACGTTGTACCCAAACAAAATTGACGTCCTTTTTTCCCCCACAAATACAGCTTTCTTTTGGTGGTATTTGATCACCTCTGCGGTTTTTATTTTTTGCGCTATAAACAAAACAAGAGCGACAATTTTGAAAAAAAACACAATATTTTTTACTTTTTGCTATAATAAATATCCCAATTTTTTTTTTAAAAACTAATTTTTTCCTCAGTCTCGGCCGATACGTATTCTTCTACATATTTTTGGTAAAAAAAAACGCAATAAGCGTATATTGATTGGTTTGCGCAAAAGTTATAGCGTCTATAAAATACGGGATAGATTTATGGCATTTTTTAAAAAAAATTATTAATTTTTTTTTTTTTACTAGTAATAGCGGCGATCGCAAATTTTTTTTTTGACTGCGACATTATGGCGGACACATCGGACACTTTTGACACATTTTTGGGACCATTCATATTTATACAGCGATCAATGCTATAAAATTGCATTGATTACTGGGTAAATGTGACAGGCAGTGAAGGGGTTAACCACTAGGGGGCGGGGAGGGGTTAAATGTGTTTCCTAAGGAATGCTTCTAACTGTAGGGGGAGGGGACTCACAAGGGGAGGAACGGAGGAACACAGATCGCTCTCCTCTGAGCTGACAGGACGTGGATCTCTGTGTTTACACACAGAGATCCACGGTCCGGCCCGGTTAACGGGCAATCGCGGGTGCCCGGCGGACATCGCGGACATCGCGGCCACCGGGCACACGCACCGGGTCCCGAGCAACGCGGCAGGCGCGCGCGCGAGCCCCCGGCGGCGGCGCGTGAGCCCCCTAGGCAGCCGGTAACCCGAGGCCGTCATATGATGTCCACCCCGGTTTGGAGATCCCATCTGTGGACGTCATATGTCTATAGGCGGGTAGGGAAGTGGTTAATTGTATGCATTTTTTGTTTGTTTTTTCTCTCTCTTTTTCCCTTCTACAGACGACTCAAACGAGCTCCTGAAGAAGCATTTAATTGCGAAACATGTAGAGCTTTGTTAGTTTGATGTTTTTTATATTGATCAGAGGGACACGTCCCCCTTTTTTCTAAGGGTATGCCCCTCTGGAGTCTATGACCCATTTTTGAGAGAGTAGTAGCTAGTGTTCTGCAATTCATTGCAATGTTTTAACATGTCTGTGTTTTTGGTTTCATGTACTATTTGTATAATAAAATATTTATATTTAATTTTATGATTGGTGCCTATAAAGTCCATTTTTCCACTTCTTTTTCTTTTTTAATGTAGATAAGTAACTTAAAAATGCACAGAAAATTAAAAAGATACAAAAAATATTAAACCATTATTAAACAGCATCATAAAAAATCTTTAGAAAACCTTTATTAAGCCAACTAAGCTCTAGGAAAGAAGCGCTTTGACCTTCACAAAATTATTAAAATCAGTTAAAAAGTATTAGCCACATAGACCTTCCAATCCCAATGATTGAGATACATTGCTCTAATTAGCCTTTATCTTGTGCGGGTTATATCCCCACATAACACTTATATCACTGAATTCACGAAGAGCCTTGTTTGATATACAAAAAAAAAAAACATCAAAAGTGACCAGAAATGCTACGCAATATAAAATTGTTGAGTAGACAGGACTGCTCCTTAACCACTTCAGCCCCAGAAGAATTTACCCCCTTCCTGACCAGAGCACTTTTTGCGATTCGGCACTGCGTCGCTTTAATTGACAGTTGCGCGGTCGTGCGACGTTGTATCTAAACAAATTTTCCATAGAGCTTTCTTTTGGTGGTATTTGATCATCTCTGCGTTTTTAATTTTTTGCGCTATAAACAAAAACTGAGCTACAATTTTGAAAAAAAAATCAATATTTTTTGCTATAATAAATACCCCCAAAAAATATATATAAAATTTTTTTTTTCCTCAGTTTAGAGCGATATGTATTCTTCTACATATTTTTGGTAAAAAAAAATCGCAATAAGCATATATTGATTGGTTTGCACAAAATTTATAGCGTCTACAAAATAGGGGATAGTTTTATGGCATTCTTATTATCAATTTTTTTTATTAGTAATGGCGGCGATCTGCAATTTTTATCAGGACTGTGACCTTATGGCGGACACAGCGGACATTTTTGAAACTATTTTGGGACCATTGTCATTTATACAGCAATCAGTGCTATAAAAATGCATTGATTACTGTGTAAATGACACTTGCAGTGAAGGGGTTAACCACTAAGGGGCAGTAAAGGTGTTAAGTGTGTCCTAGGTAGTGATTCTAACAGTGGGGGGGGCTTCAACACACATGACAGCGATCACTGCTGTCGATGACAGCAGTGATCGCTGTCATGACACAAGACAGAACGGGGAAATGCTTTGTTTACAACAGCATCTCCCCATTCTACCTCTCTGTGATACGATCGCGGGCACCCAGCGGACATCGAGTCCACTGGACACGCAGTGCTGCTTCTTAAAGGGGACGTGCCTGTATGCCCTTTTGCCCACCAGTGCCATTCTGCCGACGTAAATTGGCGCGCGCTGGTCGGCAAGCGGTTAACACTGTGCAATGATCACAAAAAAACTGTGAAAAAGTGATGTGAAATTCACACCCAAACTAAAGTCCATGTGCAATCATATAAAGATTTTTAAACCATAAATATAACATTCCTTGGATAAACGGTGAAAACAGATTATGTAATCAGAAGTGGAATTCCACGTGCCATCAGTGTTGAAGAGAAGACACAGACAATAGAACCGCCACTGGTTAGTAAGGAGGCTTACCGCTGTAAGAGGACTCAAATGGGCAATATGCTCAGTGAGTCAACAATGCATATGGTGTAAACACCAAAGTATGGGACCTCCACGTCTGGGCTCCAGATCAAGATGGAAGATAGTCCAATTGGTCAAGATATGTCACAGAGAAGCAGTCCTCAGAAGCAGCCAACTTGTTAGACCAAATCCTCTCACATGTTCAAAATAGCATGACCAAAAAAGAAAATACTCCACATAGTGTGAATCTGTATAAACATAGAAATTTATTAAAAAATTGGAAGAACTCACATTTAGAAAGTGGATCAAGCGCTTGAAAATAAGGTTTGTGGGTAACGCAATGACATCAGCAGGGCTCGTCCCTACGCGTTTCATCTAAAGCGACATCCTCTGGGGTGGAGGGGAGGAGGGAGCCAGATGAACAGAGGAGAAGAGGTCCATGTCCCCTGGCACCATTCACCTGGTAGGGCCCTTTTTGGTCTCCCATGCTCTAGTGTGATGGACGAAGAGATCCAGATTGGAGGCCCAGACAGTGAATCGAGAGCAAGCTGCTGCACCGATCCTGATCACCCAAAGGCCAGCCAACTGTCCACCTCCACATGTGTCCAGTTCAGCCAATCACAGGGCGGCCATCGCTGAGCTCGGACAGCCAGGGAGATTTAGGCTGCTAATGGATGGAGAGTGGCGGTCAGAGTGTAGTCAGTGCAAGGAGTGACAGGCTGATGCTCAGGGTGAGCGTACAGCACACTTGGGAGTCGGGACAGTGGGCATGGGACTTTTCTGCTCCCCTCTAGATGTTGCGCCCAGGGTGACTTCCCCGACTTCCCCCCTACGCTACGCTGCTGGGTGGAGAGTAGGAGTGTTGTAACTTTCCCATGAAGAGGAGAGGAAGAGGGAACTGTTTGTGGACAAACTGATGCAGAGAGCAGACCACTGCACCTAGGAGAAAGAGAGACACAGTGGCAGCCATTCTGGAACATCAGAAGATGCCCTGGATGTTGGTTAAGCCTGCTGTCTAATTGAGGAAATGAACACTGGGGACACTTTGCCAAGCAAGCAGCAGGAGATCACCTTCTAACACAGAGTTGGTGAGGGGCCACCGGTCAACCCTGTACACCCCTTGATAAAACAGGGACAGAGTTGTCAGCAAGAAATATAGTGTCAATGCCTGCATCAGTTTTTAAAGGACATTACCCTGAACACTCCACCATAATGGTTGGACCCCAACTAACTGGCCAGCAGAATAAATAGAATAGTGCATTCCTCTGCTATAGAGTTTATGAAGGGTTGTGCTTCATACCCATTATTGTTTCTGCAGTACCTCTTCTACTGTTTACCCATTTGCAGTTTATTTCTCCTACTCTTTACCTTTTGCAGTACATTTTTTGCTATTGATTATCCATTTGCTGTGCAGTTACAGGTGTCTATGTACTGTGAAGGTGAACTTCGCCCTGGAAAAAAAAATTAGAAGTCAGCAGCGACAAATACTGTCGCTGCTGACTTTTAATAAACATGCAGTTACCAGTCCAATGATCCAGTGCTGTCCTCACCCGGGCCAGTTCTTTACTGGCCTTTGGGTCCACAGCACTGCCATCTTGGATGTGGAAAGCTGGCTCAGAATTCCTGGTGCTTCATAGCTGGGTTCCCACTGCGAATACGCGAGTAGTGCTGCACGTTCTCAATGTACCCGCAGCATCACATCACATTTACTGGCGTTTGGGTTCCCAGCACCGCCATCTTGGATGTGGGAAGCTGGCTCTGAATTCCTGGTGCTTCATAGCTGGGTTCCCACTGCGTATTCGCAAGTAGTGCTGAACATTCTCAATGGACCCGCAGCTTCACATCACAGGTGATGTTTCCTAGGGATTTGTGGGCAGGAGAGGCAGAAGTGGAGCGAATACGTCAGAAACGGGTACCTGCTTCAAGAAAAAAAAATTAGACCTCCTACAGTGGTAGAGGAGGGAGAAATATGAAGCTTCATTTTTTAGGTGAAATTCCACTTTAAGCCATCATAGCATATGGTACGCGCTACATTAGTGTGTTCATGTGTGCGTGTATGGGGTACAAACATCAGTATTGGGACACTGGCTTCATTATAACAGGAAGTTCTGAAAAAATTACATTATCCACTTTGGTCCTAACTGATGCAGTAAAGGCAATCTGGTTCTGCACTGTTCTTCATAGGGGGTCTACATGCCCAGAATTGTGGGTGTGCATATTGAGTTAAGGAGGAGTTTTCCAAAGTTCTGATCATAGCGTTCCACATAATCCAATGTCCCCAAAAATTTGGCACTCATCTGCTTGGCAGCTGATTAAAAAAATATTTTCTAAACCTGCGTTTTTGGTATTGCACAACTAACTCTGGTCTTTCTGTAAGGCAAAAAAAAAAAAAGAAAAAAATGGATCCGTTAAACAAGCTCACATGATAAATCTGTTAATAGCGGTAGTTAAAAAGTAACAAAGCCACATTAAACAATGACCTTGTCTTGTAACTGGCTAACTACCCCCAGGAGTCTGTAATCTCTGCTCTCCCGCTGAGTCCCAGCGTGTTACCATACTCCGTTACATCGCGGCAGCCAAACAGGTTTAGGAAATGCGCTGATCACCATTTTGGCAGCATGGACAGAAACTGTCTTCCGCACAGGAATTAATATTGCTTCCTACGTATTGTCCCTTAAGGAAAGTTATTATTTACAGATGGCAAAAATGGAATAGATTAAAATTCCTGCAAATCTTTTTTCAGTTGTACACGTCACGCTTTAATTTGGGACAGGCCGATATTAACCATATGTAAATCTTGATAGAGCTTCTGCTTCTCACTTAATAGGGGAGCTTTATATCAAAAGCATGCAGCTGCTCTGATCCTGCCAACTGAGATTATTGATCCTTTGTAGAAGACTTAATTTACAACTAGAGAAGGAAATCCATAAAAGCGGTCATGCCGCCATCACACACCGCACAGCAGGACAACATAAACTTCCACAGTTAGGTAAGATCCTCCATTACTAATAAAATTCAGAAATTTGCAGCAAAATGTTACAATTATCATAAATCTATACTGGCCCCTTTGGAGGTTTTACAAGGAAGTATAAACTCTAGGCATGCACAGTCCTCTAAAAATACTACAGCTGTAAAACTCACGCAGTCTAATTTGTGTATATTATTTCAGTCAGCAAGAAATTTTAAACGGTCAACAGCCGAAAATTAATAACTCAATTATAGGTAGATGGTGAATTCTTAAATAATTTACTAGCTTCTTATATCACTTGGGAAATCCAGCGGGGAAACTCCAGCTCTACCACCTCACCCTGGCGCATCTCCCTTTACAGTGTGGTAGTTATGAAATATTTATAACGTTTTAAATATCTTATCTCAAAGGAAAACTCCAGGAATTGCAGCAACTTACAAAATCCGGGGTTAAGTCCCAGTTCACACCAGGAATCGCACAGGAAAGTGCTCCATTTAAATGGGCTGAAATCACACTGGATCGCACCAAAAGTAGTGCATGCACTACTTATAAAAACGCACTGCAACCAGATTGCAGGGTACTGTGATACCATGCAATCTGGGGCAGGCAGACACACAGCGTTTGCGTTCTGCGTTTGGGGTGTCATTAGGAATCTATTGACGCCTGCAGCAGATCGCACACCCAGTGCATTTAGAGTGACATGCGGGAAATGCACACGGAACACAGGTTTCTCACGCCATTTTCCGGTGCGCATAAGGTCCAACAAGATATAGGCCACTTCATGAACTTATCTTGCTTATTTACGATTTTCATTTTGACTGAGCACTAGAGTAATAACATGCAGCTAAAAATAAATATATATAAACCCTGCTCCTAGATAGTGATGATTTGCTTAATCCTGAATACTGGACATACCAACACACTGTCCCTTTAAATCAAATGACAAACTAGTGCATAAAATAATTGTGTAAATTGGTACATGAAAAAATCAATACATATATATCACTGCATCCATATATGTGCAAATCAAAAAAACATATTCGAAATGTCCATAATCAATAAATTCATAATCAACCATATAATGTCTAATGCCCCGTACACACAGTCGGACTTTGTTCGGACATTCCGACAACAAAATCCTAGGATTTTTTCCGACGGATGTTGGCTCAAACTTGTCTTGCATACACACGGTCACACAAAGTTGTCGGAAAATCCGATCGTTCTGAACGCGGTGACGTAAAACACGTAGGTCGGGACTATAAACGGGGCAGTGGCCAATAGCTTTCATCTCTTTATTTATTCTAAACATGCGTGGCACTTTGTCCGTCGGATTTGTGTACACACGATCGGAAATTCCAACAACGGATTTTGTTGTCGGAAAATTTTATATCCTGCTCTCAAACTTTGTGTGTCGGAAAATTTTATATCCTGCTCTCAAACTTTGTGTGTCGGAAAATCCGATGGAAAATGTGTGATGGAGCCTACACACGGTCGGAATTTCCGACAACAAGGTCCTATCACACATTTTCCGTCGGAAAATCCGACCGTGTATACGGGGCATAAGTGTTTTCAAAGTCCTCAGTGCTCCAAAATATATATAAAGTGTTCCAGTGCAAAAAAGTGCTTTTTCAAAAAAGTTTAGTTGGCCTCTTACCAAACAGGGAAGATCTCCAAATTATAGAGATCAAAGAGCGCTAACGATCTCCTGGATAGCTGACGCTCTTACCATCAAGCATCCGGATAGCTCAGTGACCCCCCTGTCAGTAGGATATAGCCAAGGTGTCTTCATTCCGGGAATTTGCGCCTAGTACCTTACTCCACATCCGAGTCGTCAGTAACCATTTACTGTATATTAAGCAACGAGAGGGAGAAGCCACCTAGCGTAATATTGTAAAGGAATCTGCATTCATTAAAAAAGATCAAAATGCACTTACATGTATCAAGAAACACATATGCAAAATAGCAAAGCACACCATCCAGCAGGCTCGAACGTGATGACGTCACACTCTAGCTCCGCTATGCAGCTGCCATGGAGTAAATGCATGTAGATAGAAAGTGGCGGAAAGTTGGAACAGCACTAAGTTGCAAAGAAGGATGAACAAAGGGTGAAAACTGTATTTTATGGGAAATAAAATATCAATCATGTATTACAGACAGCCCTTTAGCAAACTAAATATAATTCAGTTGGGGTTTAGATCTACCCTATAGCTGACCTCAAAAGATAATTTCACACATAATTTTTTCCTTTACATTTTTTGCAGTTTCTTAACTTGGAAATATTATGAAAATCTAATACAATATACCTGGAGAATGTCAGTGGGGAATGTTTCTATTTGCATGGAGAAAAACAGCAGGCAACAATTAGATATAAATGCCCTGTCAATTTTTCCCACAAAAGGTATGTGATGGAACTAACTCCACAACAAATACCGATTAAATGTCTGCAAACAGATCTCATTCATTTGCATACAAAACATTAGAAATGAACCCCAGGCAAGAAAAAATGCCTTTATTTTAAAAGGAACAATTTTGGTTAATTGTATTTGATGTTTTTTACGTTTATAGACTGATTGTATTTTTTATTTAGCATATCAGATATCAATCATCTCTTAATGGGAGGACCCATGTCACAAACCTAGAGGTGGACCCTGCCCCTCTGTGCACCAACTTACCCTGTGTGTGGAGTCTATGGGGTAGCTGGTATTCCACCAGTTGACATAGCTGCTGACTACCCTGAGGAGACTGTAGCTATGGTAGTGGAAGTACTGCAGGGTAGTTGGAGACCAAGCTGGGATGCAGAAAAGACTTTGGCTTTGGATGCAGCAGTGGAAGCACCACAGGATGGGTGGAGACCAAGCTAGGGTGCAGAAAAGACTTTGGCTTTGGATGCAGCAGTGGAAGCACCACAGGATGGGTGGAGACCAAGCTAGGGTGCAGAAAAGACTTTGACTTTGGATGCAGCAGTGGAAGCACCATAGGATGGGTGGAGACCAAGCTGGGGTGCAGAAAAGACTTTGGCTTTGGATGCAGCAGTGGAAGCACTGCAGGATGGGTGGAGACTTTGGCTGTGGATGCAGCAATGGTAAGACTGTGGAAGCAATGGAGACCAGGCTAGGGTGCAGTGGAAACCTTGACTGTGGGTGCTGCAGTGGAATCTATGTGGAATGTATGTGCACAGGAGCCCAAGCTGGAGTGCAGCAGGGACTTTGGCTGTGGGTGCAGGGGTGGAAGCACTACGGGTACAGTGTTGACCAGGCTGGGGTGCAGCGGAGGCTTTGACTGTGGTTGCAACAGTAGGACTACAGGATGAGCGGAGACCAGGTTGGGATGCAATGGATACTTTAGCTGTGGATGCAGCAGTGGTATGACTGTAGGATCAGCAGACACCAGACTGGGATACAGTGAAGGCTTAGGCTTCAAGTGTAGCAGTGGCTAGGCTGGATCTAGTTTGCAGCAGGGGAGTGACTACAGGATCAGCAGACACCAGACTGGGATACAGTGAAGGCTTAGGCTTCAAGTGTAGCAGTGGCTAGGCTGGATCTAGTTTGCAGCAGGGGAGTGACTACAGGATCAGCAGAGACCAGGCTGGGGTGCAGCGGAGGCTTAGGCTTCAAGTGTAGCAGTGGCTAGGCTGGATCTAGGATGCAACTTCAGTAGCTCAGGGAGTGATAGGCGCTGTGTTCAAGCAGTGACGGCTCAAGTTAAAATAGAAACTACTGTCATGTGGCACATCACGTGACAAGGCCACGACACTTCAGGTAAAACCCAAAGGTTCCTGTGGCCACTTGAGACCTAGCAGGTGCCAGCACTTGAGCGTGGAAGGTATATAAACGTGACAACCCAAACCAGAGTATTTACAGAGCACACTGGGAGAATGTATCCAACCTGGAGCAGACAGAATCTGAAGCAATTGTGCATGATAACCAATCAGCTTCATCCTTCAGCTTGTTCAGTTAAGCTTTGAAAAAGAAATATAGAAGCTACCGTAATTACTTGCCATGCACAGCTGCTCCAAATTCTGTCTGCTCTAGTTTTGATAACTTCCCTTCTGTGGCTTTTGTAAAGACAAAGCACTGTACAAGCTATTTCCATTTGGCCATGTTGTCACTGATTAAATCCTATGAGGAAGGGGAAGGAGTTATTGATTTAACACATTCACTTGAGTGTGTACATTTTAGCTTGAGCTATGCAGCTTTGTAGACAACAGCTTTTTTAACAAGATAGTGGGAAGGTCATATGATTAAAGAAACCACTTCAAATGAGCTCAGTATACAGTGCCTTGTAAAATGCGTATTCCTGCTTCATGAAGTGTGTATGGGGACTAAATGTTTATTTCACATTCCAGATGTGCTCACGTTCAGTGACAGCACAGATCCACTTATGTTCAGTGTTACATCAGATCTCAGCTGTTGTCTTTAGATTTGAGGGGTTTGTAAGCAGTCATATTCAGCATCTCCTGAAGAGAAAGACATAAACATGTTACTGACAGCTCTACATATGGCATATAAGAAAACAAAAAAAAAGGCAAGAACAAAAACACAGAGCAAAAAAATGTAAAAAAAAAAAAAAAAAAGGGAAAAAGGGGGAAAAGAGAAAAAGAAATAACCATTTAAGAAGAACTTCACCCCCACTTTTAATTTATCATTCTTTCCATCTTACCTTTTATGCTGTGTTTTCCATACTAAAAATACAAACATGCCCAGCCAATCCAACATTGATCCACTCCACTGCTGCACACCAGGTCCTGCACTGCCATCTTCCTTTCTGATGTCTTCAGGAGCCAGCTGTCTATTCCCTGTTCTTGCACCTGCGCCCCCCCCCCCCCCCCATGACACCTTCCTTTAGTGCTGTATGTCTCAGCTGACGCCTTCTGGGATATCTGGCTTATCTCCTCTATGCTCCCGTGGTGAACTGTTTCACATCCAGTGCAAGGCTAGGGGCTCTGAATGGGTGTCAGGGCTATCAGACTGTGAGAGCATGAAGAAGAAACAGTTATGGGGACTGGTCCTGCAGCACAGAGGAGCTTGCAAGAGTGGAGGATCAGGTAAGTAAAACCGCTGTTCCCCGTCCCTTAGTTGTAAAAAAGCCTTTAAACCCTGCAGTAAGAGGGCAGCCCCACTGCAAGGGAATATTTTTGCTTTCCCTGGAGTTCAGCTTTAAGCTTATCCTTCAACACATTTGTTTGGCATATATATCTCACAAACAAAGGAGCTATGAGAGGATGAGACTATTGTCACAGCTGTGTTGAGAGCTGGATTTTATAGTCGTAGTATGCTGGTGGGAGCCGTATACAATCTGGATGTTAACTAAACAAAAGCTTTTTCTATTCTGGCATTGCTCTTGCTCATGCATGGAGCAGTTATTTGGATGTGGCTGTAATGTAGTGATCCTACACAGCTATGCATCCCCATGGTTTGCAGAACCCATTTCTGAATACCTTCAACATTTCCCCAGTGTGTGGTGAATGGATGAACTCCACAGAATTGTGAAGGTCTTTGGCTGGGTCTACTGGTGCTAAATACCCAAGCATTTGTGGGATGGAATGTGTCATTGGTAAAGGATTGCAATATTGCCAGCACCTTTAATAGACAGTGAGGAAAATAATTATTTGACCCCCTACAGATTTTGTAAGTTTGCCCACTTACTAAGAAAGGAAGTATCTATAATTCTTATCATAGGTGTATTTTAAATGATAGAAACAGGATATCAACCAAAAATCCAGAAAAAACACAATAGAAATGTTATAAATTGAGTTGCAGTTCAGTGAGTAAAATAAGTATTTGATCCTGAAAGGGTAAATGGAATAGCCATTTATTTATCAAACATTTAGTTATAAGTATTAAAATGTGTGTTTTTTTTTTTAATCAAATTTTTATTATTATTATTATTAAACATACAAACAAAATATGTCAAGTTAATCCATTAAGTATCAAGAAATAAGAAAACACACAAACCAAACAATCCTTGCACCTCTCAGATTAAAGTAATTTAGCATATAATAAACAAAACATAATAGAAACATGAATACATTTTACTCATCAAATTGAGCTCCCATAATATCAATCATCAGACTATGGCAACTTCCTCTATGCAGCATCAAATTATCTTCTGATCTACTCCTCACCCTTCTACCTCAGCTTTTTACTCCCATCTATCTCCTCTACCTTTACTCCTCTCTACTAGATAAACCATCATATAATTAATTACTAGGTTCTATCCAGCATGACCATATTTTACCAAACCTTTGGGGTGTAACTCTATGCTTATATGTTAATTTTTCTCTTTTAAGTATATAGTTAAGTTTCTCAACCCATTGTTTATGGGTTGGAGGATCAGCAGATGACCATTTTTGTAAAATAATTTTACATGCTAAGTATAGGGATCTTATCCACATAGTATGCATCTCTACTGGTATTGCTCCAACAGGTATTATTCCCAATAGTGCAAGTTTGGGCGTCCCTGTTATCTCAGTGGAGCATAGTAAATTTAAGGTTATAAATATTTTTCCCCAGTAACGATGAAGCTTTGGACATCGCCAGTGCATGTGGAGGAGAGAACCATTAAATAGAGAGCATCGCGTGCATAACGGTGTTGTATATTTGCCCCAAGCATAGTTTTTGTGGGGTATAATGAGCCTTATGTATGATAAAAAGCTGAGATAGCCTTTGAGAGGGCGAGAGAGATGTCCGTGTCCAGTCCACCTCATCTAGATCTTCTATGTCTCCTTGCCACTGGGCAAAACTATTTTTTTATTTCAGTGTTCTGTATTATTTGTAAGTTGGAATAAAGATCTCCTATTAATCCTCGTTTCGTACAGGCAACCGAAGTTGCCTTTATTAAAATTTTAGAGTGTTCATTCTGTAATTGGATTTTTGAGCTTTGAATTTGTAATGCATGACGTATTTGAAGATATTGGTAGAAGTTATTGTTCGTTAACTGATAGCGGTCTTTTAATATATTAAAAGGAAGTAGAACATCCCCTTCATATAACTGGTACAAAAATATTATGTCTGCCTTTTTCCAATCTGAAAATTCCGTCTATTCAATTCCCAAAGGTAAAAGTTATCCCATATGTTTCGTATACCCCTTATGCTGAGAAATATTTCGCACTGCTTCCCATACCCTATGAATCAAGTAGAAAGTAGGGAACCTTTTTTTATTATAAAAATGGTGAGCTACTATTAGTTCAACTAAAGGGTATTTTTTATATTGAGATGTTATTATCTTCCGTGTAGGGTCCTCCATGTCCACTACCCCCCAACCATGCCAATGTTGTAATTGTGATGCGATAAAGTATAATCTTGCATTTTGCATCGCATTTCCCCCCTTATCTATGGGCTGTTGTAATCTTTATAATCTAATTCTAGGTTTTTCACCCTTCCACACAAAATCCCTAAAGACCGAATCAATAGTCCTAAATAATCATAACATCAACCATATAGGGCAATTATGCAATACATATAACATCTGAGGCATCCACACCATCTTCACCAAATTCGCCCTCCCTACCATAGACAATGGAAATTTACTCCATGTTTTACTCAATTGTCTAAATTTGGCAATAAGAGGGAGTATAT
The DNA here is from genome assembly GCA_037952925.1 of Lithobates clamitans. NCBI lineage: Eukaryota > Metazoa > Chordata > Amphibia > Anura > Ranidae > Lithobates > Lithobates clamitans. Next base: position 433,453 of record JBBGZY010001990.1, on the reverse strand, counting down.
TCCTGTCTGTATATTCTGTAACATTCGGTGTAATTACCACTCCCAAATATTTAAATGATGTAACCAGGGCCAGCTGATGAGTCTGGCGTGGATGTCACACTTGCACAAAATATGTGTTTTGATTAAGCAGATATACTTGGTACACATATGTTAGAAGTCATATGATGTAACAGCTGTTTTGCTTGTGGTCAAATACCATTCACACCTTCAGCTGTGAAAATGTCTATCTCTGACTTTCCCACAGAACTTGGGAAGTGACGTGTATATGTTAACCACTTGCCGACCGCCTCACGCCTATATACGTGAGCAGAGCGGCACGGGCAGGCAAAATCACGTACCTGAAACGTGATTGCCTTCCCGCGGGTGCGGGGTCCGATCGGACCCCCCCCGGTGCCAGCTGCGGTCGGCATTTGGTTGGGAGCGATGACAGACGAGGGGGAGGCCATCCGATCGTGGCCCCCCCCTCGCGATCGCTCCCAGCCAATGACAAACATCCCCTGCCTCTGTATAGTACACAGAGGCAGAGGATGTGATGTCATCTCTCCTCGGTCTGGCAGTTTCCGTTCCAGCGCCGAGGAGAGATGACATGTAAGTGCACCAAACACTCACACACACACAGTAGAACATGCCAGGCATATTTTACACCCCCGATCCCCCCCCCGATCGCCCCCCGATCCCCCCCCAATCACCCCCCCCCCCTGTCACAAACTGACACCAAGTAGGTTTTTTTTTTTTTTTTCCTGATTACTGCATAGTGTCAGTTTGTGACAGTTAGCAGTGGTGGGACAGTTAGTATTACCCCCCTGTAGGTCTAGGGTACCCCCCTTACCCCCCCTAATAAAGTTTTAACCCCTTGATCACCCCTCCTCACCAGTGTCGCTAAGCGATCATTTTTCTGATCGCTGTATTAGTGTCGCTGGTGACGGTAGTTAGGGACGTAAATATTTAGGTTCGCCGTCAGTGTTTTATAGCGACAGGGACCCCCATATACTACCTAATAAATGTTTTAACCCCTTGATGGCCCCCTAGTTAACCCTTTCACCACTGATCACCGTATAACCGTTACGGGTGACGCTGGTTAGTTCGTTTATTTTTTATAGTGTCAGGGCACCCGCCGTTTATTACCGAATAAAGGTTTAGCCCCCTGTAGGTCTAGGGTACCCCCCTTACCCCCCTAATAAAGTTTTAACCCCTTGATCACCCCCTGTCGCCAGTGTCGCTAAGCGATCATTTTTCTGATCGCTGTATTAGTGTCGCTGGTGACGCTAGTTAGGGACGTAAATATTTAGGTTCGCCGTCAGCGTTTTATAGCGACAGGGACCCCCATATACTATCTAATAAATGTTTTAACCCCTTGATGGCCCCCTAGTTAACCCTTTCACCACTGATCACCGTATAACCGTTACGGGTGACGCTGGTTAGTTCGTTTATTTTTTATAGTGTCAGGGCAACCGCCGTTTATTACCGAATAAAGGTTTAGCCCCCTGATCGCCCGGCGGTGATATGCGTCGCCCTAGGCAGCGTCAGATTAGCGCCAGTACCGCGAACACCCACGCACGAACCGTACACGCACCGTACACCTCCCTTAGTGGTATAGTATCTGAACGCATCAATATCTGATCCGATCAGATCTATACTAGCGTCCCCAGCAGTTTAGGGTTCCCAAAAACGCAGTGTTAGCGGGATCAGCCCAGATACCTGCTAGCACCTGCGTTTTGCCCCTCCGCCCGGCCCAGCCCAGTCCAGCCCACCCAAGTGCAGTATCGATCGATCACTGACACTTTTCTTTGTAGCGTTTTGGTGAACTGGCAAGCACCAGCGGCGTAGTACACCCCGGTCGTAGTCAAACCAGCACTGCAGTAACACTTGGTGAATGTTTTGAACGCTACCATGCACTAGTTGAGTATTAGCGTAGCGTACAGCATTGCACAGACTAGGCACACTTTCACAGGGTCTCCCAAGATGCCACCGCATTTTGAGAGACTCGAACCTGGAACCGGTTACAGTTATAAAAGTTACAGTTACAAAAAAAAAGTGTAAAAAAAAAAAAAAACACAAACAAAAATTAAAAAAAATAGTTGTCGTTTTATTGTTCTCTCTCTCTCTATTCTCTCTCTATTGTTCTGCTCTTTTTTACTGTATTCTATTCTGCAATGTTTTATTGTTATTGTTATTGTTATTATGTTTTATCATGTTTGTTTTTCAGGTATGTAATTATTTATACTTTACCGTTTACTGTGCTTTATTGTTAACCATTTTTTTGTCTTCAGGTACGCCATTCACGACTTTGAGTGGTTATACCAGAATGATGCCTGCAGGTTTAGGTATCATCTTGGTATCATTCTTTTTAGCCAGCGGTCGGCTTTCATGTAAAAGCAATCCTAGCGGCTAATTAGCCTCTAGACTGCTTTTACAAGCAGTGGGAGGGAATGCCCCCCCCCCACCGTCTTCCGTGTTTTTCTCTGGCTCTCCTGTCTCAACAGGGAACCTGAGAATGCAGCCGGTGATTCAGCCAGCTGACCATAGAGCTGATCAGAGACCAGAGTGGCTCCAAACATCTCTATGGCCTAAGAAACCGGAAGCTACGAGCATTTTATGACTTAGATTTCGCCGGATGTAAATAGCGCCATTGGGAAATTGGGGAAGCATTTTATCACACCGATCTTGGTGTGGTCAGATGCTTTGAGGGCAGAGGAGAGATCTAGGGTCTAATAGACCCCAATTTTTTCAAAAAAGAGTACCTGTCACTACCTATTGCTATCATAGGGGATATTTACATTCCCTGAGATAACAATAAAAATGATTTAAAAAAAAAAAAATGAAAGGAACAGTTTAAAAATAAGATAAAAAAGAAAAAAAAAAATAAAGAAAAAAAATAAATAAAAAAAAGCACCCCTGTCGCCCCCTGCTCTCGCGCTAAGGCGAACGCAAGCGGCGGTCTGGCGTCAAACGTAAACAGCAATTGCACCATGCATGTGAGGTATCACCGCGAAGGTCAGATCGAGGGCAGTAATTTTAGCAGTAGACCTCCTCTGTAAATCTAAAGTGGTAACCTGTAAAGGCTATTAAAGGCTTTTAAAAATGTAGTAATTTTGTTGCCACTGCACGTTTGTGCGCAATTTTAAAGCATGTCATGTTTGGTATCCATGTACTCGGCCTAAGATCATCTTTTTTATTTCATCAAACATTTGGGCAATATAGTGTGTTTTAGTGCATTAAAATTTAAAAAAGTGTGTTTTTTCCCCAAAAAATGCGTTTGAAAATCGCTGCGCAAATACTGTGTGAAAAAAAAAAATGAAACACCCACCATTTTAATCTGTAGGGCAATTGCTTTAAAATAATATATAATGTTTGGGGGTTCAAAGTAATTTTCTTGCAAAAAAAAATAATTTTTTCATGTAATCAAAAAGTGTCAGAAAGGGCTTTGTCTTCAAGTGGTTAGAAGAGTGGGTGATGTGTGACATAAGCTTCTAAATGTTGTGCATAAAATGCCAGGACAGTTCAAACCCCCCCCAAATGACCCCATTTTGGAAAGTAGACACCCCAAGCTATTTGCTGAGAGGCATGTCGAGTCCATGGAATATTTTATATTGTGACACAAGTTGCGGGAAAGAGACAATTTTTTTTTTTTGTGCACAAAGTTGTCACTAAATGTTATATTGCTCAAACATGCCATGGGAATATGTGAAATTACACCCCAAAATAAATTCTGTTGCTTCTCCTGAGTACGGGGATACCACATGTGTGGGACTTTTTGGGAGCCTAGCCGCGCACGGGACCCCGAAAACCAAGCACCGCCTTCAGGCTTTCTAAGGCCGTAAATTTTTGATTTCACTCCTCACTACCTATCACAGTTTCGGAGGCCATGGAATGCCCAGGTGGCACAAACCCCCCCCCCCAAATGACCCCATTTTGGAAAGTAGACACCCCAAGCTATTTGCTGAGAGGTATAGTGAGTATTTTGCAGACCTCACTTTTTGTCACAAAGTTTTGAAAATTGAAAAAAGAAAAAAAAAAAAATTTTTTCTGGTCTTTCTTCATTTTCAAAAACAAATGACAGCTGCAAAATACTCACCATGCCTCTCAGCAAATAGCTTGGGGTGTCTACTTTCCAAAATTGGGTCATTTGGGGGGGTTTTATGCCATCTGGGCATTTTATGGCCTTCAAAACTGTGATAGGTAGTGAGGAGTAAAATCAAAAATGTATGCCCTTAGAAATCCTGAAGGTGGTGCTGGGTTTTCGGGGCCCCGTACGCAGCTAGGCTCCCAAAAAGTGCCACACATGTGGTATCCCCGTACTCAGGAGAAGCAGCTGAATGTATTTTGGGGTGCAATTCCACATATGCCCATGGCCTGTGTGAGCAATATATCATTTAGTGACAACTTTTTGTAATTTTTTTTTTTTTCTTTTTTTTTGTCATTATTCAATCACTTGGGACAAAAAAAATAAATATTCAATGGGCTCAACATGCCTCTCAGCAATTTCCTTGGGGTGTCTACTTTCCAAAATGGGGTCATTTGGGGGGGTTTTGTACTGCCCTGCCATTTTAGCACCTCAAGAAATGACATAGGCAGTCAGAAACTAAAAGCTGTGTAAATTCCAGAAAATGTACCCTAGTTTGTAGACGCTATAACTTTTGCGCAAACCAATAAATATACGCTTATTGACATTTTTTTTACCAAAGACATGTGGCCGAATACATTTTGGCCTAAATGTATGACTAAAATTTAGTTTATTGGATTTTTTTTATAACAAAAAGTAGAAAATGTCATTTTTTTTCAAAATTTTCAGTCTTTTTCCGTTTATAGCGCAAAAAATAAAAACGGCAGAGGTGATCAAATATCATCAAAAGAAAGCTCTATTTGTGGGAAGAAAAGGACGCAAATTTCGTTTGGGTAGAGCATTGCATGACCGCGCAATTAGCAGTTAAAGCGACGCAGTGCCGAATTGTAAAAAGTGCTCTGGTCAGGAAGGGGGTAAATCCTTCCGGGGCTGAAGTGGTTAAATGACCATCTGCATATCAATAAATATCACCAAAGAGTTGAATGGGACTTCAAAAGAGTCCCATTCAAGGTGCCACCCCCTTAGGAATATATAAACTGTACTATGAGGCTCTCAGGTATAGCAGAGCAATTATTTTTGAACATATCACCATATACTGTATTTATGTTTGCTCCCCTGTTTATGGCTAAAACTATAGGCTCGAATATTAAATACATCTTTGTTGAATGTGGCTTCAGCAGTCAACATGTTATTGAAACCACCTTGAGTTCTGGGGTTTCCCTATCAATTGGTCCTTCGAGCCGTAAACGATAACTCTACAGACACTACTAAGACACAGAATGGGAAAACACAACCTGGGAATTCGCTTCTAAGGTAAGCTAACTTTTGCTTACTGTGACTTCCCCTTGTGCTGTGCTAATTTCTGTAAGTTGGTGTTATAGAGTACTCTTTCCAAGAACCTTGACTGTTTAATTATGTTGTTTTTATTTTTACGTTTCTTTTTACTTTCCATACTATCTGTACTTTGTACTATCCTTTGCATGCGTGTGTTCTGTGTGTTATGCTGAATGGATTGCCTTATTTCAGGTGCAATTTGTGCTTAGCTAGGATTTCTGCAGTTCCTGGGTCTGGGGTGACCAGTCAGGTCAGAAATTGAGTTTTCGGACTCAAGGTATCATTTATAGGCTGTGGCTGATAAGGTACTATGTGTAGTAGGGCCCTGGTTTATTGCCAACCTTAGTACCAGTTTTTAATGAAATTCTGTTTTCCTTTTCTCTTCTACCTAGTTCTCCATAAAACTACACCATGAGTAGAAGTCTCTCCTATTCTGCAAACAGTGCCTATAAACTGATGTGGAAGACTTTAGGGAAGCAGAACTGTCACATTATATATACTCTCTCTCTCTTCTCTCTCTCTCTCTCTCTCTCTCTCTCTCTCTCTCTCTCTCTCTCTCTCTCTCAGAGTCTAGAACTTTCTCCTATTGAGATTTTTGGTTACTGTACTGCACCATTTGTTGGAATATGTGATGCTGTGTGTATCCTGCTTGAGTGGCTTGTCTAAGGGAGTGTTTTTTTATTTACATTCTTGAACTGTTTTAATCTGTCTGTGTGACCCCATTCAGTTTGTGTAACTGAACCCCTTTTCTGTTGTGTGCCTGTCATATGTGCTGCCATGTATCTTGCACATAAGTTTCAGGGCCCGGCTCAGCCCTTACTTCTCAGAGCTGGCCCCTCAGCTGTCGGCTAATTGCCAGCTCCTATCTCTCCACAGTTACTCAGCTGTTGATGATTTCCTGCTCGTCAGTCCTGCCTACTTAAGCCGTCCAGCCCAGAGGATCTCTGCCTTCGCCTTGGTCAACATCACAGAGACATTCTCCTGCATTCCTGTTTAAAGACTTGCTTTGCTGACATCCCTTCTGGCTCCAGATCCTGCTTGCTATTCCACTACATTGATCCCTGACTTCTGGCTTGGCTGACTTTCTGTTCCGGTTACTGAACTTTGGCTATGTTTTGACTACGTTTGTTCTTTTCACTTTTATTATTAAACAAGTGTGATTTAACTGTACTTCTGTCTCGGTCTGATTTCATGGTTACTGACAATAAGTGGACTGTTTCTATTTAGAAAGGAGTGTGTTTTTACATCCTAAATACATAGTTTCCTTTTTAGCAGGTTCTGTGACTAACCCCCCCCCCCTTCCCTTGGTCTGTGTGACTCAGGTGTCCCTATTCAGCTGTGTGCCTGTCAGTCTATGTGGCTGATTTGTACAGTGTATTGTCTGGTATAGATCCTTGGCAGGGATTGGGGCCAGATATACAGTTTCTGCTATTACCTAGGTGCATTGTGTCTGTGTTACGTAGGGACCTAGTAATAGATGAATTCTCGAGGAAGTCTCACCACCGTGTGAGAGGGGGAATTGTACCACCGAGTACACCCCAGATGGTGATCTGTGTGATCCCACCGGGAGCTCCTCCTGGATTGCCAATGATTTCACTTTGGGAACAGGAGTGACCGAGCCCCTCAAGGAATGGACCCAAGGCACACAGGGGTTTGTACCCCTAGAAGGCTAAGTCAAATGAAAAATGTTGATGTACCTAATAATAACATTGGTGAGATAACTGCAAGCACATTATGTCTTAAACTACCACCCAGCGTACTCTTAATGACCTAAGTAGACACATGGATTAGAGCCCATTGTAAACGTGTATGCCAAAAAGAAAAAAAGAGAGGAACGATGAGAAGATGAGACCTATATTGAAACAGATATGGTCTAGGTATAGGTAGGCATGGAAAGTGCCATTTTATTAGAGAAATGTGCTACAGGTTAAAGTTGGCTGTGTGAGAGTTATGTTTGTTGTGTAGAGGTGTGTGAGATCCATGGATTGATATGTCGTGTTAGTTGTATTAATATGCCTAAAGTGCTGTATCAACAAAACAGATAATAACACAGATTGAATATTGGTTGCATGATTTGTTTTGTGTTGTTATGTATGTTTTAAAGTGCTAAAACATTGCCACAAATACAATTACAAGAAAATTGCAAGAAAAATATTTTGTGTGTAAAGCGTGACCTAAAAAAAAACAATTTGATCTATATAATTTGGGTAAAAATTGACTTAAATTTGTAAAATCATGTGCAATGTGTAGTCATTTTGCACTGTTGTAAATTTAATATGGAAAAGAAAACGTAAAATATTATATTTGCTTATTCTAAAAGGAAAGTTAATCTAAAAACTGTGAGCTGAAAATCATTAAACACTTGGCTAATCATGTGGTCATTGAAGCCACACCCAATGCAGTTAATAAAATTGATAAAAATATGAAATGTTAAAAGATTAGTGACATAAAAAAAACTTTTTCACTGATGATTAAAGTTTAAAAATAAGGAATGCTGTTTTATAGTTTAAGGAGCAATGACCCCCCCCCCTTCTTTGACACAGGTTAATTGCATGGCGTGTGTGTATGAACAGTTTTTTGTCATGCAAATTGAATGAGCTGAAAAAAAAAGTGAAATTACCCCTTAGTAATGTACAAATATGTGTATTAACTGCAATCTTTGTTTTCATAGAAGAAACAGTTTTGAAAAGTTTTCCAAAGTGTTATGGTGAAGTATAACTTTATTGTAGAGATGGGAACTTACACAAATTGAACAATAGTTGTTTTTATAGTAAAGGTACACCATACATAAAATTCACGTGGTAATAATTCGTTTGACGTCAAGAATGGTATCATAATGGGGAATTTTAATTTTACAGACATAGACTGGGCAGAGGGAACCACGCATTCGTTGAAGGCTAGCCAGTTCCTAAATGTCTTGCAGAACAATTTCATGCTTCAGATGGTAGACGCACCAACTAGAAATAAATCGTTACTGGATCTACTGATTACCAACAATACAGACCTGATCACAGATGTGGAAATACGGGTAATTTAGGAAACAGCGATCACAGGTCAATTGGCTTGGCTGTATCCAGATTTTGCAAAAGCATTTGACACAGTTCCCCATAAACGTTTACTGTACAAAATAAGGTCCGTTGGCATGGACCATAGGGTGAGTACATGGATTGAAAACTGGCTACAAGGGCGAGTTCAGGGAGTAGTGATAAATGGGGAGTACTCGGAATGGTCGGGGTGGGTAGTGGGGTCCCCCAGGGTTCTGTGCTGGGACCAATCCTATTTCTTTTGTTCATAAACTACCTGGAGGATGGGGTAAACAGTTCAATCTCTGTATTTGCGGACAATACTAAGCTAAGCAGGGAATTAACTTCTCCACAGGATGTGGAAACCTTGCAAAAAGATCTGAACAAATTAATGGGGTGAGCAACTACATGGCAAATGAAGTTTAATGTAGAAAAATGTAAAATAATACATTTGGGTGTTAAAAATATGAATGCAATCTATACACTTAGGGGAGAACCTCTGGGGGAATCTAGGACAGAAAAGGACCTGGGGGTCCTAGTAGATGATAGGCTCAGCAACAGCATGCAATGCCAAACTGCTGCTAACAAAGCACACAGAATATTGCCATGCATTAAAAAGGGGATCAACCCCAGAGATAAAACGATAATTCTCCCACTCTACAAGACTCTGATCCAGCTGCACCTGGAGTATGCTGTCCAGTTCTGGGCACCAGTCCTCAGGAAGGATATATCCTTTGGTGCAGACAAGACAGAGAAAATGAATCACCACTCAGGTAGACCTGCTTCCAGGTGTGTATGAGTAAATTCTTCAGAGGAGGGGAGTCCCAGGTGCTGGCTAAATGCAAATTGAAGCTAGGTTTGAAACAGGAAAATCTGGATGCCGCACACCAGATAAAGTTGAAAAATCTTCTTTATTGTAAAACTTGGATCATCAAAAATACAGGACAATCAGGCAGATAGTACAGACACAGCTGACGCGTTTCACACTCTAATTTGAGCGCTTACTCAGCTGAGCTATGAGTAAGCGCTTGAATTAGAGTGCGAAATGCGTCAGCTGTGTCTGTACTATCTGCCTGATTGTCCTGTATTTTTGATGATCCAAGTTTTACAATAAAGAAGATTTTTCAACTTTATCTGGTGTGCGGCATCCAAATTTTCCTGTTTCAAACCTAACCTCAGGAAGGATGTACTGAAAATGGAGCGAGTACAAAGAGGGGCAACTTAGCTAATAAAGGGTCTGGAGGATATTAGTTATGAGGAAAGATTGCGAGCACTGAACTTATTCTCTCTGGAGCAGAGACGCTTGAGAGGGGATATGATTTCAATTTACAAATACTATACTGGTGACCCCACAATAGGGATAAAACCTTTTTGTGGAAGGGAGTTTAACAAGCTACGTGGCCACTCATTAAAATTAGAAGAAAAGAGGTTTAACCTTAAACTACGTAGAGGGTTCTTTACTGTTAAGCCCCGTACACACGGTCGGACTTTTCGTCTACAAAAGTCCAACGGACGCTGACGGACTAAAGCTGGCTGGTAATCCGATCGTGTGTGGGCTTCTCCGGACTTTCAACTGACTTTTTTAGCCTCAAATCCGACGTACTTTAGATTTGAAACATGCTTCAAATCTTTACGACGGACTCGAGTCCGGTCGAAAAATCCGCTCGTCTGTATGCTAGTCCGACAGACAAAAACCCACGCTAGGGCAGCTATTGGCTACTGGCTATGAACTTCCTTATTTTAGTACGGTGTACGTCATCACGTAAGAATTCGACGGACTTTTGTGTGATCGTGTGTAGGCAAGTCTGTTCGTTAGAAAGTCCGCCGCAAGTCCGTCGAAAGTCCGCCAAAAGTCCGTCGAAAGTCTGTCGGACAGGCTGTCGGACTTTTGTAGCTGAAAAGTCCGACCGTGTGTACGCGGCATAAGAGTGGCAAGGATGTGGAGTTACCTTCCACAGGCGGTGGTCTCAGCGGGGAGCATCGATAGTTTCAAAAAACTATTAGATAAGCACCTGAACTACATACAATATACAATATACCACGTAATACTGACATATAATCACACACATAGGTTAGACTTGATGGACTTTTGTGTTTTGTTACTAAACTTTTGATGCTTATTCCTCAAATTAGTTCTTTGCCCTGGGTTGATCTATTTAAGGTCTTCAGAACAGAAGAAGACCACAGCCTTCAAAGACAATTCACCAATGGAAGTATTGTTCTAAAGTCTTTCTATTTTCATATGTAAACATTTATGGGTTTCACTCCCTCCATTAGCTAAATATCGGTGCAGTCATTTGAGTTTGTACTGCCCTTAGCAGTTTATTGTTCCTATTTACAGTATGAGGTGCTAAACTTTTTTGTTGTGTTCTGATCTGACATGTATGAGCTTTGAAATTTAAAGCAATGCCCCAGATACCGTATATACTCGAGTATAAGTCGTTCCGAGTATAAGTCGAGGCCCTAATTTACTACAAAAAAATGGGAAAAACTTATTGACCCGAGTATAAGACGAGGGTGAGAAATGCACAGCTACTGTAAGTGGAAAAGAGGGTCAACAATGCCCATTTGCAGCATCACTGTGCCCATTTGCATGCCTCACTGTGCCCATTTGCAGCCATAGGTCCCCTGAACTTCAAACTCGGTAGTTAAGGGTTCCTAGATGCCCCCTAGCTGCAGCCAAAATTTGGGGTCTCTGAACCCAAAGGGTCCTGAAATGACATTGCTGCAGATGGACACAGTTGACCAAATTTGGGGCCCTGTATCTCGGGGACACGTAGTGGTAGGAACCCCAAATTTGGTGTGCAAACCCAGTGGAACTAGCACCATAAAATTTCCAAAGCTGGGGTTTCTAGCACCAAGTGGCCCCGAGATACAGGGCCCCAAAAATCAGTTCAGAAAATGTCAAGCACTTTTCTGCAGCAGAAAATGACATTTTCTGAATCGGTTTTGGGGCCCCGTATCTCAGGGCCACTTAGTGATAGGAACCCCAGCTTTGGATATTTTATGGTACCAGTTCCACTGTGTTTGCATACCAAATTTGGGGTTCCTAGCCCCAAGTGGCCCTGAGAAATGGGGCCCCAAAGTCGGTTCAGAAAATGTCAAGCACTTTTCTTCAGCAGAGAATGACATTTTCCGAACCGATTTTGGGGCCCCGTATCTCAGGGCCACTTAGTGCTAGGAACTTCATCTTTGGATATGTTGTGGTACCAGTTCCACTGTGTTTGCATACCAAATTTGGGGTTCCTAGCACCAAGTGGCCCTGAGATATGGGGCCCCAAAGTCGGTTCGGAAAATGAAATTTTTTGCTGCAGAAAAGTGCTTGACTCGAGTATAAGTCGAGGGGGGCACTTTCAGCACAAAAAAATGTGCTGAAAAATTCGACTTATACTCGAGTATATACGGTAATTAAGCGTCTCCTGTCTTAGGCTACGTTTCCACTATAGTGACCCCCAAAGTCACGTGATTCAGAGACTCTGGAGTCCAACTTTACAGTCTCTAGATCGGGGTTGCATCGAAGGTCGCATCTAGGTAGTGCATGAACCTTTTCAAAGTTGCTGCAACTTTAAGTCACAGTAGTGGAGACTGAGCCTTATATAGTTTCTGTATATTATTTTATGATGAAAAGCTTTATTAAGATTGAATTGAATAATTACTGCTCTAGTTTAAATATCTATGGTATAGAAATGAATTACTACAAGTATGTCATTGTTACTACATTGAGTGTTAAGATTACTTGGGTATTATTAAGATTTTAAATTAGACCTATGTCACAGATCTTCATCTTTTCTACAGATCTGTCTCCTCTATTCCCAAAGATCAGCAGGTATGCTAGTATTGTATTGGTATTGGCATTTAGTTCTATTGCTTTAACTTATAAGGTCTGCGGTTGTATCTTGTCCCACAAACCTTGTGTTTAAGCCTAGTTAAACCTCCTGTTGTTAATTGAATTAGCTACATGCCCAGCCAGTACTGCCTTTTCAAGCTGATGCACATTGCCTTAGGCTTTGCATATTAATGTCCCTAGCAAGTCTGCCTTTGTGTCTCCAAGTGTATTTCAAGCCAGTTTCCTGTTCAGGTGTCATCATGCAACTCTACCTACTCTTATAGATTTCTTTTGTGACTGTTTGCATGGCTACTCATTTCTAGCTGTCTTGTGTGTCTTTGTGTATCTGTCCTCATTGTCAGAGCAATTATTTTTTAACATATCACCATGTACTGTATTTATGTTTGCTCCCCTGCGTATGGCTAAAACGATATGCTTGAATATTAAATACAGCTTTGTTGAATGTGGCTTCAGCAGTTAACATGTAATTGAAACTCCTTGAGTTCTGGGGTTTCCCTATCAGATCCCCTACCAATCAACAATAATTTTGGCTCCCACAGCTACAGTATGTGCTGATGTGATACACAGATTAGTCCTGAATTTAAGAAGGTGCTCCTAATGACAACTCTTTGTGTATAAAAGACACCTGTCCACAGAATTTCTTTCATCCATTCAAACCTCACCATCATGGGCAAGACCAAAGAGCTGTCAAAGGACGTCAGGGACAATATTGTAGACCTGCACAAGGCTGCAATGGGTTACAAGACCATCAGCAAAAAGCTTGGTAAGAAGGAGACAACTGTTGGGGCGATTATTGTCAAATGCAAGAAATACAAATTAACCATCAATCGCCCTTGTTCTGGAGCTCCATGCAAGATTTTGCCTCATGGGGTAAGGATCATGAGTAAAGTGAAGGATCAGCCAAGAACTACACGGGAGGAGCTTGTCAAGGCAGTTGGGACCACAGTCACCAAACAAACCATTGGTAACACAATATCCACCATGGATTGAAATCCTACAGTGCCTCAAGAAGGCACATGTGCAGTTTGTCAATGAACATCTAAATGATTCAGAGAAGGTTTGGGAGAAAGTGCTGTGGTCAGATGAAACCAAAATTGAGCTCTTTGAGATTAAACTTGACTCACCATATTTGAAGGAAGAAAAATGCTGACTATGACCCTAAGAACGCCATCCCTACAGTCAAGCAGGGAGTGGAAACATTATGCTTTGGGGCAGGCCAACTTTGCTGCATTGAGGGGCCAATGGGTGGAGCCATGTATTATAAAGTATTGTATGAGAACCTTCTTCCCTCAGCCAGAGCACTGAAGATGGGTCATGGATGGGTCTTTCAGCATGACAATGACCCAAAGCATACCGCCAAGGCAACAAAGGAGTGGCTCAGGAAGAAGCAAATTAAGGTCATTGAGTGGCCTAGCCAGTCCCCAGATCTTAATCATATAGAACATTTATGGAGGGAGCTAAAACTTTGAGTTGCCAAGTGACAGACAAGAAACCTTAAGGATTTAGAGAAGATCTGTAAAGAAGAGTGAACCAAAATCTATCCTGAGATGTGTGCAAACCTGGTAACCAACTACAAGAAAGTCTTACCTCTGTGCTTGCCAACAAGGGTTTCTCCATCAAGTACTAAGTCATGTTTTGCTTGGAGATCAAATGCTTATTTTACTCACTGAACTGCAACTCAATTTATAACATTTCCATAACATTTATAACATGTCTCTATCATTTAACCACTTAAGGACCGGAAGGATTTGCCCCCTCAATGACCAGGCCATTTTTTGTGATACGGCACTGCGTCGCTTTAACTGACAATTGCGCGGTCGTGCAACATTGTACCCAAACAAACTTTATGTCCTTTTGTTCCCACAAATAGAGCTTTCTTTTGGTGATATTTGATCACCTCTGTGTTTTTTATTTTTTGCACTATAAACAAAAAAAGAGCGACAATTTTGAAAAAGAAAAACAATATTTTTTACCTTTTGCTATAATAAATATACAAAAAAAAAAAAAATGTCTTTATCAGTTTAGGCCAATATGTATTCTACATTTTTTTTTTTTTTGGTAAATAAGCGTATAATGATTGGTTTGTGCAAAAGTTATAGCGGCTACAAAATAGGGGATAGATTTATGGCCTTTTTAAATGTATTTATTTTTTACTAGTAATGGCAGCAATCTGCGATTTTTAGCGGGACTGCAACATTGCGGATCGGCTGTGTATGACCACCTGAAATGGCTACAGACTCTTCTGGCCAGCTTTAGCACATCTTGCAACCCTGGGTACGTATTTAGGAAACGCTGCACCACCAAATTGAGGACATGTGCCTGAGATACAGTTTGTAGATAGCAACAGTGCGATCTGCTGCAAATGTGCTGAAAAAGGCCCAGACAGCTGAGGTTTGGGGAGTGGGCCAGGAGATAACAGCTGCAGAATGTGATGGAATAGGGTGGCTGATCTCTACTCTTTCTTGATCTCGGCCCCCTTGGGGTTGTGTTGCCTCACCTTCAGTTTCCTCCTCTGCTCTATCTGGCACCCAAGTTGGATCAGTGACCTCATCATCATTATCATCTCTATCTCCTCCATCTTCATCATTACTACTGGAGACAACTTGGCAATACGCTGTGGCTTGGGGAACATGCATCCCAATTTGTCTACCAGTGTTCCTCCCACTCTCTAGGCTCATGTTCCTGTCATCCTCAACCTCATAACCAATGTCTGAATCCAGTAATGGTTGGGCATCATCAAGGAGCAAGTGGCTGACACTGTGGTCAAATAACTCAGCTGACTCCTCAATGGCTGATGTTGGGGCTATGGCAGGAATAGACATGGACAAGGAGGCAGGTTTATTCACTCTGGCAACTGCAGGGGACTGCACACTTGTATCTGCTTGCTTGACAGAGGATGAGAAGGATGAGGAAGGTTTAGTAAGCCAGTCCACCACCTCCTCTGCATGCTGTGGCTGGATAGCATGGGCAAACTCACTAAACAGAGGAAATGATGCCCTGCCTGAGGACTCACCACCAATTCCACCTTTGCCTGTGGACACATTTGTTGCTGGCCCCCTTACAGTGCCAAGGGAACATCTGCCTCTCCTTGTTGTCCTCCCAGACATTATTGGGAGGGAGGGGACGGTGCTTATAGACAAATGTAAAGAAGAAGTTGAAATCTGTACGTAGATGCACTTTAATCATTGTAAAGAGGTGTTTGCTGCACTTTAATTTGAGTACTCACACTACACAGACACACTCCACGGATACACTCTAATATGCCAAACGTACAGTGATGCACAGAACTATATGGCGTTAAAATGGCAGTAACTTACACACAAAACTATATTGTGTTATCCTGGCAGTAACGCACACAGAACTAAATGGTGTTAAACTGGCAGTAACGCACAAAACTATTTGGCATTAAACTGGCAGTAACGCACACAGAACTATATGGCGTTAAACTGGCAGTAACGCACACAAAACTATATTGCGTTATCCTGGCAGTAATGCACACAGAACTAAATGGTGTTAAACTGGCAGTAACGCACAAAACTATTTGGCATTAAACTGGCAGTAACGCACACAGAAGTAAATGGCGTTAAACTGGCAGTAACGCACAAAACGATATGGCGTTAAACTGACAGTAACGCACACAGAACTTGATGGCGTTAAATGGGCAGTAACGCACACAAAACTATATGGCGTTAAAATGGCAGTAACACACACAGAAGTAAATGGCGTTAAACTGGCAGTAACTCACACAGGAATAAATGGCATTAAACTAACGCAATCAAATAGACGGTGTTCAATCGTCACTACATTGATGCTATCTGAACTGTCCCTACTCCAGCTATACACTAATGTAAAGATTACTGACACGGCCTCACTACACTACAATGAAACTATCTGAGCTCTCCCTAATCTACACTAATGCATGTATGAATGACATGGTCTCACTACACTACAGTGAAACTATCTGAACTTTCCCTACTCTAGCTGCACACTATACAAAGCTATGCACACTATGCAAAAGCAAAGATGGTCCTCCTCACTACACTCATACTATCCCTAGACTGACACTAAACTAATATTCTACACTGACAATAGAAGCAAAATAGCACAGTATAGCACACTAACTAACTAATAGCACTGAACAGAGCCCTGTTCTATCTCTCTCCACGCTGAAATCACACTGAAAAATGGCTGCCATTGAAAGAATACTTTTATACTGTGGGGCGGGCATGAGCCACGATTGGATAAAGTCATGATGACAGTGTCCAATCATGATTCTGACAGTGCTCTGTGCCCTGATTGGCTGAAGCTTTCACTGCTTCAGCCAATCAGGGTTTGCAATGCACTGTTCAGCGCCGCAATGCATTGTGGTCAGTTTGGGGGGCGAACAAACGGTTGAATGACCCATTTGTTCGACTGTTCACCAAACAACGAAAGTTTGGCCCGAACTTATGCTCGGGCCGAACCGTTCGCCCATCCCTACTTCATAGTACAAAAGTAGCAAATAATTACTAACAGTACACTTTATACCAAAATACACAATGACACCTAATATACCAAGAAATGTTTCTAAAAATACCTGATGCATCAAAAAAATATGACCAAGGTTACGTGCTCCCAGAACGCCTCATTTGTCACTTACCTTCATTCTACAAATTCTAACATTTTTTTTACTTCAATTTCTTCTGCTCTGTTTCTCTTTTTTTGACATTGACAGACGTGCCCATCATTGGGTGTATTTACTAAGGGCAAAAGAATGTGCACTTTGCAATTGCAGTTGCTCCAGAGCTTAGTAAATGAGGGGAAGCTCTGCTGACTTTCATCACCCAATCATGTGCAAGCAAAAATGCTATTTTTTTCCGTCCCTTAAATGTGTTTTAGTAAATCCACCCTATTGTGTTGCTTGTGACTGGCTGATTGTACTGCTGTTGCCCAGCCTCAAGTGTTACCTCTCTGTAGTGGCCTACATACGCAGTGGTATTTAATTAATATTACCAATGTTATTTGTTATGTAATGGTTGATAATAATAGGTAGTAATGCCTTTGATGATTCCATGAATAATTACATTATGTCCAGGAATGCCCCTGCTTGCATACAGCTATTAATATTTAGCCATAGCAGTATCAATGTTGATCCAGTGGTAAATCATTTTGCTACCTAATACAGTGTATCTAAACCTTTTTTTCAGTCACAAGACCCCTTAAAAATATGTAAAATCTTGAGGCACCCCAGTCTAAAATTTAAAAAATGTAAATTTTGCTTATAAATGGGAAACCTGAGCCTTGGACAAAGTACAAAACTGCCTTGATGAATAAACATTAGAAGCAACGCTTTACATGAGAGTTCCCCTATCATGTCAGAGTCTTCCCATCTCATCAGAAACCTTCCTATATATAAATACCCCTCATTTACATCAGAGCCCCCAACACATAAGAGTCCCTCATGACAGAGGCCCCTCATCCAAGAGTTCTTTCATCACATTTGAGACTCCCCAATCATAGAGCCCGTAATCACACAGCAAGGCAGATGGTGGGAGATGGAGCAGGTCTGGAGGTGGTGGACTTCTGTCATCTCCTGGATGCTGAGGTCAGGTCTGTATACAACCTGCCCAGGATCAGTGTCATGCATTGCCATGGTGTGGGCAGACTGGCCATCAATACCATAGCAACAAATGTTGCTGTACATCCTGGCCCTAGAGTGTCATTGGTTGTTATGGTCATGGAGGCAAGCCTGCCTACACTATGGCAACTCATGACACTAATTCAGTGTAAACTGGTTCCTGTGCTTGTGACACCTTGAGGGAGCCCAAGCAGCACCCCAAGAACGGTGGCACTCTGGTTGAGAAGCACTGCCCTAATGGGTCTACTTTTTGTCCTTACTCTTTTGTCCATTTACTCCTAAACTCCACAGTCCTTCCAAACTGCCACAGAATTCTGGAATGGGGAATACACGATTGCAGCCTGTAAGAAAGCAGAAATTTAAGTATCTAAGTTCTTTTTCTACCTAGACCTCAGCAAAAGCCTCTGTAAGAGTGTACATTCTGGGAGCGGGGGGTATTTATATATAGGACAATAAGGGACAGGTGGGAACCTTATTATCTGTGTGTCCAGACCTGTGACCTCATACACTGGAAGCATCTAAAAGAGAATTTGAGAGTTGGCATATCCTTAATATTTTATGTTAAGTATTTTATACCCAAGGGTCTTGGCCCCATTCAGCCGCATTGCTACAAAGTATTGCACAGTTTTACTTTTTACATTTTTTTAAATAAGCCCTATTGACTTCAGTTTAGGTTCGCCGCCATGCAAATGTAGAAATTTCCAGTTTATATGTAAGCATAGATGTTCATTTGCTACGCATAAATTCAACAATGTTGCTTCAGGGCATCAATTAGAGGCTCTTTTTTGAGAATAAACAAACAGTGTAATCCTTGTAGTTACGCTGACTCTAATTATAGATTTGTTGTCTTTTTTTTAAGTGAGAGTGTGGAAGCGATTAAGTTTGAAGTGGAAAGTGAGAAAACAAAATCACGCTTGACTCAGAGGTGCTAGATGCGGGGAACATCCCACCAGAGGTGGGGGCAGGGTGAGAAACAGAATAGTATTCTGCATAATGACTTTTTAAAGAAAAGATGCAGTACGTTCATTTGAAAGAGCAACTGGCTGATCCTATTTACAGCCTTTCTCAAACTTTTAAACTGGAGGAATCTTGAAATAACTTTCCAATCTCTGGGAACTCCTGCCAATAATTACAATACTAATAATGCTACCCACCATACATTACTGTGGTGGTTAATGTAAAGGATGCTCCTTACCTTGGTAGTCAAAGGGATAAATGGCCACCTTACAGATGGTTAAAAAGATTATTGGTGTCAGTGGTTACAGCCGGGAAGACCCGGCTGTCATGGTGCAAGTTGGCACCAATGACAAAGTCAGAGGCAGATGCAGTGTCTTAAAAAATGATTTTAGGAACTTGGGAGCTAATATGAGGAAAAGGACCCCCAAGGTAGTATTCTCAGAAATACTACCAGTACATCGAGTCACACCAGCAAGGCAGAGGGAGATTAGGAAGTAACAAGTGGCTGATGAGCTGGTGTAGTAAGGGGGGGTTTGGGTTCCTGGAGGACTGGGCCGACTTCTCAGTCGATCACCAGTACTATAGAAGGGAGGGACTGCACCTAAATGAGGAGGATGCAGATCAACTGGGAGTAAAGATGGCCAAAAAGTTAGAGGAGTTTTTAAACTAGACGACGGGGGGACGAGGGCCCAGAGGTAGAGATAGTCAGCGCAGAATATATTCCAGAGGGTAGTATTGGGAGCATTAGTGGTAGGTTGACTAAAGCACATAAACTCAAGGTAAGTATAGTAACAAGTCCTAGTTGCAATCTCAGAACACCCAATAAGAGGATAGTATGCGACCGGTCTAAACTACGTGGCATGTTCACCAATACCAAGAGCCTGACGGACAAGATGGGTGAACTAGAGATACTGTTGTACTAGGAGGATTTGGATTTTGAGGGAATTTCAGAGACCTGGTTCAACAGCTCTTGGGATAGAGAGGGTAAAAATGGGGGAGGGGTATGCCTATATATCAAAAATAATGTACAAGTGAATGTGAGAGATGGCCCCATAAAGAATGAGGAAGGACATCTGGTTACAAAGGATGGGGAGATGGCAAAGGTATTGAATTTATTCTTCTCCTCAGTCTTCACAAGGAAATCGGGGGGCTTCAGTAACCAAAACTGCATTGTTTATCCTTATGACACATCACAGGAAGCACCTCCATGGTTAACAGAGGACAGAATTAAAATTAGACTTGGGAAACGTAACATTAATAAATCACCGGGACCAGATGGCTTGCATCCGAGGGTACTTAGGGAACTCAGTCAAGTAATTGCCAGACCATTGTTCCTAATTTTTACTGACAGTCTACTGACTGGAATGGTACCAGCTGATTTGAGAAAAGCCAATGTAGCACCAATATTTAAAAAGGGCCCAAAATACATCCCTGGGAATTACAGACCAGTTAGCCTAACATCAATAGTATGCAAGCTCTTGGAGGGGATGATAAGAGACTATATACAAGATTTTAGTAACGAGAACGGAATCATTAGCAGTAATCAGCATGGATTCATGAAGAATCGTTCTTGTCAAACCAATCTATTAACCTTCTATGAGGAGGTGAGTTGCCATCTAGATAAAGTAAGGCCCGTAGACGTGGTGTTTCTGGATTTTGTAAAAGCATTTGACACAGTTCCCCATAAACGTTTACTGTACAAAGTAAGGTCCATTGGCATGGACCATAGGGTGAGTACATGGATGTACATGAGTACATGGATTGAAAACTGGCTACAAGGGTGAGTTCAGAGGGTGGTGATAAATGGGGAGTACTCGGAATGATCAGAGGTGGGTAGTGGGGTCCCCCAGGGTTCTGTGCTGGGACCGATCCTATTTATTTTGTTCATAAGCGACCTGGAGGATGGTGTAAACGGTTCAATCTCTGTATTTGTGGATGATACCAAGCTAAGCAGGGCAATAACTTCTCCGCAGGATGTGGAAACCTTGCAAAAAGATCTGAACAAATTAATGGGGTGGGCAACTACATGGCAAATGAGGTTTAATGTAGAAAAATGTAAAATAATGCATTTGGGTGGCAAAAATATGAATGCAATCTATACACTGGGGGAGAACCTCTGGGGGAATCTAGGATAGAAAAGGACCTGGGGTTCCTAGTAGATGATAGGCTCATCAATGGCATGCAATGCCAAGCTGCTGCTAACAAAGCAAACAGAATATTGGCATGCATTAAAAAGGGGATCAACTCCAGAGACAAATTGAAAATTCTAGCGTATGCTGTTCAGTTCTGGGCACCAGTCCTCAGGAAGGATGTACTGGAAATGGAGAGAGTACAAAGAAGGGCAACTAAGTGAATAAAAGGTCTGGAGGATATTAGTTATGAGGAAAGGTTGCGTGCACTGAACTTATTCTCTCTGGAGAAGAGACGTTTGAGAGGGGATAGAAATTCTATTTATAAATACCGTACTGACGGAAGGGAGTTTAACAAGTTTAACAAGACATGTGGCCACTCATTAAATTAGAAGAAAAGAGGTTTAACCTTAAACTACGTATAGGGTTCTTTACTGTAAGAGCGGCAAGGATGTGGAATTCCCTTCCACAGTCGGTGGTCTCAGCGGGGGGCATCGATAGTTTAAAAAAACTATTAGATAAGCACTTGAACAACAGCAACATACAGGGATATACAATGTAATACTGACATATAATCACACACATAGGTTAGACTTCATGGACTTGCTATGCTATCAAGAAACGCTTAGCAACCCAAGGGTTGCACAGAACGCTAGTTGGAAAAGGCTGCTGTATTATAACTGGTGGTGGTTAATACAAATAACCTGAAAGTGAAATTGCCACATATATCACCCATGGGGCTCACCACTTTTTCATTCCTTCTACAACTTGAAAATTATTACCCTTTACTTCATGAATAGGATACAGTCAGTACTTTGCAGAAAAACACAACCCTCTCTGGGATCTGTGGATCTGTGGGGACAGCCTCATGGCAAACATCAATAAAGAAATGTTTGGTGATTACTGTGTAGTCGGAAATATATCATTTGTTTCTTCATTTCTGTAAATGACCCTTTTGCATGGTATAACCCATCCTGAATCTGAAACTCAGGGGATAAGGATTTCAACAGTATTTTGTAAACTGCCTGCCTATTTTGCCTCTTTTCTGTATTATATGTCACATTTTACCATCGCCCACCTCTATTACTGACACCCATGGCATCATTTTCAGTGACCTTTCCTACACCACTGTAACCCATGCCTTTCAATTGCCCATAAACAGTAAAGGAATCTTATTAGGTGTTATGGTTAGGGGACAATACTCACAGGAAGCGGAGGCTCTAGGGTTTTTGGGACTGCCAGGGACCAAGATATGACAGTGCGACACAGATGTGGTAAAAATGTCTGCACATTTGGAGAGGGTGTGTTTGAGGTGCAGTGTCTATGGAGAGCTTGGTATTCTCCAGAGCACCCCAGCAAGACTGATCGATTTAGCTGCAGGGCAGCTCCCAGGTTGCAGCCCTCAAACACACGTGGGCAGGCTACAGCTGTGACCAGATACTGTGAGGAAAAGGGAACACTGGAATGTACAGGAGCAGAAGGGATAGTCTCTTGCAGTGCAGCAGCCAAACACACTTGTGAAAGAGACTGTAGCTCCCTTGGAGTAAGTTGTATACACAAATGCCTGGAACCCAAGGGGACTTTTGGAGTAAACAATGCACAGGAGTAGTGTCATGCAAGGAGTCTCTTGGGATAAACATAGGAACAAATTAGGAGCACAAAATAGTCCAGAGGGGACACTGGGAACAGTTATGCTGGTAGAGACAGTTGGTCACAGAAAACCTCGGAAAGTAGGCTTCAGGAGACATACAGGGTTTGGCAGCTAGTATACTGAAACATTGCTCGAATGTCAAGGAACCAATGCACTACACCTTTACAACAGAGGTTGAGCACAAATTGGCTGCAGGATTTGCTGCAAGCTTGTACATAGGGAAAAACCCGGTAATGGAGCAAGGCACAGGTAAGTGTGACATTAAGTTCATTAGGTACAAAATGGTCCAGGTGTCTCTATATAAGTGCCACCTGCTCCAATCAAGCGTCTTCCCCTGTACCCTCTGATGGATCATTCTTGTAATTTTGAGTTCCTGTGTTAAATCACAAGCTGCAGAGGCACAATGGCCACTCTTGCCCATCTGCAATTATATAGCTAATATAAAAAAAAAATTCCATTTGGTGTTCTGTCTGTAGCTGGTCTAATCTAGCGCTTGGTGTACAGCAGGCTTAAATTAATTAATTAATTTCACACAAGGGAAGCAATACAAAGAGAACACAAGACTTTTCCATACAAATACATGGTGGACCAGGCACATATCAGGAATATGAAGTGTTGGGGTAACAAATGCTTTAAGTGCATATTTTTTAGAACCTTTGTGTAGCAAGACCTCCATCTTTATGCAGAATGCCAATAGATCTGTTGATCTATGCGCAAAAAATATGACAGTGTGTTGAACAGCATGTAGCAAACTAACCACCACCTCCCAGTAGCTAATGGGCAACTAAATACTTCCCCAGCCTTCCTTGTAAATGTCCTCAATTATTTCAATATCCAGCAGGGGTTTTTGACACCTCAAAAAGTGTGCAGCAGGACAGCCAAGAATGAAGCATTTCTTTAAAACAAATTCCGGGTAAAACATTACAATTCATGCATTGTGCAGTTTATAAATAATCCCCCCCCCCCCCCCCATTTCCAGATAAACCGTATGGTATCTTAACAGTCTTTTACATATACATTATGGGGGTTATTTACAAAAGGCAAATCCACTTTGCACTACAAGTGCAAAGAACAAGTGCAAAGTGCACTTGGAAGTGCAGTCGCTGTAGATAAGAAAGTAAAAAACAGTATTTTAGCTTGCACTTGTTTGGATGATAAAATCAGCAGAGCTTCCCCTCATTTCAGATTTACCCCTCAGATTTACAGCGACTGCACTTTCAAGTGTACTTTCAGTGCAATTTCAAGTGCACTTTGCACTTGTAGTGCAAAGTGGATTTGCCTTTCGTAAATAACCCTCTATGTACGTCATCTATAGAGGCAGAGAGAATGAAAGCTACGGTGAACTTCCTTTCTACGGTCATTCTGAAGGCCTCTATGGTTGACATAGTTAACTGGTATTGGGAAATTACTGCTTGGGGGTGCTCTTGCAAGTTCATGCTGGTTCTTTGTGAAGTTTCTGCTCACATCTGTTGTGTATATAGTACTAGCACAACCTTTCGTACACGCACAATGTTTAAATAAAGGATTACAAAAAAAATGAACTCCAGGTATGGCAATTTTTACATAGTTACTTTAATCCAGCTTGAACCAAAATAAGTATGTATGTGCCATACCTGCGTGGTGCCCATGGAAGCTAGAAATGAACGCTACTACCGTGATCTTCACTAGATTCTGGGCCAGTGGCTGTGCTGCTGCATCGTGAACACAAGAGGTCCTAGCTTGACATGGGCACCATTCATAGAACATTTTCCATTTTCTCAAACAATGCAAAGCAGAAGAGGTGATGAGTCTGGATGGCAACATCACAATCTCCCGTTGTCCAATTAGAGAACGCTTTTCATTCATGGAAAGAAAGGAAAGTGTTCTCTAAATGGCGGTATGATTATGTCTGATTTTTGATGCTGAAAGCGGTACAATTATTTTGCATGGAAATTTGGCGTTTTATATTGTAGGCCTGTAATTCTTAGGAATAACTCACTTAAATCTGTCCAAACAAGAGTCTAGTAGAGGTATGATAAAGTTTGAAAAATGAAATTATAAATTATAATATAATAAATAACTACAAATAATTATAACAAATAATAATATAATAATAAAAAAAAATATTCAATAATGTAATCAAATCAAAAACACTGAAATTTGCTCAGTTGCAGAATAGTCTCTGTCATTACTTTTCAGTGTTTGATGATGGATCTCCCCACAAATAACTATCGCTCAATTCTGCGAGTGATTCTAATTTATTATCGCTGTTTTCTAGCTGGTCTAAAACCACTTTTTATGTAAAGGGACACTTTTTGGTTGCTATGGACAATCTCCAGTTTCCAGGCAGAAAGAACAGTATTTATAATATAAAATTGCATGCAGGGAACTGGAGAAACCACTAGGAACAAAAGGGATGTGAAATAAACTGATACAGTAATGTAATCTGTAAGATTACAATGTACTGTATATGTATTGTGTGTTTTACTTTTTGAATTTGGCGCCGTTCTCCGCCCCCGTGCGTCGCAACACTCGCAGGGAACGGAGCTCGGCACTGTAATGCCCCGTACACACGGTCGGCTTTTCCGAAGGAAAATGTGTGATAGGACCTTGTTGTCGGAAATTCCGACTGTGTGTGGGCTCCATCACACATTTTCCATCAGAATTTCCGACACACAAAGTTTGAGAGCAGACTATAAAATTTTCTGACAACAAAATCTGTTGTCGGAAATTCCGATCGTGTGTACACAAATCCGACGCACAAAGTGCCACGCATGCTCACAATAAATTAAGAGACGAAAGCTATTGGCTACTGCCCCGTTTATAGTCCCGACGTACGTGTTTTACGTCACTGCGTTCAGAACGATCGGATTTTCCGACAACTTTGTGTGACTGTGTGTATGCAAGACAGGTTTGAGCCAACATCCGTCGGAAAAAAAATCCATGGATTTTGTTGTCGGAATGTCCGATCAATGTCCGACCGTGTGTACGGGGCATAATAGATGCGGCGGAGGACGGCTCGCACACAGAGCGGGGAGACATGGCAGGATCCTGGGGACAAGGTAAGTAACCTCTTCCTGGATCCTGCGATGCGATCCTGAGTGTGGCTCGGGGTTACCGCTTTTGGTACTGAAAATCCACCCCGAGCCACGCTCGGGAATACCGCCAGGGAGGTTAAGCAGCAGGGAAGACGCTCAGCAAGGGACACAGAAGCTAGAGGCAATCACTGGAGTAGCAATGTCTGTTACACTGATTTGCAGCTTCCACAAACATTCCACAGATACGGCACGTACCATACTTACAATGCTCCAAGCTGGACCAAAGTAACTATGTAAAAATTGCCATACCTGGAAATCAGCTTTTAGAATCCATTCTTCTTTTCTATGGTTCATTGAAATGTCCCTGAAGCTTCAGATTCAAAGACTTCAATAACATTTTTCAAACATAGGGAAAGGGTCCAAAGGATATTGGTGATTGACACTGCAACTGAAGGATTTGCTTCCTGGGAAGGAAGGTGTATATATAAAAAGAAAAAAACAGACATTATTGATATGTATCCAAGAAAGCAAAACAATTAACCACTTAATAAGCATTTCTAAGCATAAACTGCATAGTGTATCCAGATTGCCATTTCAATTATTTTTTTCCCAGCACAGTGCATGAATATAAAAGCAACATTAAAAACCATGAAATGTTTGCAACCAGCTATGTAATATGCGTGATATGAGCTACCTACATGTCGCAATTCAAGGAGCCTTTTATCTCTGATTAACATTCAGCATTCAAGGGGTTGCAGTGTCTGGGTTTATGGGAACATTTCTGGTAAATCTCAAACCATTTTTAGCACTGTCAATGAATGTGAAACAAGTGATGTGGATGGACTTTTCACCAGGCTATGAACAATACGACTATAAGATTACAAAGAATAAGTCCATCTATGGTTCCTAAGGTGTCCCCACCTCGCTCACCTGGACGGCCATGTGATGCTAACATTGTGTTTGCTAATGTCTCTGTTATGGTGACTTTCAAAGCCTGAAACATGAGATTTTTCATGCAGACAATAGTTAATGTTTAACCACAATGATCTCACTAGCTTGCACACCTGGATGAAGAATAGACTGTGAGGTGGGAAGAAGTGGACGGGGAGGGTAGGTGGTGTATAAAGGATGGTGACTCATAGGTGTCCAGCTGTAGGAACATCTTGATGTCAGGACTTAGAACCAAGTACATAGCTCATTGCCTGTTCCCATGTCCATAGTGCTTTAGCATCATGATTGATGAGTTCTGTGGGTTTGGCTGAGGGAATTATAAGAAAGAACAGAAGGAAATGTAATTAAAGGGGCAACTATTATGAAAATAAATTGTGTATGAAAAATGCACATACTGGAAGCTGCTGACAGGTCAAGCAAAAACATTTTGCTGTTATGTGGTAATGGTAATACCTTATGCTGGTCTTCACCATACAGTACATAGTGGGGTTCATTTACTAAATTCAAATAGCCTGTTCACTTTGCATTAGTCACTTGTGAACTGCTTAAAGTCGGAGTCCAGCGACCAATCTTTTTTTTTTTTAGGTCATTGAGACACTTTGCTAACCCCAAAATAATACTCACAGTTTGGGTGTAAAATTTCCACCTCTGTCTGTTTTCGTACTGAAGAATAACTTTAAAAATGTGATGCTGGCTGTTTCCATCTTGCTTGTGGGCATGTGAAGCCCACAAGCATTGATTTCCTGGATGCGGTGAATGTTGTTCATTCACAGCTTGTTCACATGTATGATCATTGTTCCCGCACTGAATCTTGGAAAGCCTGACATTAAGCTCCCAGGAGACAGTGCGGCGCCGGGAAAAGGCAATAAACACGCCTACTCCCATGGGAGGAGAGACAGGAAGTGCCACAATAAAGTACAATATAAAGGTAATTACAGCGATAAAAAAAATTTTCGTGCGGCATTTGAACATCTATGCAATTAACTGAAGGGGGTAAGATTAAGTTAAAAATTTGAGTGGAACCCCGCTTTAACTGGGAAAATACGTCACTACTTGATGTTAAATACCAGGGTCATGGCTGCAGCTAGATGCTATAGCCCTGGTATCATTTTTCCCCTTAGGCACCGGTCTTTCTCATAAAAGTGACCCGAGCGGCACATTTGCCACTGGATCACTTTTAAAAGTGGCGGGAGGGGTGAGGGGTCGCCCCCCCTCCTACCACTTTCCAGTTGTTTTCGGGCTTACCTGGCGGATCAGGAAGCCGAAAACCGATCCGGCGCTGGCAGCAGCTGGGCACAGAGACGAGCAAAGGGAAAGATGGCCTCAGCTCATCTCTATGCCCTAGGAGGACCAGAGCCATCAGTGCCACCTATCAATGCCCATCAGTCTCACCTATCAGTGCCCATCAGTGTCGCCTATCAGTGCTGCATATTAGTACCGCCTATCACTGCCCATCAGTGCTGCATATTAGTGCCTCCTCATCAATGCCACCTCATCAGTGCCCTTCAGTGTAGCCTTTCAGTATCCATTAGTGCTGCCTCATTAGCGCACATCAGCACATCAGTGAAGGTAGAAAAATTAGTTATTTACAAAAGTCTCTGACAGAAACCAAGAAAAACGTTTTATTTTTTTCAAAATCTTCGGTCTTTTTTGGTTTTTTAGCAAAAAAAGAAAAAAACAGGCGGGGATTAACCACTTCAATACCGGGCACTTATACACCTTCCCGCCCAGGCCAATTTTCAGCTTTCAGCGCTGTCGCAATTTGAATGACAATTGCCCGGTCATGCTACACCGTACCCAAACAAATTTTTTATCATTTTGTTCCCACAAATGGAGCTTTCTTTTGGTGGTATTTGATCACCTCTGCAATTTTTATTTTTTGCGCAACAAATAAAAAAAGATCTAAAAGTTTTCTTTGTTTCTGTTAAATTTTTTTGTAAATAAGTACATTTTCTTCTTCAGTGATGGGCACTGATAAGGCGGCACTGATGGGCACCGATGAGGTGGCACCAATGAGGTGGCACTGATGAGGTGGCACTGATGGGCACCGATAGGTGGCACTGATAGGTGGCACTGATGGGCACTGATAGGTGGCACTGATGGGTACTTATGGGTGGCACTGATAGGTGGCACTGATGGGCACTGATGGGCACTGATGGGCACTGATAGGTGGCACTGATAGGTGGCACTGATGGGTACTTATGGGTGGCACTGATAGGTGGCACTGATGGGCACTGATGGGCACGGATGGGCACTGATAGGTGGCACTGATGACACTGATGGGTGGCATTGCTGGGCATCCCTGATTTTTATTGTGCCAAAGAGGTGCCAGTCAGTGCCCATTTGTGGGCACTAATTGGCATATGTTTGGCATTCATTTTCACATGTGGATGGCCATGGGGGGGGTGTACCTGGCCATCCACATGTTAGCAGCTTCCCTGATGGTCCTGGCGGCTTCCCTGGTGGTTCAGTGTAGGCATCCGAGGGGGGGCTGTGCTGATAAACAATCAGCGCAGACCCCCCCCTGTCAGGAGACCCGCCGATCGGCTCTCCTCTACTCGCGTCTGTCAGGCGCAAGTGAGGAAAAGCCGATCAATGGCTCTTCCTGTTTACATTGTGATCAGCCGTGATTGGACACAGCTGATCACGTGGTAAAGAGCCTCCACCGGAGGCTCTTTACCGAGATCGCTGTAGCGGTGTGTCGGTGTAGCGGGCACGCAGCGACTGTTATCCTGCAGGTCATCATATGACGTCCAGTCAGGATAACTGAACCACCACCCGGCTGTCATTCTGCCATAGGCCAGGCAGGAAGTGGTTAAATACCACCAAAAGAAAGCTCTATTTGTGTGAAAAAATAATAAAAATTTCATATGGGTACAGTGTTGCATGACTGCGCAATTGTCATTCAAAGTGTGACAGTGCTGAAAGCTGAAAATTGGCCTGGGCAGGAAGGGGGTAAAAGTACCTAGTATTGAAGCGGTTATAGCAAAAGATCAAAAAATGTTTTTTATGATCTTTTGCTTTTAATGGTAGAGGAGAGATTTGCAGTCTTTTAGTCCTTCATAAAGAGGACCTGTTATGCTGTATTATTATTAGGGGGTAGAACACATGAAGCAGATCATTGCAAGCCGTCATTATTTGGCTGACCTGCCTCTACATGTAATCTACATCGATCCCGTTGAACTCATCACTTTGGAACGCCCACCCGGAGGCTGCATCCTATGTATTGAATTGGTGCCTTCCTGGTTACCTCCTAAGTTTGATTGGCTTATCGGGTGTACACCTGTATAAGTCCAATCTTTCCGGTAAGAGACTGGTACTTCTGGTGGTGGACTCTCTATGCTACTCACTACTCACTCTGATGCTTGTTCAAGATTTCAGTGATTGTCACATACTTGTTTTGGATCACTCACTTTTGGGACTTATTATGACCTCATGTGGTCCCTCATCATCACATATGGACACTAATTTCTACTGAATTTATACTATTGTATTTTTCATTACTTTCATTTGCATTTTATATTGATTATATGTCACTATATTTTTCAATATTCTCACATGTTTGATTTTTTGATCACTTTTATTCTCAATATTGTCGATAATTTTCATTCTTGACATTAGTTTGTTTATAGCGCTGCACATTTTTCTTCCTTTTTTGGCACATTTTACACTGCTGTGCTTTTTCACGTTTTTTGACAGCGCGGTATATTTTGTTTTCCTTTTCATGCTGTATTATTATTGCAAGGGATGTTTACATTTCTTGCGATAGCAATAAAAGTAATACATTGGTTTTTTAAATGACAGTGTGAAAAATGTAAAAAAATGTCATAAAATAAATGCGCAGTGGTGAACGCATATGTAGGTCATGCCCACCTATGTAAACGGTGTTCGCACCACACATGTAAGGTATCCACACAAACGCCTGAATGAGAGCAATAATTCTAGCACTAGACTTCCTCTGTAACGCTAAACTGTCTAAAAGTGTCACTTATGGAGATTTTTTAAGTACAGTAATTTGGCGCCATTCCACAAGCACTCACAATTTTAAAGAGAGACATGTTAGGTATCTATTTACTTGGTGTGAAGAGGTCCAGGACATCTTTATACGTTCCTGAAAATGGTCCCGACTGCACCCAAGCCCAGGTCCAAGGTCACCCCCCCAGACTGGGGAGCTACCTCAAAGGCCCCGTCAGCCTCCACATTTTCTCACTCAAGCTCTTCCACCCGACAATTCTTCCCCAACTGGGCTGACCCCAGGTATTTAAGGAGGCCTGCCCCCTGCCAATCCTGGTTGGGGATTGGTCAGGGCTCCCCAAACACCCCAGACAGCTACCAGCCAGGCCTGCCTAAATTTACCTGTCTCAACAAAAATCCTAGCTCTAGCACCTATCTACCTAGGGGGTGCTACATACTGGAGGGAGCAAAAGGAGTGAAGTCAAGAAGCTCATCAAGTTCAAAAACAGTGTTCAGGATCACAGCAAGTCACCCTTCTTAGTCCAACAGAATGGGGCAGAAAC
Organism: Lithobates clamitans; assembly: GCA_037952925.1. Classification (NCBI taxonomy): domain Eukaryota; kingdom Metazoa; phylum Chordata; class Amphibia; order Anura; family Ranidae; genus Lithobates; species Lithobates clamitans. The sequence continues at coordinate 402,346 of JBBGZY010001990.1, read as the reverse complement.
AATCACAGAGGCAACCAAACTGGATAAGCAGCAAGGAGGCCACAGATCAGGGTGTCATATGGATCTCAGTAACTGCTGAAGAATTTTCATGTGTGTAATAGGGATGAAATTTGGTCTTGCCGTTATCTTGGGTTTGAGGCGAATCATGCAGCTTCGAGATTTGTGGTACCGGCAATTTTATGTGCAAATTTGCCAGGACAATTTCTTTAAACCATAATGCACTGCATGGACCTTGAACTATTGCCAGCAGGCTTAAAGTGGAATTCCAGCTACAGACAGTATACCATTAACTAGACTTAAAACTTTCCTGTCCCCCCTACTAAGACCTACCCTGACTAACCTGTGTAAGAAAGTTCTATATACTTACCTGTGTTCAGCGCGCTTTGGTTCAGTCACGTGATTCCCTGTGTCAGTTAGCAATGGCTGTAGGGGAGAGTAGACAGCACTCAGACAACAGCTAGTAATCCTGGAGTGGTGACGTTGTCAATGCTCCCTCCTCTCCCCTACAGCCACCACTGGATGACACAGGGGAGCCGGATCATGTGACCAGATCAGAGCAGCCTACAAATAGGTAGGTACATACATCTTTCTTACACAGCCTTGCATAGGTGTTAGGAGGGGGGGGGGGGCAGTTTTATAGCTAGATAGGTGTAAAGTCAGAAATCTACTTTAACCACTTCAGCCCTGGAAGAATTTAGCCCCTTAATGACCAGAGCACTTTTTAAAATTTGGCACCGCGCTGATTTAACTGGTAATTGCACTGTCATGCAATGCTGTACCCAAACAAAATTTGTGTCCTTTTTTTCACACAAATAGAGCTTTCTTTTGGTGGTGTTTGATCACCTCTGGGATTTTTATTTTTTGCGATATAAACGAAAAAAAGACTGAAAATGTAAAAAAAAAAAATAAAAAAAGATATTTTCTACTTTTTGTTCTAAAAAAATCCAACAAACTCAATTTTAGTCATACATTTAGGCCAAAATGTGTTAAGCCACATGTCTTTGGTAAAAATTTCAATAAGCGTATATTTATTGGTTAGCGAAAAAGTTATAGCGTCTACAAATGGTAGATTTACTGGAATTTACTCAGCTTTTAGTTTATGACTGCCTCATCTAATTTCTTGAGGTGCTAAAATGGCAGGGCAGTACAACACCCCCCAAATGATCCCTTTTTGGAAAGTAGACACCCCAAGGAATTTGCTGAGAGGCACCTTATGCCCATTGAATATTTTATTTTTTTGATTGAAAAATGACAACAACAAAAATATATATATATTGCTCAAACATGTCATGGGTATATGCGGAATTACACCCTAAAATACATTCTGCTGCTTCTCCTGAGTACTGGGATACCTCATGTGTGAGACTTTTTGGGAGTCTCGCTACGTACAGGACCCCGAAAACCAATCACCGCCTTCAGGATTGCTAAGGGTGTAAAAGTATTTGTGATGATATGTGCAATTTTAATACCACATATCAAAGTTGCAAACTGTGCTCAAGCATTAGGATTTGTTTTACCCTCCTCGTGAAGGGGCTAAAAAAGTTTTTAAAAACTGCAGTTTACCTTTTTCATACACTATTTTCTGCAAACTCCTTCAAGAAAAAAAATCCTACTTAGTTCTCTTTGATTTTGAGGGGGCTGAGTAGCTGTGTTTTATATAGTTAACCCGTCTGTATCTGCTTATGACTATTGCTAAGGCACTAAGCCTGTAGCAGGATATGGGTTTATCAGAAAAAAATTTCCTGATACTGGGTGACCTGTGGGTTCAGATATGATTTTTTTTTTGTAATTTGTGCAGAGCAAGTGTCTCTAAAGACCGCTGACCAAATACGATCCGCTACAAAATTATTTCCTGGCCCTTTCATGTAAGAGTGTCATAGGGATCCTGATGCAAGATGCACTTTGAAAGGGATCCTGATGTAAAGGGGGGTTCTGATGCAAGGGGGTACTCTGATGTAAGGGGGTACTCTGATGTAAGGGGGACTCTGATGTAAGGGGGACTCTGATGTAAACTGGCTCTGCTCTGATGGGGACCCTGATATAAAGGGGAACCCTGATGTAAGGGGGGACACTGATGTAAGGGGCACTCTGATTTAAGGAGGCTCTGATGAGGAACGTGATGTAAGGGGGTATTCTGATGTAAGGAGGCACTCTTATGTAAGGGGGACGCTGATGTATGAGGACTCTGCTCTGATGGGGACCCTGATATAAAGGGGAACCCTGATGTAAGGGGGTATTCTGATGTAAGGAGGCACTCTTATGTAAGGGGGACTCTGATGTAAACTGGCTCTGCTCTGATGGGGACCCCGATGTAAAGGGGAACCCTGATGTAAGGGGGGACGCTGATGTAAGGGGCACTCTGATTTAAGGAGGCTCTGATGAGGACTGTGATGTAAGGGAGTATTCTGCTGTAAGGAGGCACTCTTATGTAAGGGGGACTCTGATTTAAAAAGGCTCTGCTCTGATGGGGACCCTGATGTAAAGGGGGACCCTGATGTAAGGGGGACTCTGATGTAACGGGAACTCTGATTTAAGGAGGCTCTGATGAGGATCGTGATGTAAGGGGGTATTCTGATGTAAGGAGGAACTCTTATGTAAGGGGGACGCTGATGTATGAGGGCTCTGCTCTGATGGGGACCCTGATGTAAAGGGGGACCCTGATATAAGGGGGACTCTGATGTAAATGGGGGTCTCTGATGGGTCTCTGGAGTTTATTTGGAATTTTTTTGCTTTGTTTACTGACATTTTTTTTTTCTGTTGTTCTTAATCATATCATGCTGATTAAAAAAAAACTCTAATTAAAATATATTTCATTAAAATTTGATTTGCTCATTTATAAAACTGATTTTATTTTTTGGTCCTTTATTTGTAAGATAGACAATGTGGCCCTCCAACTGCAAAGTTTGAAGACCCCTGATTTAGAGTCATAAGCCATTCTCCATACATTTTCATTTAGGTAAAGCTGTAAGGGTTAATGGTTTAGAAGGGAAGAATAATTGCTACAAGCTATACTACTTACTTCTGCTTGGTATCACAGTACTTGGCAGATGAGTATTTTCTGGATAAAATTATACACAGTTTTTTTTCTACATTGCATTTTATTCTTCACTAGGTAGCATATTTTATGAAAAGTCCCATCTAGTGGGCTAAACATGGTTTGTATAAACATCCCACAGGGAAGGTTCTTTCCAGAACATAAATCAAACCTGATCATTTCAATTACACTTCCATTTTAACTGCAGAAAGCTTTGCAATTTTTTTATAGGTAGTATTAGTCTGATATTGATATAACTGGGTCACCTAGACTTCACTTGTTAGCTTTCAACTCATTCAACAACTACTATTACCTCTTTATTATATATCGCCAATAATGAGATCATGCAAATGACCTATTTAGGACACTTCAAGCTAATTATACAGTGTAATAGAATCACTAACTACATCTATTTAAGATGACAAATGTCTATAATAAAAAAAAGAATTATTAAAAATGAAACTCTGAGGTTGTCTGCCTACCTTTGTTTTCCAGCTGGGACTTGGCTGCTTCTACTGAGTTTGACATTCGCACCCAAGGTGACTTGTGGGTAAAATAAAGTGCCTGTGAGTTTAGCTGAAATAATTTTCACCATGTGTTGAACATATTTGCTTGTTGTCAGTTCTGTTTTTAGCAACTATTTCGTAGTCAGGATCACTGGTGAACTGCTTTGACAACATTACAGGAAAAAGCTACATAGATTATGTTCAGTGAAATTCTATTAAAATACTGATGTCCAGAAGTTGACCATAGATAAGTAGATGTCTTGACCCACAGACCAGTAGATGGAGAAGTGGAGAAGTGGGATGGAGTCATCACACTCTCCATCTCATCCACTCAGAGAATGCTTTGCATTCATTGATTAAATGCAAAGCATTCTCTGAATGGCAGAATAAGTGAAGTATGTGGTGCTAACTAAGGTGCAGAAGTTGCGTCCCTAGGGGGGGCCAGAGGGGGCCCTGACCCCCCCCCAACATTATGCTGTGCCCCATCATGTGCCCCCCCCCCCCCCAATTAAAAAAAATTATTTTTTTTTTACAAAAAAGCAATGTCTAAGAGGGAGAGCGTCCCCAGTCAGCTCCTGCTGGTGATTCCTCCCCCCTCCCTCTGCTCGTTGACACTGCATAATGCGCAACCTGATCTGCTCCTTCCCCTGCATCCTCATTGGCAGGGAGAAGAGCGAGTTGCAGGAAAGAGAGGAGAACCAGCCTGTAAATTCCAAGAGATGCAAGACCAGTCAATAGCAGGAGCAGGACAGCAAGAGGAGGCTGGGGAACTCCACAGTGGCAGAACACCAGGGTCCGGTGGCAAGACAACCTTTGCAACCCTGATAGTTCTCCCACTGCTTTGGACACTTATATTTTCTTGGTATGCTGGTGACATATATCTCTTGTTTTCTGCCACCCCGGGGGGCCCCAATACAGTAGGAAGGGAGCTCACTGCAGAACATGTGAAAGGGCCGTTGTGGGATTGTAGTAAAGGGCCCCAGGATATATATCTATATCTATATATATATAGATATAGATATAGATATCTATATCTATAAATAAATATATATATATATATATATATATATATATATATATATATATATATATATTTGCATTTTATAATGCCCCCCTACTTTTGTCCCTGCCCCCCCATGTGCCCTCCCTAAATATGAAAGCTGTAGATGCCACTGCAGAAATGAATCAATAAATAGTATATAAATACTAAAGTACTCTGCTGTTTGCTGGACTATCTGATTTTAAACTGTAAGTTACTCTTTGTTTTAATAAAATTCTTTTGGGAATTACTACACGATGGAGCCACCCTCTTTTATATAATGTCCTCACTGCTTCAGTTAAGCCTGCAGTCACTCCAAAAATCCGCTATTGTTGGGACAATCATTGGAAATCGATCGTTGTGCTGGCATCTGCTGTTTTCCATACTGAAGCCTTGACTCGACCTGTAGGGGTCTCCATCTGAGGTGCGAGGCTGGGGGAATCGTGTGGCGCACCACGGATATTATATATGTGATTGGAGGAATTTCACATCGATCGAAAGCTGTTTTTGCACAATTTTTTTTTCTTTTCTGCACACGGATTTAATTCATGAACTTATATATGTGAACTTATTCATATTAGTGTTTATCACTTGTTGGACTTTGTTTTTTGAATATCACCTTTTACATTCCAGGAGAACAGTGGATTTATTCAGAAATGTTTATTTTTCACGTTTCTTTTTTTATGTACAGTATGTCATTTTATCATTAGACTAGGATTGTCATATATATTTTTTTCACTTGATGCACTTTATATACACACTGGATGTTATTTTAGACTGCTGTTTGGAATCTGTGCTATTTGTGCACTTTACCAGTGATCTAGAGAAGAGTAGAGAAGATTTGTTATTTTTATTTTCAGTTGCACTTGCCTATTCTGTTCTACACGCTTACTTGTCAGGTGTGTGAGCGGTTCTATTAGTATTTATATACTTATTGATTCATTTCTGCACTTAGTGCCACATACTTCACTTATTCGTATATTTTATCTGTGTGGGAACACTTTTATATGTTGACAGTTTCTCCCATCCTTTTATATCTTATGCCGTGTACACACGGGCGGACTTTTCAACCGGACTGGTCCGACGGACTTTCGACGGACTTCCGACTGACTTTTTAATGAACGGACTTGCCTACATACGATCACACAAAAGTCCGACGGATTCGTACGTGATGACATACACCGGACTAAAATAAGGAAGTTGATATCCAGCAGCCAATAGCTGCCCTAGCATCGGTTTTTGTCCGTCGGACTAGCACACAGACGAGGGGATTTCTGGGTGCGGCGGAGTTACGACGTAAAGATTTGATGCATGTTCCAAATCTAAAGTCCGTCAGATTTTCGACTGGAAAAGTTCGCTGAAGGTCCGATGAAGCCCACACAGGATCGGATTGTCCGCCGGACTCGGTCCGTCGGACCAGTCCGGTCAAAAAAGTCCGCCCGTGTGTACGCTGCATTATTCTATACAGTTTGGTTTTGCACATTACTTCCCCCAGTTCTTTATATTCTCTGTCTCTGAATGGCACCTGTGACAAACAGCTGACCTCCTGTGTTCAGAATGCAGTAGATCAGCCACTCGGCATGGAACCCGACAGCTTTTGGAGATCATTGGAGTAGTGGTGTCTACTACAGAGATTTCCAGCTTCCAGGGGCATTGGGCAGGTATGATATATACATAGTTATATTGGTCCAAGCTGGATCAATGTAGCTATGTATAAAATATTAATGTATGGAATTCTTCCTTAAAGCTTTTCTGCTTTATTGCTTAAGAAGGTGGCTACCCAAATCCGAGCATTTACAGTCCAGGAGAGAATGACTGACACCCCCCCAAAATAAATGATATCATTCTTTCTGTGCCCCATGTTTCATATCCCTGTCTGTCTGGTGTTAGTGCATCCAGATTCCCTGCATATACTGCAAAAGTCTACCAAGCAGACTGAGCTGACTTTACAATCCTGATTTATTTCCCACTGCTATGTGCTCCATTACACCAGGCCAGTGGTCACCAATCTGCCATCTCTGGGCGGGATGCTGCCCTTTGCTTGCCTTTTTCCAGCCCTTGGGGCACTATTGCTCTCATTGGTACAAGGCATTATTTCTCCTACTGACATTATTCCTCCTTCCTTCCACTTGCACCAACAATGTGGCACTATTCTTTGCACTGACGCCAATGATTGGGCACTATTCCTTTCACTGCCACCAACAACGGGGCACTATTCTTTCCACTGACACCAACAACGGGGCACTATTCTTTCCACTGACACCAACAACGGGGCACTATTCTTTGCACTGACACCAACAATAGAGCACTATTCTTTTCACTGACATCAACAATGGGGCTCCATTCTTTCCACTGACACCAACAATGAGGCACTATTCCTCCTACTGACACCAACAATGGGGCACACTACCTCCTACTGACACCAACAATGGGGCACTATTTCTCTGACTGACGACAACAATGGAGCACTATTTCTTCCACTGATGCCAACGATTGGGCACTATTCCTTCCACTGTCACCAACAACGGGGCACTATTCTTTCCACTGACACCAACAACGGGGCACTATTCTTTCCACTGACACCAACAACGGGGCACTATTCTTTGCGCTGACACCAACAATAGAGCACTATTCTTTTCACTGACATCAACAATGGGGCACCATTCTTTCCACTGACACCAACAATGAGGCACTATTCCTTCTACTGACACCAACAATGGGGCACACTTCTTCCTACTGACACCAACAATGGGGCACTATTCCTCTGACTGACGACAATAATGGAGCACTATTTCTTCCACTGATGCCAACGATGGGGCACTATTCCTTCTACTGACCACAGGTACTATGTCATTTTTTAACTTTCACTGACCACCAAGCCTGAGACATTTTCTACTCCCACTGGCAATAGTTCAGCCCTCCTAAAGTCTGAAGGACAATAAGCTGTCCCTTTGTTTAGAAAGTTTGGAGATCCCTTCACTATTTCATTAACCAACAACCAACCAACAAGTGGCCAGCGTGCTGCAAAGAATTGCTGAGCAGGTATCTACTAGATTTGACATTTATAACTCATCATTGTGCATTTTTTCCAGTTTTTCTTCTGTCTTCATCTGCTATAATCCTATCTGACACCCACATTGTACAATTATAAAGGAATTCTTTGTATTGCCTCTCGCACATTTAGATGACAGATGCCATATCTGCCTAGTCTCTGAAAACAGTGTTTGACAGAACAACTATACCCCTACAATATTTCAATATTTGCCTGGTAAAACTTAGCGGAATAAATTATATCTTCAACATGGTTTATTTTCAGTACTCTCTCTTGCATAGAACTCTTACATTTTCCCTTCCGTGTCCCGTATATTTTTGCATTTATATTCTCGTACAGGTCTCCCGTGGGCCCAGGCGGTTGTTATTAATGACTGATGCTGATGTTTTCATTGTTCTAGATGAATATTATTATATTGGCCAAGCAACTTTTGATTTATGAAAATAATTCCACAAATAGATTGATGACAAACTGTCTATGGAATGCAGACTTAGCAGCTGAAAATACATAAATCTCAGTTAAATGGATGCATATTGCTGGGAAGCGCACAACCAACAAAACGTGCGTTCAGAAAAGGAACTTTGTATAAGGGTAACCGTACACAACACCAAGCCTGGGCTAATTTAGGGTCCTTTCACACGGGATTTCCAATGGGGTCCGCCTCTTGGTTCATCAGCTTCATGTAAGTCTAAGGGCAGGCAGATATACATGCACATGCATTCATTCACATCCACTTACATTCGTCCAGCTCTAGAAAAAAAATGGATGCATCTGTTTTCATTTTTTTAAATTAAATTGGAGCGAAACTGTATCTGAGCACCACCAACCGAAAATGCTATTTATTTTTTTTTATTTATTTTTTTTTATATCCAACAAAAAAGATTTAGTAAGAACAAAGCATACAGTAACAAAGCCAAACAATACATTGAGCATTTGTGCACACAGATATCCAATGCTACCAACATTATTTATCTAAAATATAATCGATGTTGCAAACAATAAAGGTGTACTCATGCACCATTATGAACTATATTACCCATCACCTCAATATTCCCTTGACCTAAGACATCCTCATCCTGCATTAAAGTGGGGGTCCACCTATCTATCGTTTTTTTTTTTTTTTTTAGTTCATTCACAAACTTTTCTCCTCAGCATTACATACTCACATATTGTGTGTAATATGTCCGCCTGTGTCAGATTTCGTCGAAAAGAATAACTTATATTATTCACTGCAGGCGGTTTCCATCTTCATTGTGGGCATTTGAAGCCAACAAGCATTTATTTCCTGGATGTGGTGAATGCTGTGCTCCCAGCATTCACCGCTCATTCCCGCACATGCTCAGTGGCATCCTGGGAAGCCTGAGACTAGCTCCCAGGAGTCTGGGAGAGGCTAGAAACACGCCTACTCCCACGGGAGGAGAACCAGGAAGTGCAAAGAAGAATAGAAAAATAAAAGGTAATTACGGCGATTTCAATTTTTTTAAACAGCATGTCAGCATCTAGGGAAGGAAGAGAATACATACAGATATTGTTCAAAATTTGGGTGGAACTCCGCTTTAAGTCTGAGCAACCTATCCATGATCAGATCTACTGGGGCTAGCCCAGGAACCTCCAGTCATGGGGCCCATCATTTTTCATATGTATGCGAGCATCCCCTGTGCTGATATATAACTTTTTCCATCCTCAATGTGTTACCAACAGTAGTATTCCATTCCTTAACTGTAGGAGGGTCTTTCGACTTCCAGTGTACCACAGTAGATGGATCAGGTCACTGTGATCGCGTCTACATCTGGAACAAGTAGGTGTGGGTAGTAAACCCATGACACATAATTTATGAGGAGTGTAATAAACCTTCAAAAATGTAATTCATTTTTAATATTCAAAGCAAACTCCCCCATCCATCCATGTCTCCATGCTTTATTTTATTGAGAAATCACATTGAAAAACACTCCCCTAGCATGTCTAGCCCTGCCCATATTGAGAGAGGGCAGATGATTTATGTAGCATTTACTTTCTGGAATCCATCTTTTATTAGCTCAGGCATGCAGATAGGAAGGTATACTTAGCTGAGAAACCCTACTCCAAGTGCAAAAAGATGATCATGAAGACATCTGGGATGTATAGCATCATTTTGGCCTAGGCCAGAAACCTGGAAGCAACCTAAGAAATAGGACAAAAAGTAGCAGCGCTAGACCTATTTTTAAAAACATATACCAACAGTGTTTACAATGTGCAATATCAAAAATTGGAAAAACTATATAAATGAATAAAAGTCCATCTTCATAGGATAGGCAGTGCTCAAACAATTATCCAGAAAGTGAATGCAGTTCAGTTGATTGATTACATCCTCCACCATAACACCAGTGACACACCACACAGAATGCTCGCTTACCGGACGGCAAGCTCTCTAAGCCTGCGACCTGTACCCGGCCAGGGCCTTTATCCAAATGGGGACCAAAAGGACGGTATCCAGGCAAAACCCCTCAGGATGGTCAGCATACAGAGCAGAGCCCGCCAAACTTGCCAATCACAAATCATATATGTGGGCAGAATGTGGTAGCGTTTAGATGTTTCCCAGAACGAGAAAGGATCACCATAGCATAATACTGATAATCAATGCTTTATTATATAAAAGGAATGTCACTTACAATGTTCTGGAATAATAAAAGCAAAACAGCCGGCCGGCTAGTGCAAACACCCGTCCCATGAACGGCACACGGGTAGCCGTGCCCCAAACAACGTCATCGTATGACGAAACGCGCGTTGGGAGGAGCTGACGTGCTGACGTCTCACGCGTGCCGTTCATGGGACAGGTGTTTGCACTAGCCGGCCAGCTGTTTTGCTTTTATTATTCCAGAACATTGTAAGTGACATTCTTTTTATATAATAAAACATTGATTATCAGTATTATGCTATGGTGATCCTTTTTCGTTCTGGGAAACATCTGAACGCTACCACATTCTGCCCACATATATGATCTGTGATTGGCAAGTTTGGCAGTCTCTGCTCTGTATGCTGACCATCCTAGAGGTTTTGCCTGGATACCGTCCCTTTGGTCCCCATTTGGATAAAGGCCCTGGCCGAGTACAGGTTGCAGGCTTAGAGAGCTTGTCGTCTGGTAAGCGAGCATTCTGTGTGGTGTGTCACTGGTGTTATGGTGGAGGATGTAATCAATCAACTGAACTGCATTCACTTTCCGGATAATTGTTTGAGCACTGCCTATCCTATGAAGATGGACTTTTATTCAATTATATAGTTTTTCCAATTTTTGATATTGCACATTGTAAACACTGTTGGTATATGTTTTTAAAAATAGGTCTAGCGCTGCTACTTATTGTCTTATTTACATTTGTGTGTATCTTACTTTTAGCAGCGGCTTCTTTTTAGTTTTAATTTACACTATATGTAACATTTTGCATTTCAGTTTTTTCACTATATAATTTTTTTTTCACTTTAATTTACCTACAGCGCGGTATTTTTTGCATAATTAACCTAAGAAATAGCACAGCATGTTACATGGTGTAACCAGTGCTTTTTTTTCCCAAACAATAGGTGCTGGAACTCAACCACGGCCCCCCAAAACCCCTCCCCCCACACACACCCTCCAAATCACCGCAAATAGTGGGTGTGGTCATATTTCACAAACAGTAGAAGGGTCCAAAATGGGCATTAAATATCAGGATTGCATTACATACAGAGTGCAGAGTTCATGGGGGTTACACACAGAGTGCAGAGCTGTCACTTGTAAACACAGGTACCAGACTTCTGTGTTTACAAGTTATTGTGGTGAGCAGGCACCAAAGGGTCTGAGCCAGAGGTGGTGGAACTGAGTTCCACCAAGTTCCCCCTGAAAAAAAGCCCTGGGTGTAACATGTAACATGCTACTGGTAAAGCAGCCACCGCACACACCTCCCCCCTAACAATCCCCCATTGTGACAGGGAAACTTCTCCCCACACCCACTGTCACAATTAAAAAAAAACACGGCCATGCAGGGCTCCGCCCACCTGGGGGTGTCATTTATTCCCAGAGTTCTGTGAATGGGGGAACTACATGTACCGGCAGCCTTTGCGGCTGATGGCTTGTTGTTCTAAATTAACTACCAGGGCGCTGTTGAGCACTCTGGTAGTTTATTGCTGTTTCCTGTCATTGTGTAACATTGTGTAACTGCCTCCCTGTATGAGGTATGAGCAGACAAATGCACTGACAGTCTGCAAGAGCCTGAGATTGCACCCCTGATCTGTTGATCGCGGGTGCAATGCTTTGCAGGCTACTAGTAAAAAAAATAATAAATGCACATTTTTTACCTTCAAAAAGATGTGCATGCTTTTTTTTACAAAGGTTAGATTGTCCTTTAAACATGATAGATTGTAGGTAGCTTGCTGTAAACAGATGCAGGTCTGCTTTCCCGTTGCAAAATGCAGAAAAAATGTAATGAGCACGGATGTTAGAAAAGTGATATCAATCCCGTCCTGTTCTGATTCGACAGAGTCCTGTGTCTTTCTGCTGTTTCGTTGCTCTGTCATCAGCATAATAACTTCTGACAAGTTCTCTGTTAACCAAGATAAAACCAGCCTGAAATTTGTGTCAAAGGGAGTTTGCTATAAAGAGATTAGCAGAGAGCTTGACTTGTCACAGGACAGCTCTGCAAGTCTCTGCCTACGAGGAGTGAGGGTGTGTGCCTTTCCTCCAATCAGCTGTCTTGGCTGTATGCCAATAATCCACTCCCAGTGCTGAACGCGAAGAGAAACTCTCTAACATGATGAGCACTTTCTAAAGAATATAGCAAGCTGAAGACAGCAGATATACATGTAAAATGTATGTAGGGAGATTTGTTTCATCTTTGTGTATCATCTGAGGCTGTTTACTTCACTGGGTGTAGGAGAGGGTTTATATCCACTTTGAATTAAAGTTTTTGTGCCCAGAGTTCAGCTTTAACTATTGTGCTACAGAGACCTGCAATCTATAGTAACTGTCCTGTCCAAATGTTCTTCTTACAAATTTCCATATTGGAATTTCTGTTGTTTCAAAATTATATAATCAGACCAGAGGGTACATCTATGAGAAATATACTGAAGGCTTTAGACAAGGCCATTCTTCTTCTAATTACAAAAGCTATGTTGGGTTAGCTATTAGAATAGCTCTTTTATGCTGAAATGTGGCTTTAAAGAGATTTTTAGTAGGAATGTATCTTCAATGGTGCAGAAGCACAGCCTATGTAAGTGCCCCCTTAGGACAAGGGTTTCTATTATAACCTTTATTTCTACAGCTTTTATAAATAATATATTATCACATGTGTACAGTCATGTAACAGCGAATTGACTGCTAAAAACATTCCAGTTGAAATGTGTCATCCAAACTTCTGAAAGAAATAAAGTAAGGTGACGATAACTACTTTGCGTCCAGGGCAACTTTTCACACACATGTTAAAATCACCATTTTGTAATAGAAAATTATTTAAAACTTCCAAACTATTATATATATATATATATATATATATATATATATATATATATATACACACACAGCGGTGAAAATAAGTATTGAACATGTCACCATTTTTCTAGGTAAATATATAAAGGTAAAAGTGCTATTGACATTAAATTTTCTCCACATGTCGGTAACAACCCATGCAATCCATACATACAAAGAAGCCAAAACAAATAAGTTCAGAAATGAAGTTATGCGTAATAAAATGGAATGACACAGGGAAAAAGTATTGAACACACTAACTGAAATTTATTTAATACTTGGTACAAAATCCTTTGCAGGTAATGAAAGCTTCCAAGACGCCTCCTGTATGGAGGAACTAGTCGCATGCATTGGTCAGGTGTAATTTTGGCCCATTCTTCCAAACAAACAGTCTTGAAATCCTGAAGGTTCTGTGGGCCTCTTCTATGAACTCTGATCTTTTCTTTCTGTAGATTTTCTATTGGATTCAAGTCAGCTGATTGGCTGGGCCATTCTAGCAGCTTTATTTTCTGTCTTTGAAACCAATTGAGAGTTTCCTTGGCTTTGTGTTTGGGATCATTGTCTTGCTAAAATGTCCACCCTTATTTCATTTTCATCTCACAGATGGCAGCAGATTTTTATCAAGATCTTCTTGGTACATTTTTCCATTCATCCTTCCTTCAATGAAATGAAATTTGCCAGTACCGTATGCTAAAAAACAGCCCCACACCATGATGTTCCCACCTCCAAATGTCACTGTTGGTATGGCGGGGGGGGGGGGGGGGGGTGTTCTTGGGGTGATGTGCAGTGCCATTTGACCTCCAAGCATGGTGTGTATTATGGCATCCAAGGAGTTCAAATTTGGTTTCATCTGACCAGACTATATTCTCCCAGTATTTCACAGGCTTGTCTAAATTTTGTGCAGCAAACCTTAAACAAGCTTCAACATGCTTTTTCTTCAGCAATGGAGTCTTGCATGGTGAGCGTGCATACAGGCCATGGTGTTTGAGTGCATTATTTATTGTTTTCTTTGAAACAGTTGTTCCTTCTAATTCCAGGTCTTTCTGAAGCTCTCTACAAGTGGTCCTTGGCTCTTGGGCAACTCTTCTGATAATTCTTTTCACTCCTCTGTCAGAAATCCTGAAAGGGGCACCTGGTCACAACTGGATTATGGTGAAATATTGTTCTTTCCACTTCTGGATTATGGCCCCAACAGTGCTCACTGGAATATTCAGAAGTTTGTAAATCCCTCTGTAACCAATGTCATCAATATGTTTTACAACATTAAGATGTGAAGGTCTTGAGAGAGCTCTTTGATTTTACGCATCATGAGATGTTTCGTGTGTAACACCTTGGTAAAGAGACACTTTTTTATAGGTCACTAGGTGAGACTAAACCAGATGATATTAATTTACACTGACAAGGGGCAGGATAATTACTGATAGATTTTAGCTGGTGTCTTGGCTTTCCATGACTTTTTGCACCTCCCTTTCTTCGTGTGTTCAGTTCTTTTTCCCTGTGTCATTACATTGTATTACACATAATTTAGTTTCTGAACTTATTTGTTTTGGTTTCTTTGTATTTATAGATTGCATGGTTTGTTACCGACGTGGTGAAAATTTCATGTCAATAGCACTTTTACCTTTATATATTTACCTAGAAAAATGGTGACATGTTATGTACTTATTTTTCCCGCTGTGTATATATATATATATATGTATAATAGTTTGGAAGTTTTATATAATTTTTTTTTTTTAAGGTTTTAAGTAATTTTCTATTACAAAATGGTGATTTCAACATGTAATGAACAATGGATTTGACATGAAATGAACAAGATGTGCTTTAACTGCAGACTTCCAGCTTTAATTTGAGCGTATTTACATCCAAATCAGGTGAACGGTGTAGGAATTACAACAGTTTGTATATGTGCCTCACACTTTTTAAGGGACCAAAAGTAATGGGAGAATTGGCTGCTCAGCTGTTCCATGGCCAGGTGTGTGCAGATAAAAGGTCCAGAGTTAATTTCAATAGTGCTATTTGCCTTTGGAATCTGTTGCTGTCAACTCTCAGTATGAGATCCAAAGAGCTGTCACTATCAGTGAAGCAAGCCATCATTAGGCTGAAAAAACAAAACAAACCCATAAGAGAGATAGCAAAAACATTAGGTGTGGCCAAATCAACTGTTTGAAACATCCTTAAAAAGGAAGGATGCAACACCAAAAGACCCGGAAGACCATGGAAAACAACTGTGGTGGATGACCAAAGAATTCTTTGACCTTCACAACAGTTGGCCAGATCAAGAACACTCTCCAGGAGGTAGGTGTATGTGTGTCAAAGTCAACGATCAAAAGAAGACTTCACCAGAGTGAATACAGAGGGCTCACCACAAGATGTAAACCATTAGTGAGCCTCAAAAACAGGAAGGCCAGATTAGAGTTTGCCAAACAACATCTAAAAAAGCCTTCATAGTTCTGAAACAACATCCTATGGGCAGATGAGACCAAGATCAACTTGTACCAGAGTGATGGGAAGAGAAGAGAATGGAGAAGGAAAGGAACTGCTCATGATGCAAAGCATACCACCTCATCAGTGAAGCATGGTGGTGGTAGTGTCATGGCGTGGGCATGTATGGCTGCCAATGGAACTGGTTCTCTTGTATTAATTGATGATGTGACTGCTGACAAAAGCAGCAGGATGAATTCTGAAGTGTTTCGGGCAATATTATCTGCTCATATTCAGCAAAATGCTTCAGAACTCATTGGACGGCGCTTCACAGTACACATGGATAATGACCCGAAGCATACTGCGAAAGCAACCAAAGAGTTTTTTAAGGGAAAGAAGTGCAATGTTATGCAATGGCCAAGTCAATCACCTGACCTGAATTCGATTGAGCATGTATTTCACTTGCTGAAGACAAAACTGAAGGGAAAATGCCTCAAGAACAAGCAGGAACTGAAGACAGTTGCAGTAGAGGCCTGGCAGAGTATCACCAGGGATGAAACCCAGTGTCTGGTGATGTCTATGCGTCCCAGACTTCAGGCTGTAATTGACTGCAAAGGATTTGCAACCAAGTATTAAAAAGTAAAAGTTTGATGGATGATTGTTAATCTGTCCCATTACTTTTGGTCCCTTAAAAAGTGGGAGGCACATATACAACCTGTTGTAATTCCTACACCATTCACCTAATTTGGATGTAAATACCCTCAAATTAAAGCTGAAAGTCTGCAGTTAAAGCACATCTTGTTCGTTTCATTTCAAATTCATTGTGGTGGTGTATAGAGCCAAAAAGATTAGAATTGTGTCGATGTCCCAATATTTATGGACATGACTGTATATACCCAATTTTTGGTAACATTTAAAAGATGAGTTTGTGTTGAGTCAAAACTTACCAAACATTTCAAGTCTTCAAAATTAGATCGAAAACCATAGAATCGCGCTAAGCATATAAAAATTGTATATAGAATACGTGTGTTCTCATACACCGACCTAATATTGAAATGGTCATAAATCCCAATAGGTGCAATCATATAAATGCTAAACTAAATTGAAATAAAAATATGGCAAAACACCTATAATATGTGAAATTGTCCAAAAAGTGATCTCATAACAACATTAATGAACCAAAAATTGTGTCCAAAGAGCCTACATGGCAGTATCACCCGTGAACAATAAAAGTCCATCCATACATGGTGCAATCTTCAAAATAAAAGGAGAACTAGTGAAGAAATCCACCACCGGTAAGTAAGGGGTTACTGCTTACCAGAAGCCCATGATCCCCCGCTACAGAGGATCAAGGGAAGCCTGCGTATAGAAAAGCCTTCCAGAGCATATCAGGTACATCAGCTATCCTTGATAGATAGGAGATCAGGAGAAGTGTCCATAACTTGTGTCCACCCTATTTTGAAGCCTATTAGAGCCTCTGGCTCTAATCAGGTGCTTAAAAAAAACCACCCCCTCCCACCCCCGCGATAGGAGTCCATGCGTCCGGTGTCCTGAAAGGGGCCGGGTGCATGGATGGGGGGTCGATGCCCGTGCACCCACAATGCATGGGCCGCCACTGCGTTATCTGTTTTTGATGGTGGAAACCTCCTGCATGGGCAACTGTTTTTTCTGTTGAATTTTGAATTTGTTTAATAAAAGTGAGCTGGCAAGCCTTCATACAACAGTTTGGACTGCCACGGACTCAGTGGGATACTATCAATGTCAGACAGCCTGCACCCCTCCTCTGTCAAGAACAAAATGGCAGCAAGTTGCTTCTGCAATGCTTACCTGTAATGAAAAGGAAAAGAAGATGAGTTACTATAGAGGAGTGGTCTTCAAACTGCGGCCAGAGGGCTGGATGCGGCCCTTTGCTTGCCTTTATACAGCCCTTCTGGCACTATTCCCACAGATACAAAGCACTATTCCTCCCACTGACACCAACGATGGGGACTAATTTCCCCTACTGACACCAATGATGGGGCACTATATCTCCCACTGACACCAACGATGGGGCCTAATTCCCCCTACTGATACCAATGATGGAGCACTCTTCCTCCCACTGAAATCAAAATGGGGTGCTATTCCTCCCACTGACAGCAATGATGGGGCACTATTCCTACCACTGACACCAATGATGAGGCACTATTTCTCACAGTGATACCAATGATGGGGCTCTATTCCTCCCACTGACACCAACAATAGGGCACTATTCTCTTTCACTGACACCAACGGTGGGGGCACTATTCCTCCCACTGACACCTATGATAGGGGCCCTTTTCCTCCCACTGACACCAACGATGGGACCCTTTTCCTCTCACTGACTCCAATGATGGGACATTATTTCTCCCACTGACATCAATTGTAGGGGAACTATTTATTCCACTGACACCAACAATGAGGCACTATTTCTCCCCCTAATACCAAAGATGGGGCACTGTTTGGCCCCTCTAAAGTCTGAAGAACAGTAAACTGGCCCTTTGTTTAAAAAATTTAGAGACCCCTGCAATAGAGGAAGATTTACTCTACCAACATATGAAATTTGAAAGAATTATATAAGTTAATAAAGTTATGCCCACTTTTACATTACTTTAAGTACATTCCTTGTATTTATCGGCGTATAACACGCGCTGGCGTATAACACGCACCCGAAGTTTAGGAGGGAATTTTAAGGAGAAAAACTTTTTAAGGAAAAAAACGTACATTTAAATGCCCATCAATGCAGCCTTATCAGTGTCCATCTGCAGCATTGTAGTGTCATTTACAGCCTTGTTGTGTCATTTGCAGCCTTGTTGTGTCATTTGCAGACTTTCAGTGTCATTTGCAGCCTTGTTGTGTCATCTGCAGCCTTGTTGTGTCATTTGCAGCCTTGTTGTGTTATCTGCAGCCTTGCCCGGTGACATTGCAGCCTTGTACTGTCACTGCAGTTTTTAAAAATGGCGCCGCCGAGAAACACAGAGCCGGTCCTGTATCTCTAGGCGGCTCTCTGTTGCTTTCGGCACCTCTCGTAGTCCTGTGGGTGGAGCCGAGCGCCGCCGACATTCATACACAGCCGAGTGTACTCGGCTAGGTTCGGCTAGCTCCGTTCGCAGTCACGCCCAGTCCCTGTGTTATGTCCATCTTAGGGCGGGACTGGGCGTGACTGTGAGCGGAGCTAGCCGAACCTAGCCGAGTACACTCGGCTGTGTATGAATGTTGGCGGCGCTCGCTCCTCCGCTCACAGTCAGCGGGGGATCGGCGGGGATCGGCGTATAACACGCACCCATGCTTCCAGGACTGTACTATTTTGGCCCGATGACGACCCATTGAAGATACGCAACCAGGCCCGGATTTACTCCCTTTGCCGCCCCAAGGCCGGGTCATTCATTGCTGCCCCTCCCCCCCCACACCACCATTCTCATCCTTTATCGATGACTGCTACAATAGATCAATTAAAAACACATGAGAACACTGAAAATAACTGGCTTTAATTGTACAGACTGAACATACTTCAGGGTAACGATTTTCGGCAGGCAATTTTTCAGGGCAATGGCTGGTGTTAGTGCTTCAATCATTCCCGGCACCAGGTTGGTTGATTGAAACACATTACTTCTATCATTACATTGTAATGTAAAATGAAATAGTTCAACTCAGCATAATGCAGAATCATTGGGAGCCCAGAGCGTGTCACTTGCCACCATCGCTTGTCACTTGCCACGCTGCCTGCCACCAGATGGGGATGTCACTTGCCACGCTGCCACCAGATGGAGATGTCACTTGCCACGCTGCCACCAGATGGGGATGTCACTATCCATGCTGCCACCAGATGGAGATGTCACTTGCCACGCTGCCTGCCACCAGATGGAGATGTCACTTGCCACACTGCCTGGCTGCCACCAGATGGAGATGTCACCTGCCACGCTGCCTGCCACCAGATGGAGATGTCACTAGCCATGCTGCCTGCCACCAGATGGAGATGTCACTTGCCACACTGCCTGGCTGCCACCAGATGGAGATGTCACTTGCCACGCTGCCACCAGATGGAGATGTCACTTGCCACGCTGCCACCAGATGGAGATGTCACTTGCCACGCTGCCACCAGATGGAGATGTCACTTGCCACGCTGCCTGGCTGCCACCAGATGTTGATGTCACTTGCTACGCTGCCTGGCTGCCACCAGATGTTGATGTCACTTGCTACGCTGCCTGGCTGCCACCAGATGAAGGAGGGCGGAACAGCGGTGCGGGCAATAAGAGATGTCATTTCTCTCCATCGCCGCCGCACCGCTGACATCTTTTCAAAAATGGCGCTGGGTGGCGCAATCACGCTACTGCGCATGCGCCCCCCAGCCGAGCGCATATGAGCTTTCCGAAGCCCGGCCGGCTTCGGAATGGCGCATGCGCAGTAGTGGGTGGCTCGCGTCCATCTTTTCTAAGGGCATCGGTGCCCTTAATCGACTTTAACGGGCAGCCCAAACGGTGGGGGCGGCCGCGAAGTCGCTGCGGGAGCGGCGACGCCCCTGCACCACTGCCGCCCCGAGGCCTGGCCTCGGTGGCCTTGTGGCAAATCCGGCCCTGTACGCAACAACACGTACTGATGCGCTATAGAATATGCTTAGAAATATGGATACATCATCTTCAGTTTCAGGTCTTTTTAGCCTCTAGGTTTACATGCATCTATGAATTATACTGTTGTATGCACATGTGTAGGGAGCAATGATACAGATTAGACTTTCTACCCACAATTGAATACTGCTAGGTGACGTCTATTTCCTAGTTTGGTTTGATTGGGTGGGTAGGGTACTAATTAATGCTTTGAAGGTACATACTTTGGGGTTGATTTACTAAAGGCAAATAGGCTATTCACTTTGCAAGGGAAGTTGCACTTTGCGCGGGAATTTGCCTCATAGCTTAGTGAATGAGGTGAAGCTCTGGTATCCAATCAAGTGCAAAAATGCTGTTTTTTTATTTTTCTTGCACGTGATTTGGTATTCTTTACAAAGTGAAATTTTATCACATTCACTAAGTTTGGGGGCAAATTCCCTTGCACAATACAGCTTTCCTTGCAAAGTGAACAGACTATTTGCTTTTAGTAAATCAACCCCTTTAAATTTAACTCCAACTAAAAGTCAAAAAGGGAAATTAAATTGTCTTGAAAATTAATAAAAAATAGATCTCTACATGTATGATATTTCGTATAACACTCCATATTCATGTACTGTACTTTCTCCTTTTATTTCCCTCTTCTGCTACTTCTATTTTCAGATTAAGTGTACATCGGCTTAACTTATTCCCTCTCCAGTGCTAATTCTAAGGATGGATGACTCCATGCCGATTCCATCTAAACCCCTCATTAGGTGCCAGGGATTTTGGGAGGACGGCTTTTATCCAGGCAGCTGCAGAATGTGAAATACTTGTGACCATCAGTGATTGGAAATAGACCTCCAGGCCTCATTTCAGCAGATGAAAATGATGCAGTGCTGTATGAACTGTGTGTATTTCTCCTGCTGCTTCATTAGAGCAGAAAAAAAAAAAACCTGAAATGGAACTCCTACACAGCTGAACACACCTTCAATAAAACAGAAGACGGTTCATAACAAGTCTGATAAAATTGGAACTGAAAAAATAAGATTAATCTTAGAATCCGATGGCAGCCTTACCACTTAAATCAATCCCAAACCCTTTAATTATTCCAAACAGCACATCATTTTGGTGTGGTTAAGGCTCCATTAACCTTTATGGCTTTAAGTGCTACGTTTGAATAATATGAATTCTATGTCCACGTTTGCGATCCATTTTCAACCCTTTGCCCTTTATAGTCACCTCCAGGAAATTTTCTCTGAGCCCTGCCATCTTCATGCCTTTTGTAGGCTTACATTGGTTTCTGGGTTTTATTACATTTAGAACTGTTCAATAAAAGCAATGAGCAAACTGCATCAACCTTAGAGATTAATTAAAATTCTTCCTCTACTGATTTAGTTTCAGAGAACTTCTGCTGTCACCATATAATTGTAGAAACATAGAAGAATGACAGCAGAAAAAGACCAAGTGGTCCATTGAGTCAGCTCTATTTTTTAATATCTATCTATTTAGTATAGATCTATATTTATCCCAAGCATGTTTGGGACAATACTGCTGTCACCATATACACATTATACATTATATGTGTGTACAATATCTTTTGGTGGGAAAATCAATTATTTATCTGCTTTTTCTTCCATCTACCACTTACAATCAGCTTACCTTTTGCGTTGTATAAACACTATATTGTCAAAAGTATTGGGGCGCCTACCTTTACACGCACATGAAATTTAATCGCATCCCAGTCTTATGCCGTAAGGTTCAATATTGAGTTGGCCCACCCTTTGCAGCTATAACAGCTTCAACTCTTCTGGGAAGGCTGGTCACAAGGTCTAGGAGTGTGTCTATGGGAATGTTTGACCATTCTTCCAGAAGCAAATTTGTGAGGTCAGGCACTGGGTAAGAAGTAAGTAGTAAGAAGAAGGGATCAGCAATGGCAGCCTATTATTATTATTCACAATTTATAAAGCGCCAGCAGAGTACGCAGCGCTTTACAATGTAGACGGAGGACAGCACAATTACAATGCAGTTCAATTCAGAAGGGACAGGAGAGCCCTGCTCGTAGGGCTTATATTCAAAAGGGAGGGGGTGGTGGTACAAAAGGTAATAGATGCTGGGAATGATTTGATGGGGTTGTTAGGTGGGTGTGGGATAGGCTTCCCTGAATAAGTGAGTTTTTAGGGAACTCCTAAAGGTGGACAGGGTAGGGGCTGATCAGATATACCGGGGCAGGGAGTTCCAGAGGATGGGAGAGGCTCTGGAGAAGTCCTGAAGGCGAGCATGAGAGGAGGTAACAAGGGAGCTAGAGAGCAGGAGGTCCTGGGAGGAGCGGAGGGGACGATTAGGGCGATATCTGCAGATGAGGTTGGTGATGTAGCTGGGGGTGATGTTGTGGATGACCTTGTATGTTGTGGTTAGCATTTTGAATTTTATACGGTCTGGTAGGGGAAGCCACTGAAGGGATTGGCAAAGAGGAGCAGCAGTCACAGATCGATTAGTAAGGTGTATTAGTCTAGAAGCAGCATTTATAATAGACTGAAGGGGGGATAGCCTATGTGATTCCTTAGTACAGGTTTCCTTTAGAGCCCAACTTTGGGCTCAGTCCAGGACCCCAATCCAAATGGAAACAGCCAGACTTACATAAATCCGTTTCCAGGCCATCCCAAACTTGCCTTATATCTGACTATGAGGTTGATTTACTAAAGGCAAACAGACTGTGCACTTTGCAAAGTTGCAGTTGCTTCAGAGCTTAGTAAATGAGGTAAAGTTTCACTTTACAAACACTGCATGTCTCTCCTCTACCATATTGACCATCTTGGAGTTGTCACCCCAGAATCTCCTGGATAAAGGCCCTGGCTGGGTATATAGCCGCAAGCTCAATTAGCTTGCCTTCTGGTAAGCGTGCAATTTATTTGGTGTCCGGTGCACAATTGGTGGTGGTGGATCACGCATTATTCCAAGATCCAGTCTATTTGCCTTTAGTAAATCAACCCCAAAATGTAGTTAACGTGTCCATTTTACTAAGCAATGCTACTCTTTGGGTCAAAATGTTGTGGCTGCTCCACCAACATTAGCATTTGGGAGGTTTCAAATGTAAGACATCCTATGTTTCCCCTTAAAGTATAACCAAAGAAAACACTTTTTGTTTTAGTTTTGGATAGAGCAGAGATAGATTCAATCACCTTTCAGGTTGTTATTGCTGTCGGTGTCCCCATTGGGAGATTCACCCTCCTATTTGTCCTGTTGACCGTTATCACCAAAAGTAAATTCAAAAATCCCAAATTTTGAGTGGTCCCCAGAACAGGAATTTTCCAACAGGGACACTAGTTTTGGTGACCCTGGTGGCTATCATGGATTTCCTCTCACTTCCTCTTGTGGCTATGGGGCATTAGGTTAAGGAAAATCCCCTAAATGGGACACAGATGGCAGAAAAACCTGGCAAGAATAGAGGGGAAATCTTCCAAAGAGCACACTAGTTCTGCTGCTCTGTTGACAACCAAAGAACTCCCTCACTTTGGAGGGATTTTCTCTCACTTCCTGTTATGGCTACAGGACAGGAAGTGGTAGGAAATCCTCCCAATGGGATGCAGATGGCAAAAAGAAATCTGCCAGGGGTTATAACTCTTCTACACACCTGTTACATTAGGATGTTCATACAGCCGTGGTGTCCTCTTAGAGGAAATAGGTCTGCCTGCACACAACTCCAGGTGGTTCCATCCGCATAATCATGAAAAAGGAAAGCAGCCCTGGGACTTTAAATGAGGTGGGAGAGATTGGGACACTTCCACAATAGGTGCAATAAAATGTTTTATTGATCACAGAATGCTGTGTAGAACACATGGGAACAGCAATAAATGTGCGTTACCCGGCATAGTGGCCTAGTTCTAAGCATACGTAAAAAACAACTACAATTCATAGCACTTGATATATACATCCATAAAAAACACTGTACATAAGTGCACATACATGATATAAATTGGTAAAGTACATAATACATAATACATATGCATAAAATGAAGCAGTGTGTGACCAGCTTCAGGTACCCAACAATATGGGCGTACACGTAGCATCGATGGTACCCTACGCGTTTCGCGAGTCTTTTCTCGCTCATCAGGGGCCGATGCATGATTCATGTGTCTATAACAAAAATGTTGGAAATAATGAAAATAGTGACTAAATAAATCGGGGTAAGGGTGAGTTGGCAAGGGAGGTCAATGAAACAACGACCTCATACTTACCACTGGGCTGGAGCAGGTCACCAAAACGCTGGGTGTCACAAATGGCGGCATTAAACAATGCCGGTCCGGGGGCTGAGGGGACGTGGCAACCAGAAGTCGCAGCAGGAGAACTCAGGACGCATAGCACGGACTGCAGGAGGCATGTGGTTGGTGGTCAGAGTGTATCCATAGCCATGTCTAGAAAAAATATATATATAAAAAGATGCATGAGTCTCAGCAGACATACTGAAACCAGACTAAGCATCAAAAAATATTCTCTAACCCTGAGAAATGACCAGGGAGGGTTGTGTTGAAAATAAAAAAATGTATATATATGAGATAAAATAGGTATCTAGTATGGAATGTGGTAGGTGATGTAAAGATCGTCATGACAGATAATTAAGGGCAGGGCTGCAGAGAAGTGCAAGCACTTATTGATATATGATGGAAATTAAACCCAAAATGTATGTGGGTAAATGTATAAACAAACAATACTAGGTAAGTAATATAGTGTGTAGTGAGATAGTAACACATACACAACAAGTATTGAGTGAGAGGGACCACTGAATGAAGGATATTACCTGAGTGAGAGTGATGAGTCCCAGGCATGTAAATGCACTGCACAGACCTCTGATCATAACCGCAGACCAACAGAACACAAATGCAAGCTGCAGCTGCGCCGAGCGTCAAGATATACCCACAGCGGCCACAGAAGCTCCGCCCCCAGCGTCATGTACGGATGGCGATAGGCAGACATAGGAACCGCCAACCCGGAAGATCGGGTGAGCGTGTCAGCCATCAATCGCATAATCATGCTGCTCATTCATGCTTCAAGTTTCACAATGCCTGTATGAATGAGGCCTTACTCTAGCCAAAAAAAAAAAAAAACATTTCCTTCAGTTCCACTTTAAGCTTAAAACAAATATTTTACCCCAGTGATTACCAAGTCGTTATCTTTATAGGATGCAAAATATATAGGTTGTGCTAATAAACGTGTAAATTATCAAAAATTGAGAACTATTGTAAAAGAGTCCGCATATGTTATGCATATGCATGTGAAAATTAATAAATAAATAAAAAATTTAAGAAAAGTCCATAAGTGTTCTGAAAATAGATCTTGATAACAATCTTACCAACCTACTCGTTCTCTTTGTTCCTCTCAAGACCTCCTGCTCTCTGGCTCCCTCGTCACCTCCTCCCATGCTCGCCTCCAGGACTTTTCCAAAGCCTCTCCAATCCTATGGAATGCCCTACCCCAATCTGTCCACTTATCTCCTACTCTGTTAGCTTTTAGACGATTCCTGAAAACCCTTCTCTTCAGAGAAGCCTATCTTACCCACACCTAACAACAACTGTTTTTTTCATTTTCTCCATCTGCTCACCCCCCACAGTGATTACCTTTTGTTTCCACTTGGCCCTCCCTTCTAGATTGTAAGCTCTAACGAGCAGGGCCCTCTGATCCCTCCTGTATTGATTTGTATTGTAAGTGTGCTGTCTGCCCTCATGTTGTAAAGCGCTGCGTAAACTGTTGGCGTTATATAAATCCTGTATAATAATAATAATCTTCAACAACCGCCACCGGAGTGATAAAAATCGGTACCTCCACCAATAGCTGAAGGGCCTGCTTACCGACTCCTATTAATCCCTCATTACAAGGGATCAATAATGCTGGTGGTTATAGCCCAGTCAAGGCCTTTACACCGGGTCCAGATGGTCTCCCCACCGTATCACCCCCTTGGTAGCGTATAAGATGAGATGGTATCTCAAAAGAACAAAGGGCTCCACATAGTGTAAAATCTTAGTAAAACTTTATTAAAATAAAGGTAATCCACTTACAGCTGCCGCTGATTAAAGCGCCTTTAAGATCTCGTGTGTCAGCCAGCACACAAAGACAACCCGTCCTCTAGGGCACGTATGCTGCCCATACACTCCTCTAAACAGGGACCCAGATATGGTGGATCCCTATTACAGAGATCAGACTCGCTGTGGGATATGACCACCTGTGTGGATATTCTCATAGGATGGTACATAGGCTGCCTGTAAAGATGTTTTAGGCTCCAGCACCACTTAGCATATTTTGGTGCAGGATTGGGAATGGACTCTCAATCAACAAAAAGTTGTAGACGCAATAAAAAAATTGAAAATATATATATACTGTATGTATATAACTATAAAATCATTCTTAAAGGTAGGAACTGGCAGCAAAACAAGCAAAATAGGTTTATTACATAGATATTAAAGAATGGCTGTCTCAAAATCTTTGGCTGCCAAGTTGTCAGTAAAAACTTGTGGCAGACTAACTCTTTATCGGAGATTTAATAACATTTCACAAAACATTAAAGCACATTTGACAGACTGCTAATGTGTTTCAAGCGCCGCACAAGGTGAATTTTCCTTCCATTTATTCCAACTAAGCTTAACATACTTCTCTATCCAATACCAAAGTACACTAAGCCTAATGGCGCAGTTAACGACAGATTGCTAGGTGTATTCATTAAGTAATTTTGGTCTTCAGTAATGACTTGTAGAATTTTTACTGAACAGTGAACCTTGGAAACTAGAGTTTCCACATTAAGGTTTGGAAGTTTTTTTTCTAAATCCTTAAGTTGGAGCAGTCTGTTTTTCTTTGGATTTTGCACACATCTGTGTTGATATTAAAGGGCTAATTTACAAAAAATCTAGGGGTAGAGAATGTTCACTGAGCTCAAATTGAAAAGGAAACAGATTATAATGATCACAGCTTTACTATGTTCAGCAAACACAACAATCTCTACTGCAGCCATTTTTCAACCAGGGTTCCTCCAGAGGTTACTAGGGGTTCCTTACGTGTTTGTTGATTGACCTTCCATTTGTTGGTGCCTGAATAGGTCCTGGTCTAGTGCCACTTGCCACCGCCAGGGCTAGGGTTGCCACCTCATCCATTTAAACCCAAACACATATTAATTACACAGGTTCTGTGGCTGATTAAGGTGATAATTAAACTCACTTGGTGCCTTATCTGCATTAAATTAGCTCCAGAACTTGTGTAATGCATATGTGTCTAGGTTTAAAGGGATGAGGTGGCAACCCTAGCCAGGGTACCAACAATCTTTTTTAGCTGTCTGGAAGACAAGCATTCTGACCTCTGCTGTAAAGGAAGCATTTTCCCACTGGCCAGCAATGTAAGGGGCATATTTCCTTTTGACCCCCTGATTTTAGCAGGGGTTCCCTAAGGCCTGAAACATTTTCAAGGGTCCCTCTTGGGTAAAAAGGTTGAGAAAGGCTGTTCTACTGTATTATTAAATCAACCTCATACAGCACGATACAAGAAAAACTGGAGAAAAAGCAGAGCAGCAGCCTGGGGCTCCATTTTTCTTGCTTTAAACCACTTCATCTCCGGAAGATTCAACCCCCCCCGACCCCCCTTTCTGACCAGGCCATTTTTTGCGATACGGCACTGTGTTTCTTTAACTGACAATTGCGTAGACATACGACACTGTACCCAAATAAAATGTATTTCCTTTTTTTCCCCACAAATAGAGCTTTCTTTTGGTGGTATTTGATCGCTGCAGTTTTTATTTTTTGCGCTTAAAAAAAAAAAATCAACAATATTGAAAAAAAAATAATATTTTTTTTTATTTTCTGCTACAAAACACATCCAATATTTTATTTTATTTTTTAAAGCTAATTTCTTCATAATTTTAGGCCAATATGTATTCTGCTACATATTTTTGGTAAAAAAAAATCGCAATAAATGTATATTGATTGGTTTGCACAAAATTTATAACATCTACAAACTATGGGAAATATTTATGGAATTTTTATTTATTTATTTATTTTTTCTAGTAATGGTGGCGATCAGCGACTTATGGCGGGACTGCGATATTGCAGGAGTCAATCGGACACTAACTGACACCTTTGATACTTTTTTGGGAACCGGTGACACTAATACAGTGATCAATGCTAAGAATATGAACAGTCACTGTACAAATGACCTTGGCTGGGAAGGGGTTAACATCAGGTCGATCAAAGGGTTAACTGTGTGCTTGTGTTTTTTTACAGTGGGGGAGGTGCTTTTACTAGGGGAAGACATGGATCAATGTCCCTGCTTTGCAGAGACACAGAAACCATGCCTTCACTGACAGAACAGCAATCTGGCTTGTTTACAAGCTTGTTCTGCCTCTCTGGCCATAGATGTATAATCACAGCGGGAGCGAGCCAGCAGTGGCGCACATATGCTCCACCTACCCGGAAGTGCAGGATCACATATATATATATATATATATATATATATATGCGATCCTGGGCTGTCCTGTAGCAGAAAAATTGCTATAGGGCAGTTGACAAGTGGTTAAAGAATAACTCCACTTTCATGGGGAAAAAAATAGCAAATTAAAAAAATCCATACAGGATATGCAATTGTGACTCAAGTCATATTGTAATTGAATGTTATTAAAAATTACCTTTTCTTTTCAATCTGCAGCCCTGTAATTTTCTGTAAAATGCAATTCAATATGGCAACCTGGAGGTGTTCTGTACACAGAATGCGCACAATACGGATTGTTAAAGGGGGCTTCCAGATTCCGATAAGCCCCCCGCCCGCAGACCCCCACAACCACTGGCTAGGATTGTGGGGATGAGGCCCTTGTCCTCATCAACATGGGGACAAGGTGTTTTGGGGGGCTACCCCAAAGCACCCTCCCAATGTTGAGGGCATGTGGCCTGGTACGGTTCAGGAGGGGGGGCGCTCTCTCGTCCCCCCCTCTTTTCCTGTGGCCTGCCAGGTTGCATGCTTGGATAAGGGTCTGGTATGGATCTTTGGGGGGACCCCACGCCGTTTCTTTTTTTTTTGGCGCGGGGTTCCCCTTAAAATACGTATCAGACCTGAAGGGTCTGGTATGGAATTTAGAGGGACCCCCACGTCATTTTTTTTTTATAATTTTGGTTCGAGGCAATGCAATAGCCGCGAGTAGTTTTAAATGGGTTTTTTCCTTCGAAATGTCATTTTGCTGTCAGACTGTTCTAAACACAGGAAACATGCGTCCCTTTACAGGCATACTATAGACACCCCCAGCTATGAAATTTAAAGGGTTATTACACTTTTATTGTTTGACTTTAAGCATTATTAAAATCACTGCTCCTGAAAAAACGGCCGTTTTTAAAACTTTTTTTTCCATTGATCCATGTCCCCTGGGGCAGGACCCAGGTCCCCAAACACTTTTTATGACAATAACTTGCATATAAGCCTTTAAAATTAGCACTTTTGATTATTCATGTTCGTGTCCCATAGACTTTAACGGTTTTCGCGTGTTCGAACAAACTTTTTTCCTGTTCGCATGTTCTGGTGCGAACCGAACAGGGGGGTGTTCGGCTCATCCCTATTAGGGACCCATCTGAATTAACTGGTAACTACAATCGTGGTATCTGCAGAATGTGGTTCATCCTCGAGTCGGTGTGATGCGGCTGTGGACCGTGGTAGTAGTACGAAGATACGAAGTGATTGATAATTTGATATTTGGTGCCTCCAAGGATCAACAACCTTAATTTGCTGGGTATTGTAGTATTTTGTTTTCCTTTATTAAGGAATGTTTGTTATATTTGTTACTATTTAATAAAGGGGCCAAAACGGCCAATTTTACTCCAGGTTTTTTCTGGTATATTTAGTTGGGGTAAGAGGGGAGGTATTCGTAGCGGTTGGTAATACAAAAGTATAGGATTACATCTGGGGTACTGTTATCAAGGCCTTTTGTAACCTCCCTGGCGGTATGATTATGTCAGATTTTTGCATCTCAAAGCGGTACA
The DNA here is from genome assembly GCA_037952925.1 of Lithobates clamitans. Lineage (NCBI taxonomy): Eukaryota > Metazoa > Chordata > Amphibia > Anura > Ranidae > Lithobates > Lithobates clamitans. The sequence goes on along the minus strand of JBBGZY010001990.1, from coordinate 372,231 downwards.
ATTATTTTGCATAGAAATTTGGCGTTTTATATTGTAGGCCTGTAATTAGCAATAACACACTTATATCTGTCCACCAAGAGTCTAGTAGATATCCCGGGTATGATGACGTTTGAAACACAAAATTATAATATAATAAATAAATATAAATAATTATAAAAAATAATAATATAATAATAATAAAAGTAATTTCCCCACGATTCACTATCGCTCAATTCTGCAAGTGATTCTAATTTACTATCGCTGTTTTCTAGCTGGTCTATAACCACTTTTGACATAAAGGGACACTTTTTGGTTGTGATGGACAATCTCAAGTTTCCAGGCAGAAAGAACAGTATATATCATATAAAACTGCAGGCAGGGCATTGGACAAAGCACTGGGGACAAAAGGGATGTGAAATCATTTCATACAGTAATGTAATCTGTAAGATTACAGTGTACTGTATGTATTATGATTTTTCACTTTTTTTAATTTACTGCCGGGCTCCGCCCCCGTGCGTCGCGACGCTCGCAGGGAATGGAGCCCGGCACAGAGAGACTTCGGGCGGAGGACAGAGCCCACGGACACAGCAGGGGGACATCGCAGGATCCTGGGGACAAGGTAGGTATACCGCACCAGGATCCTGCAATGCAATCCCGAGTGTGGCTCGGGGTTACCGCTAATGTTGCTGAAATTTAACCCCGAGCCACACTCGGAAAAACCGCCAGGGAGGTTAAAGCAATCTACTGAGCTGGACAGAACCACCTCTGGAGGGAGTCTATTCCACATTTTCACAGCTTATACTGTGAAGAATCCTTTCTGTATTTCGAGATTAAATCTATTTTCCTGTAGACATAAAGAGTGCCCCCTTGTCCTCTGATTACCTTAACCACTTACGGACCGCCCGCCGTCGTTATACGTCGGCTGTTTGAAGAGGGGTATCGTTGTTATGGCAGCAGATAGCTGCCATAACCCCGGTATCCTCTTCTTCAGCGGGCGGTCCACTTTCAGTGGTCACTTTTATCGGCAGTGGGAGAGGGGCCTCCCGCCGTGCTCCGGTGCCCTCCGCCGCTTGTCAGATTATGCCCCGCTACTGCGTGTTTTGTGCGTTTTGCAGGGCAGCTCCAGTGTGTCGAATGGCCGGTTTTGCCCGTGTCTAAAGTCATATTGCAACACACACAAAACACGCCCCGCAGCAGCAGGGCATAATCTGACAACTATGTTCTCCCTCCGCTGTTTGCATAGCATCGGATAATGCCATGGACGATCTGCGCATCCGCTATGTTCAGGTCCTGCCAGCTGATCAACATATCAGCTGGACTGATGTTCCATACCGCGCATGCACAGACCCATCGGAGCCGTTTTTTGACGGGAGGCACTATTCGATAGCTCCACTTTAGCTCTAGCATTCTTGATACTAATAGTTATTCGGCTCTAGGATGTCACAATGCAGCGGTAGTAATTCCCATGTTGGACAGGAATATTTTCACTTGACCGTACAACACAATCTATAATTTATCAGCGTATACCTCTCATTATCTATGATATGCAGCCAAGCTAATTATAGTTTAATTATAGTTCTGACATAAACAGGAAAAGATGCCTACACTTTGTACAATAGACTAGAAGTGATTACATTCTTATCTGGTGCTTAGAAGTATCCCTTGAATGAATGACACCACTCAACCTTTACTGGAAGCATCAGGTTCCACACCAGTTATTTCATTGCCAGAGGAAAAACAGAGGGCGTGTTTAATGATTGGCACAAACTGCGAAGCAGAAAATGCTGAGTCTGAGGAACCATTACTCAGACTGTGTACATGCTGCAGATTAATGACATGCCAATGACACATTGTCAGCTGAATTCTCCTGATACACCGAGCCAGGGGGGATCAGTGCACATAGAAATGAGAAGAGGAGAGCCGCGACAGAGGCATTATCTGTATCCTATATCAGAGGTTTACCATGCCATCTACCGGAAAAATGCAGAGCCACCTGGCTCTCGCTCTGGCATAGGGTGACCGCATTTCCAAACTGCCATTCAGGGACAATTTTGCCAAAGAACGGGGGGGGGGGGGGGATTGTTGAATGTAGTCTCTAGTCTCGGAGTTGACGGGGATTTCAGGGGCGAGTGATTTGTCAGGTGAATGGCTGGTTTTAGCACTTATTTCATCCCAACACCATGCTTGATATGGTGTTAGGATGATCAAATCATATTATTTATATTACTACATTGTAATATATAATGAAATAGTTCAAATCACCATAATCGTTGGGAACACTGAGCTTGTCACTTGCCACCAGATGCAGCATGCCACCGTCACCTGCCACTAGATGCAGTGTGTCACTTGCCACCGTCACCTGCCACTAGATGCAGAGTGTCACTTGCCACCGTGGCAGTGCGGCCCGGGGACCTGTTTTAGAGCATGCTGGAGTGGGCCCAGAGAAGATGGGTGGGTGGCAGTGGCTTCGCTAGGGTTGGTGTCAACCCTTGCCAAGTAAAGTCCCCCCTCAGTACAGACCCCCCTTCATTAAGTACAGACCCCCCACTAAGTACAGACCCCCCTCCCTCAGTATAGATCCCCCTCCCTCAGTACAGACCCCCCCAATAAGTACAGACCCCCCCACTAAGTACAGACCCCCCTCCCTCAGTATAGATCCCCCTCCCTCAGTGCAGACCCCCCAATAAGTACAGACCCCCCTCACTAAGTACAGACCCCCCCTCTCTTAGTCTAGATCCCCCTCCCTATAATATGTATAGACCCCAATCAGTACAGACCCCCACCAATATGTATAGACCCCCCTCAGTACAGACCCCCCTGCCTCAGTATAGATCCCACTCAATCAGTACAGGCTCCCCCCTAATATGTATAGACCCCCAATAAGTACAGACCCCCCCTGAGTATAGACCCCCCTGCTAAGTACAGACCCCCTTACTCCTGGGGGGGGGGGCGGTCTCAGCTCCGCTGTGCTTGGGCGGGGGCGGTTACGTCCCAAAACACATAGCGCGGACCGGAAGTGACGTAGCGAGGATCGCAACCACGCTGTTTTCACTGTTGTTTGGCGCATTGCTGTTTGCTTTCATGTAAGCAGATATATATTTTTTTAATAAAATCCTTGGCTTAACTATATTACCCTATTGGAGTCCCTTGCTTTTAATTATCCGTATGTGGAGTCCATCCATTGGAGGAAGTGTCTTCTCCCCCGAGACGGAACAGGACGCCAGCACTAGACCGGACCAGAAAAAGCACAGACCCAAAGAATATACACAGGCACTTTTATTGTGTCATTGAGGTGAGAGTTCTGGGAGCCCCCAGCGGGCATCCATTGCCACGAAAAGTCACCTGATCACCTATCAACGCATGTTCACTTAATTAGTCACAGTTTATGTATGTTATTTTTTTCATGCGATTTATGTGATTGAGCAGCACTGAAGTCACCTTGATTCACGTTTTTTATGTTTTTCACATTGAAGGACATTCACTTTTATTTACACCTGTATATACTGTGGTTTCCTACTTGGAGGAATTTTATTAGTTATGCAGTTTCATTGATTAGCATCATTTACTTAGAAGTTGTTGCGCGGAATCACTTACACAATTTATCACTATTGTGCATTTTTTTAATATGTATAGACCCCCCTCAGTACAGACCCCCACCAATATGTATAGACCCCCTCAGTACAGACCCCCCTGCCTCAGTATAGATCCCACTCAATCAGTACAGGCTCCCCCCCAATATGTATAGACCCCCCAATAAGTACAGACCTCCCCTCAGTATAGACCCCCCTGCTAAGTACAGACCCCCTTACTCTCGGGGGGGGGGGGGGCGGTCTCAGCTCCGCTGTGCTTGGGCGGGGGCGGTCTCAGCTACCCTCGGCTCAGGTGGGCTCAGCTGTGCTCGGTCGGAGGGGCGGTCTCAGCTCCCCTCGGCTGGAGGCAGATGGAGCTGAAGGCAGAGAGAGCGCCAGCGCTATAGCGGGGTTTGCTCGCTCTGTCAATTTCATTCTGGAACACTGTATTGTCCCGGAATGAAGGTGCCCGGGACAGACCTACTAATTGCGGGAATGTCCTGGGCAATCCGGGACATGTGGGCACCCTACTCTGGCAGCGCTGCTCAAACCACCTTACACAGTACCTTTGTTTTTCCAGTTGCAGCCCTCGCTCAGCTTTCCTGGCTCACTTAGCACTCCTGGCTGTGCCTGGGGATCTAGTTGCAACACCCTGCTCTCTGGGCCCATTCCATACCTCCCAACATTTTGAGATGAGAATGGGGGACACCTACTAGCAAACGTATGTAGGCATAGGACACACCCCCTGCCACACCCCCTTAAAGGAGAATTAACCAGAAAAAAGGTTAATTAATTTTTTACCACTACTATTCATTTATATTGGCTTTTAAAATGTACAAATGCAGCAATTTAGAATTTGGATGAAAGGTTTAGCACTGGGAAACACTTTTTGAAAGATAAAAAGTGCATTTTACATACAACTATATAGATCAGACCAAAATGAGGGACAAATGAGGGGGAAGAGGGACATTGCTCCAAATCAGGGACAGTCCCTCGAAATCAGGGACAGTTGGAAACTATACCATTCCCTGGCCCCTCACTCCTTCCAGATTTCCTTGGTGCCCTGGACTCACCTTACCTTCTCGGTTCTCTCAGTCTCCCAGATTCGCCTAGCCATCTTGTCTCTCTGTCCTATCGACAAGGAATCTCTCCTGCAACATGGAGTCCTGTCTCTTGTGTGGAGCAGACCTGTCCCAGACCTATGCCCAAGTCTTTCATTATAAGTTCTGTGTGGACCTGCAATTACAGCCTACAGGTCTCCTGCAAGACCTGTACACTAGATTGGAGATTTCTTCCTTCCCAAAACTCTTTGAAACCTCCAAATTCTGGATCCCAATCTGAGAATACTAAAATCAGGTGAAAGCCACAAAACTAGCTTTCTCCACTCACAATATTCTGGAGCATATGTGCGAACCCTGTGTCCCTTTTCCCTACTGTTACACAGTGGCAGGGCCTCAAACTGTCGGAATATATATATAAATATTCAACTTTAAGTGGCATTGGAACTCACCTACCTGAAAAGTTATAATAGTCCTGAAACAATCCAGCATACCTGTGAAATCTCTCTGATTCACTAGAAAAATTCTCAGTACATGTGATGACTTGTCACTTGACAAATGTTTAAAAGTACTTAAAAATTTCCTTTGCATTTAACATTTAATCTTGGAGTGAATGGACTTTCACAAACGATAACCACATACATACACCATCTCGCTCCTTGGAATTTTCTCATTGCTGCTGTCAGTTTGACCCCGCTAACAATTAGAAAATTAAACAAATGTTTTTAAAATGAAAAATGTCAAATAAATTCTGCTATATAGGTATGGCCAGCCTTAGAGCGCTTATGCCTTTAAGAAAGGTAGTCTACACTGCGTGTGTGCGCAACCTCATAATGATGTTGTGTCATGCGTTTTTAAAATGTGTGACTATCACTCAGAAATTAAACCTCCAAACTTATTGATTATTAAAGTAGTTGTAAAGCCTTAAGGTTTTTCCCCCTAATGCATTCAATGCATTAAGGGAAAAAACCTTCTGTACTGCAGCACCCCCTTCCAGCCCCCCTTTTTCTTACCTGAGCCCGATCCAATCCAATGATGTGCACAGGCGCAGCAGTTTCAGATGATGTCTCTCTTCTCAGAGAAGAGACAGGGCAGGGCAAAAGGGGCAGCTGCCCTGGAGGGATGATAGCAGCAGAAGCTATTGGCTCTCGCTGCTGTCAATCAAATCCTGTGACACGGGAGTGCGGGGGTGGGGATGTCTGTGTCAATGGACGCAGCAGCGGGACTCGGGAGCGTGCCCGCATGAGTGCTCCCATGGAAAGCGGCTTTTTGTGGGGGCACCCGATGAAGAGGAGGTGCCTGGAGCACCAGCAAGGGACCCCAGAAGAAGAGGATCAGGGATGCTCTGTGCAAAAGCAATGCACAGAGCAGGTAAGTATAGGCATGTTTGGTGATTTAATACAAAAAAACAAAACCTTTACAACCACTTTATGTAAGAAAAAAAAAGAAAATTACCAGGAAAATTTCATGTAGAGGTTCAAAGTCATAGTCAACTCATGCTGTCTACATGATGCAGAGATAAGAAATGAAGCTGAGGAACATATCACTGCTCTTTCCTGTGATTTCAGTGTTAATAGGTGAAATTGTCCTGGTAGTTTTTTTTTTTGCCAAAGTCATGTTCTATCTCAACGGGTGTTTTTTCTCAATGATAAAATAACTCGCTGATACTTTTCCAAGTGTTAATGTAGCTCTAAACCTAAACCGTGTAGCTCTCCCCCATTTTGTGTCTTTTTGCCCCAGGTTGGAATTGTATCCTCAGTAGCATTTGCAGTGATAAAGCAGAGTAGGACTGGCTAAAGATGGATTACTTTGACACAGTTGGCAAGCTTAACCACTTGCCACCCAATCACCATCAAATGACGGAGGAGCGGTGTGGCTCTCTTTCTGGGAGGACGACGGGGCACCAGAATGGTCACTCTCGCGCACCCATGAGTGTGAGCAATGTGGCGATCGCAGCCGTGTCCTAGGAACACCATGATCTCGGTAAAGAGCTGATGCATCAGCGCCAAGACAGAGCCTGGCCGCGTGATTACCACCCGCAGGTGGGGAGGGTCGACTGGTTTGTTTGCCGCCCCCCCCCCCAGCTGGAGCATGACAGCAATCTGTCATGCCAAATAAATGAACTCTTATAATATTGTTTTTGTATGGTTCAGCTGCAGACAGACTGAATATGAACATCGTCATAAACTATTTCCACATGGCTGGGCTGTATTTATCACACTGTCACTCTATGGACAGTCCCTAGGCACAAAGTTAGAGAGGACAGAGCCAAGCCTCAAAATTTACAAAATTTACAGATTGTGATGATCCTTAGTTTTTTCTTCTCTCCTGTCTATCTCTGGACATTCAAGGCTACGTTCAGCCAGAGAACGACAAAACTTTTTTTTTTGTTTTGGATGGAACTTGGAGGGATTTCAATGCTTGTCAGGTTTTTATTCCTCTCTGTGTCCCTGTTGGGGAGATTCACCCTCTCTATTTGTCCTGTTTACTAGGGTTGCACCAATACCGTTTTTCTACAGGCGAGTACGAGTAACGATACTTTCAGTCAAGACGATACCGAGTACTGAGACCTTTGCGGTATGATATGAGCCCATGCAAAATGAACAGGCTCAAATCCCACTGCAAAGAAGCGCATGTAGATTGAACAGGAATGCAGTACGATCCCTGTCTGAATTGCATGCGATTTTCTGTGCTGCTCCTGGGTGAAGTCACTATGACAAGCCTGGGTTCACACAGGAGCGGTGGGGGAAACCACATGTGATTCGGACAGAAATTGCACCACATTCCTCCTGTTCACACCGCATGCGATTCTTTGCAGTGTGATTTGAGCCTGTTTATTTTGCATGGGCTCATATCATACCGCAAAGGTATCGGTTTCGGGTATGGGAGCATATGCATGAGTTCTCGTGTAAATGCTTAGTATCGGCACCGATACCCTACTGTTTACCATTATCATCGAAAGTAATAGAAAATCCTAAATCAAATTTTGAGATGACATGAGAACAGTAATAAAGGGGACCGCGTGTTCCATCCAAAAGTGGATTCTATTTGTCAGGTGCAGTGGCAGTACGTTCATAAGTGCGCACGGGCAGCGCCCCCTCTCCAGCCACCCCTCTAGTACCAATAGATAGAGTCATGACTCTATTTATGGCCGCCGCTGCCATCCCTATTCAGGAGTCCAGCCCCTTTTCGGGCGCCGGGCGCCTGAATTACAGCGGCGGGGGGGTGTTTTTGAAGCACCTGACTAGAGCCATAGATTCTAAAAGGCGTCAAAAAAGGTGACCCGCGAGCGCCATGCTGGGCGCTTGCAGGTCACTCAGCTGTGTTAGAAAAGCGAATGAATATTTGCTTTCCTAACACTAAACCGCCTCTCCGCCAATCAGGTGCTCGGATCTGTTACCCGTCACCTGATTGGCTGAAATGACAGGTGCTGTGATTGGACGCCTATCAGGCATCCAATCATAGCAGAGGACGGGAAGAGAGGACGGGAGAAGACATCGAGGAGCTGTCCCACCGCCACCGAGACAGGGTAAGTATAGACGGCGGGCGGGGGGCACACTGGCAGCATTTGATATGGCACAGTGACCGCGTTTGATGGGGCACAGTGAGGCTGCATTTGATGGGGCACAGTGAGGCTGCATTTGATGGCACAGTGGGAGCATTTGATATGGCACAGTGGCTGCGTTTGATGGGCACAGTGGCTGCGTTTAATGGGCACAGTGGCTGCGTTTAATGGGCACAGTGGCTGTGTTTGGGCACAGTGGCTGCGTTTGGGCACAGTGGCTGCCTTTGATGGCACAGTGGCTGTGTTTGATGGTACAGTGGTGGCAATTGATGGTACAGTGGCTGCGTTTGATGGCACAGTGGCTGAGTTTGATGGCACAGTGGCTGAGTTTGATGGCACAGTGGCTGAGTTTGATGGCACAGTGGCTGCGTTTGATGGCACAGTGGCTGCATTTGATGGCACAGTGGCGGCAATTGATGGGCACAGTGGCTGCATTTGATTGCACAGTGGCTGCGATTGATGGCACAGTGGCTGCGATTGATGGCACAGTGGCTGCGCTTGATGGCACAGTGACTGCGTTTGATGGCACAGTGGCTGCGATTGATGGCACAATGGCTGCGTTTTATGGTACAGTGGCTTCATTTGATGGCACAGTGGCGGCAATTGATGGTCACAGTGGCTGCGTTTGATTGCACAGTGGCTGCGATTGATGGCACAGTGGCTGCGATTGATGGCACAGTGGCTGTGTTTGATGGCACAGTGGCAGCAATTGATGGGCACAGTGGCTGTGTTTGATTGCACAGTGACTGCGATTGATGGTACAGTGGCTGCGATTGATGACACAGTGGCTGCGGTTGATGGCACAGTGGCTGCGTTTGATGGCACAGTGGCTGCGATTGATGGTACAGCGAGGCTGCAATTGATGGGGGTTTTTTCTGAATTTTTCAGTTTGTTTGCGCCCCCCAAAAAATTTTGAGCACCAGCCACCACTGGTCAGGAGTGGTGTCATCTTTTGGTCGCAATGTACATGGTCAGCATCATATACCAGCCCTGTCACAGGGTGCTGCATAACAGGCACCACAATGTATAGTGAAGGAAAGAAGATGAGTTTAGCCATAGCATTCCATAATATGATAATAATGGCAGCCTGGCTATGTGTTGCCTTCTCAATGAAACACATTACCCATAGACCTATAGAGAGGAGGATACACTGACTGTGGTCTGATGTTGCAAAGTGAAGATGTCTTAAAAAAACTTGTGGTCATAAGAAAGGTGTTGTAAGGATTGGCCTAGGGGTGTACAAAATGAATAACTGGCATTGGCTAGCAATTGTCCCAGTCATCAGTAATGTTACCAAATATTTTTGAAAAACAAAAGAATGTTCTTGTTAGACACGCTTTAATATAGAATGAAACAATAGTGGGTACAGATCATAACATTCAAAAAGATCTAAGACAAGACCGTTTACATTCTGTTCACAAAGTGGTGATTATGTGCTGATTAGCATATTGCATAACGTACAGCTGAGTGCAATCTACTCTTCTGTCAGTGCTTCTATTATGTAGAGGCTTGAATCCAGAAACCACAAATGAATAACATCTTAGGGCAATTAATAATGAAAAATATTTCAGTAATTAGCTCAATACTGCATATAGTATACGCCACAGAGAAAAACGAGCGCTGCCATATTCTGTTAACTTTTTTAAAGCTAAACTCTAGTAAAAAAAAACTTTTGTAGAAATATATTCTTTAAAGTGGATTTAAACCCAATGTCATCCTTTCTGAACTCCTGCCATAGGGGTTATCTATAAGGATATACATGCCTCCTGCATGTATCTTTACCTGTCAAATGCCTCCCCTCTGTCTGTTATGAGACCCGAAAAACTGCAGATTCTGTGGGCGGGTCTGTTGTCTGGAGCTCGGTGGGTGGAGTCGTGATGTCAGTAGACTCCCCGCCCATCTCTACACTCTCCTTGTCAATATGCATTTTCTCCTGTGTATTTCTTACACTGAACTTCTGCTATGATCTCTAACATCCAGTGAAAAGACAGGAAAGTAACCACATGACGTCAGCATGCCCAATCATGCTGAGGTGTGGAGCAGCCAATCCTTGTAGAGCTGCTGAAGAAAGGAGTGGGGTGGGAATTAAAAAATAATGCATGTGTCTTAGGCTAGTGCAGAGATATGTAAATCACCTGTCACTCACAGCAAGGGGGAGGATTTGACAAAGTTTTTCTCTGTTTGTCAAGTTTTATCTCACTGAACAATAAAAGAGGATTGCTCAGAGCTGGATCAACTCTTTGTGGCAAGACTGGGCTGAAATGATAGGAAATCTTATAATCTACATTATGACATCAAAAAAAATTGGGGGGTTTACATCCACTTTAAGAGCCACAAAGGATATAAATTCACTTTGTATGCACCAAATGTCTTTGTAAACTCAGTTATTACCTTGTGAATGTAACAGTGACATCATCACTGTGCTGTATAGAACACAGAGCTGTGGGAGGGGTCCAGCAGGTTCCACCCACTACAAGCTGCCTGTAGAAAACTACAGAAGGAGGCGGAGACAAGACCAGTCAAAGGGAGAGCAGCAGGGAGTGGTCTTTATTACAGGAAGCTCCTGCACAAAGGAAAAATTTCACACTGAATTATGCATAGATCTGGAAGAAATACATAAAACACACTAGGAGTGAAGGAAGAATACACATGACTCTTGTATGTTAACAATATTGGCTTATCCAGGAGTACAGCTTTAACCCTGGAGAACATGTACCTATGCAAAAAAATCTTTAAAAAATTCCATACGATTGGGAGCAGTGATTTTTAATTAGCACCAATGTTTACAACGGAAAAAAGAATATATATATATATATATCCACTTGCAGGCCGCCCTATACACATATACGGCGATGGAGCAGGCACTCTGTACATTTCTGGGTAGGGTCCGCAAGGGCACACACCCACCGCCTCATCAGTGGTGTGATTCAGTACAGCACAAGTCGGTCAGCTTGTCCCGGTCAATGGTTTATGACCAGGACCTGCTGATCGTTGTTTAGCAAATTACAGTACACAGAGCCCTGTGTTTACTAACAACACAGTGCTCTGTACACAGAGCAGCGATGTGTCTGTTTTTAAAATCAGCCACACCAATTAGTAAAAGCAGCACATATTACACGCATTAGACATTGTTAGGCACACAGTTAACCCCTTGATTGGCCATAGATGTTAACCCCTTTCTAGCCAGTGTCATAAGTACAGTGACAGTGTATAGTATTAGCACTGATCACTGTATTAGTGTCACTGGTGATGTCATTGTCAGTTAGTCAGTTCCCACCCAGTGTCAGTTAGTGTCAGATTTCCTGTCAAACTATCACAGTCCCCCAAGTCACCGCCATTACTAGTATAGAAAAAAAAGATATTAAAATTCCAGTATATATACCATCATTTGTAGATGCCATAACTTTTACACAAACCAATCAATATACACTTATTGGGATTTTTTTTACGAAAGACATGTACCAGATTTTGGCCTAAATTTATAAAGAAATTCGATTTTTATATTTTTTATTGGATATGTTTTATAGCAAAAAGTCAAAAATATTATTTTGTTTTCAAAATTTTCAGTTAAATAATAAAAACTAAAAAACCCAGTGGTGATCAAATAGCAACAAAAAAGCATCTATTTGTGTAAAAAAAATACATAAATTTAATTTGGTTACAGTGTTGCTGTCACGTACCTTACAGCGGATCCCGAAATGATGAGGGTGGCCTCTTGCACGGTTCCGGTCCAAGCACCCCTGGTGGTGGGTACAGGGAGTGCGAGGGCAACTAAAGGGTGCAGGTGCCCACAGGCAGGAGGCTGGAACTTGGAGATACAGGAACCTCTGCTGAGGAGATGTAGAAACTGATCACCAAACTTGTTCAGCGGGAACCAGATCAGGATCAACTGCAGAGTCAGGAACAGGCAGGAGTCGGCAACTGGCTGGCAGCGGGGTACAAAATCAGAAGGCAAAACCATAGTCAGAAACAGGCAGAGGTTGCCAACAGACGGGCAGCGGAGTACAGAATCAGGAGGCAGAGCCGTAATCATAAGTTCAAGCCAAGGTCAGTATTGCAGGTAGAGGCAGGTTCAGCAGGCAGGGGAGATCCAAGAGATTGGTCAGAAGATAGCCGAGTTTTCAGGAACAAGGTAAATCAGGCAGAGTAACAACAGGAACACAGGAACAAGCTGAAGAGAATACAGCACTGATGCTAGGCAGACTCTCTGTTTATATAGGGTGCTGTGTGCCAGGATTCGCGCCAGCGTACGTGCGTGCGTGCATGCACATTAGCACATTGGCGCATGCGCGTTAGCACATTAGCGCTTTGGCACTCGCGGGTGCGCGTTAGTGCGCGCATTCCCATAGAGGTGCCATTGTGCATGCTCACCCTGCTTCTCAGTTGTTTCTGGCTACGGTTCCGTGCATGCACATTGGCATTAGCAGAACGAGGATTGGCAGCTGCTGCACGGAGACAGGTGCTTGCTGTGTGAGTTCTCTGACAGTTGCATGACCGCACAATTACCAGTTAAAGAAGCGCAGTGCTAAATAGCAAATGCCCTGGTCATGAAGGGGGTAAAATCTTCCGGAGGTCAAGTGTGTATACAGTATATACACTGAGCAAAATTATAAACGCAACACTTTTGTGTTTGCCCCTATTTATCATGAGCTGAACTTAAAGATCTGCAACTTTTTTTTTACAAAAGGCCTATTTCTCTCAAATATTGTTCACAAATCTGTCTAAATCTGTGTTAGTGAGCACTTCTCCTTTGCCGAGATAATCCATCCACCTCACAGGTGTGGCATATCAAGATGCTGATTAGACAGCATGATTATTGCACAGGTGTGCCTTAGGCTGGCTACAATAAAAGGCCACTCTATAATGTGCAGTTTTACTATATTGGGGGGTCGGGGGGGGGGGGGCGGAAAACCAGTCAGTATTTGGATCAAAGAGTTATCAAAGTACCAACACAGGATTGAACTGTGGGAGCTTGTAGTAGCGCAGTACCACGTTCTAAACGTCAATTGGTCAAATATTGTAAGTGAAAAAATTGACACCTAGGCACCAATCATAAGAAATAAACAATACATTTTATTAACAATTAATACATAGAGACTTTCTTATAAAAAAACACATTAAAACACTGCAGTATTGCTACAGTGGCAGCTAGACCTCTCCAGTATTGGTCATAGATGTCAAAAACATGTCATGATAGACATGTATGACTAGACTATAATGTAACAATAAAATGAGCTCTATATGTTTCTTCAAGAGATTTGTATATATTCTTAAGAAGAACAATAGATATTTGTAGATTAGGTATATTTAATCTGTACTATGTGGCTGGAATATTCACATATAGCTTTAAATGTGCTTAGCGGCAAAAAATGCCATCTGATAGCTATACTCAGTAAATAAAAGTAATACCAGTATCAATAAAACTGGAAAAGTACTAGAACCAGGGAGATTTGCATCATATAGGAGTCTTTTTTAAGCATAACGCTAAAACTTAAAGCACAGAAAGCGTAAAGAGGGTCAGATCCACACCATCTAACCAGGTTGTATTGTAGAGTAAAAGTTTGTCCGGATAAGGGATCCAAAACAGGAGGTAGTTGCCATTTGCGCTTTCTGTGCTTTAAGTTTTAGCGTTTTAGCGTTATGCTTAAAAAAAAAAACTCCTATATGATGCAAATCTCCCTGGTTCTAGTAATTTTCCAGCTTTATTGATACTGGTATTACTTTTATTTACTGAGTATGGCTATCAGATGCCATTTTTTGCCGCTAAGCATATTTAAAGCTATATGTGAAGATCCCAGCCACATACTACATAAATATCCTTAATCTACAAATATCTATTGTTCTTATTAAGAATATATACATAGCTCCTGAAGAAGCAATTTTCGTGAAACATGTAGAGCTCTGCGGTCTGCGGTTGTGAGGCCAGTTGGATGTACTGTCAAATTCTCTGAAACGCCTTTGGAGACGGCTTATGGTAGAGAAATTAACATTCAATTCAAGGGCAACAGCTCTGGTAGACATTCCTGCAGTCAGAATGCCAATTGCACGCTCCCCCAAAACTTGCGACATCTGTGGCGTTGTGCTGTGTGATAAAACTGCACATTTTAGAGTGGCCTTTTATTGTGGCCAGCCTAAGGCCCCTTTTACACGTGTGGATCCGTGTTCATCCGACCCGTGAACATCCGCTTGCTCAGCGGGGATACACGGAGCGATCCCCGCTGAGCAAGCGGATGTTCACGGGTCGGATCAACACGGATCCGCACGTGTGAAAGGGGCCTTAGGCTGGCCACAATAAAAGGCCATTCTAAAATGTGCAGCCGGCGGATGACAGGGCGGTCCCTGCACACTGTACAGGGACCGCCATGTCAGATCTCCGCTCTCCCCTATGGGGGGATCGGATGAACACGGATTGTCTGTCCGTGTTCATCCGATCTGCTCTGCAGACGGATAGAAAACTAGGATTTTCTTCCATCTGCAGAATCGGACAATAGCAGGGCCGGATGATATCAAGTGTCAGCGGATCTTCACCCGCTGACCCAAGCTATCCCATAGGGATGCATTTATGTCCGTATTTCATCTGAAAACGGATGGATGAAATACGGACATACGGTCCGCACGTGTGAAAGGGGCCTAAGGCACACCTGTGCAATAATCCTGCTGACTAATCAGCATCTAGATATGTCACACCTGTGAGGTGGATGGATTATCTCGGCAAAGGAGAAGTGCTCACTAACACAGATACCAAAAAAAAACTGTGGTTGAAGGAAAGAAAACTGCATAATGTATGGCCAGCCTAAGCTAAAGTAAAACTCTGCAAAGTGAACAAGCTATTTTCCTTTATTATGAGCTTCAAACTTAGGAGTCTACTTTCTAAAGTGAAAACTTACCTTCTAACTAACTTACAGAGAAAACTTACTTTCTAAAGTCTCCATAGAAGCCAGCATAAGGTTGAAACCACCTATGGCCACACAATGCCGAGATATGAATTCTATACGGAGTTAACCTTTATAGAAGACATATTAATTAGCTTTTGAGATCTTCAAGCGCTAAATTTAGGTAAAACCACTTACATTGCCTAAAGCAACAACTGTCTCTGAAGAAACTTTATCATCTTATTCTTTGAATTATTATTTGACATTGTTTTCATTTCTCTAAGAAGAAGGGTTGGATGTCTAGGCATGAGACCAATTAGACTACAATGGAGCATAATATATGGCATGTTATTTATGGACTGTAACTGTGGATGGGCATTCTCCTATCACTCTTCTCTGCCTTGTGTCAGATCATCAAAGGACGAGCAAGTCTTGATATATTATGTAGAGATGGCATCTTTCCAGCTGTGGGCTGTGTTGAAAAATAATTCTCAAGTGTGAAGGCTCTTTACATGACCTCCAGGCACAGATATGTAAAAGGCAGAAAGCATAGCAAAGCATTGCAATTTAATAGTTTAAACTCCCCAGTGGCTGAGAAACCAGCAATGTAAATACGGCGTGTCGCAGAAAAGAAATTATCCTTTGCTCTTCACTGTGACTGCTGGCTAAGCCTTCACTACATATATCACATTTGATGAAAGGTTTCTCACAGAAAACACTGTCACTACTTTCCCAGGCAGTCCATCTATCATAATGGTTGCTCCCTGCCTAAAGACCTATGAGCATACAAGACCAAGGATCACTACTGTCTCATTTACTTTGTAAGAATCCAAAAGTATAAGCTACTGCCAATGAAGGGGGAATAGTGCTCTATAAACACAGATAAGTTATGTCAGAATCTTGGCAACCAGCTGGTCTGTATATTAGGTAATGATACAAATACAAGCCAATTGCATCAGTATTGTAAAATGCCTTTTAGACAGTATTTGTAGCACATTGAAGACAGCCAAGTCTTCTTCAAATGAATTTGTTTATTATGTTTGGTAAGTAAGACTTCTCCAGCATTGATAAGGTGGGCCTCAACTCAAACAGCAAGATCTTCCAACCTCTATGGCAGCCATATTCACCTAGGGTTGAAAAGCCTAGGGTTCCTCCAGAGGTTTCTGGGGTTTCCTTGAGTGGTGGCTGATTGACCTCCCGTCTGCATAGTTCTGGGTCCATTGTCACCTGACAGATCCAGCGGCATGACACCAATGATCTTTTTAGATGTTAGGAAGGATGGCATTCTGATGGGATTATCCTCTTGAAAAATAGCAGGGGACTTCCTCACTTCCTGTAAATCTGCAGTGTGAGATCATCTAAAGCTGGGTTTAGACACAGTTCTTTTTTGTTCAGCCAACGGGTTGAATGAAGAACAACTGAAAGATTCCTGCATCCATGCAAGCTATGTGGATGCAGGAATCTCACCCACTGCACTATTGCACTCTGACAGCAGGGACTCCCCCCTCTCAGAACACACAGATCAGCACTGCGGCCACTGATTGAATAATGTATTTCCAGAAGGACCATGTGACAGAAGCCGGTATAGTGACTGGCTTTTGTTGAACAGGCAGGTCTGCACAAGAGGTTCCTGCTGGACCGGCCACATTTCTGTATGTGTGTACCCAGCTAAGAGCGGAGCTCCAGCCCCCCCACCTGAAAATTCAAAGTCAGCAGCTACAAATACTGTAGCTGCTGACTTTTACTATCAGTGCACTTGCCTGCCCAGGGATCCCGTGGTGTCCTCACCTAAGCTGATTCTTAAATCGACTCTTGGGTAATGGCATCGCTATCTTGGATAAGGGAAACCGGCAGTGAAGCCTTATGGCATCACAGCCAATTTCCTACTGCACATGCGCGAATCAGACTGTGCTTTCTCAATGGGCTGGGGTCGAACTTCCAAGTGTAGGGGGGGCGTAAGACAGATAAGCGAAGCTTCCCCTTTTGGGTGGAGCTCCACTTTAAGAAACTAGTCTGGGGAGATTTGGAGTGAGATTTGGTGATGTCATTACTAAGCTGTTTGCTGTTCTCTTTGCTGGAGAGGAAGCTCTACGTGGGGAGCTGTATTGCCAAGATCTCTTTGATTTAGCTATATTCTTTCTGCAGCTCTCCTTCTGCTTCTCTACCAAGATGACTTGTTGGCATATCGAGACACAGTGCAGAACAAGGCAAATCAGGTCAGTAATCGGGAAAAGATCAGCCACAGGGAGCCCATAGGCAACAATAGTGACTAGTCATTTGCCCTCTGATTGCGGGTACAGCTTGCACAGGTCCTCTTAAAAGAGAATACTGATGATTTCATATATACAGCATTACCATATGTTTTAAAATATGTAAGATACGAGTTACACTATAAAACATCAGTTTGAAAACATTCACCTAAAAAAACTCATATCTGCTCCCCCTAAAATAGAGGATATTATCATTTTGATTCACAAAAACAATGGTCTTGGTAACTACATTTAAAGTGTATTTACACTCAATGCCAAAAATGTAATATATTGCAGCTCACCAGTATCTAAATGGAGTGGTTGCATTCAGTTTCTTTTTTTCAGGCTTTTCCTCCTTATTTTTACCTGTTAAAACTGAGAATAATAGACATTCTGTCCCTGTCCTGGATTTCTATGCTCACTGCTCCAATGTATTCATAGAAGAAGCCATGATTGCTACCCAGAGTTGACTTCAAACATGTCTGCCTTTGTTAATTTCAATTACATGAGGGTTGATAGGATTAGTAAGTTACAAAAGAAAGATAACATTGTTTTTACTGCCTGAAGTATTGGGTTTTTATTTAATTTAGTACAGATGAAGTTCTTAAGCCTGTACAATCTGCTCTTCAAAAGAAAACAGAAAGAACGTTCCAGCATTTACTAGAAAGTTTGCAGTATTCTGTAGCAGCCAATCATAAATATTCTATATTAAAGTGTTGTGTTAATAAAGTGTTAATCTGCTTACTGGTATGCTTACCTCTGTGCCAGCAAAATAGTTACCTTTGCAGTGGGACCCCCTCCTCACTGCAAGGGTTAAAGGACAGCTTTTCTCAACCTTTTTAGCATGACTTACATAACAAGGAATAACTTTCTTGGTTCAGGGAACCCCTGCTAATAATCACACTGCTCTGTAGCAAAATCTTTTTGCTGTGTTTCAGATGCCTTTCCTGTGCATTTCTGGTTCACTTTTGGGTTGCCTGCACCTGTGAAAAATGGACATGTGACTTAAAAAATGCACCAAAACCGCAAAATGCAGTGTGATTTTACTGTGATTTCACCGCGATTTTGCCACGATTTCCATTCATTTCAATGGGAAGCTGCGTTTTTGGTGTGGTTTTAAAAATGCACCAAATATACAGCATGCAGGACTTGTAGCCTCCCTGACGGTATTCCCAAGTGTGGCTCGGGGTTAAATTTCAGCACCATTAGCGGTAACCCCCGAGCCACACTCGGGATTACATCTCAGGATCCTGGTGCGGTATACTTACCTTGTCCCCAGGATCCTGCGATGTCCCCCCCGCGCTGTCTGCGGGCTCCGTCCTCTCCGTGCCAGGCAGTCGCGATGACCGCCGGCCACGAGCGGTCACGGGCACGAGAGGCAGAACAGGGACATGTATGTGTAAACACACAAATTCCTGTTCTATTCTGAGAGGAGATGCAGATTGTGAGTTCCTAATAGCTAGGAACCATGATCTGTCATCTCCTATAGTCAGTCCCCTCCCCCTACAGTTAGAACACACAGTCAGGGAACACAGTTAACCCCTTGATCGCCCCTAGTGTAAACCCCTTCCCTGCCAGTGACATTTTACAGTAATCAGTGCATTTTTATAGCACTAATTGCTGTATAATTGTCAATGGTCCCAAAAATGTGTCAGAAGTGCCCAATGTGTCCACCATAATGTCGCAGTCATGATTTTAAAAAATCGCAGATCGTCGCCATTACTAGTAAAAAAATAATAATAATAATAAAAATGCCATAAATCTATCCCCTATTTTATAGACGCTATAACTTTTGCGCAAACCAATCAATATACGCTTATTGCGATTTTTTTACCAAAAATATATAGAAGAATACATATGGACCTAAACTGAGAAAAAAATTAGCTTTTTTTAAAAAAAATTGGGGATATTTTATTACAGCAAAAAGTACAAAATATTGTGTTTTTTTCAAAATTGTTGTTTTTTTTTTGTTTATAGCACAAAAAATAAAAACTGCAGAGATGATCAAATACCACCAAAAGAAATCTCTATTTGTGGAAAAAAAAGACATCAATTTTGTTTGGGTACATCGTTCCACGACCAAACAATTGTCGGCGCAGTGCCGTATTGCAAAAAGTGCTCTGGTCATTGAGCAGCCAAATCTTCCGGGTCTGAAGTGGTTAAAGTTGTTCATCCTTCAAACATAAAGGATTTTACTATTTAACAATGCTGAACTTGTGATGGCTAATTTATTGTATCAAAGAAAGAGTAAAAAGAATGAAAAGGAAAATCTATTTTCCATTTACATAAATCTTTTGCCCAGTAAATTATTCTAACTTGTACTTTATTTCTAACAGCCCTTTAATGAATCTCATATCTGCAAATTTCAAATAGCAAATGATTTCAAACCATCAAATCCATTAGCAATGCCCAGTAAATGTTCTCATTAACCCCATAAGCTTTTCAAATAGGCTTGACTAATGTCAATGTAAGCAAATGAGGCTCGCCCAGAACATAGTCAAAATTAACATTGCAACAAAAAATTCCTAGCTATTCATCCTTCCAGTCATCACACTAGATCCTATGTATGTCCTAGTTTTGTTGCATTTATTATTTAGCGAAAGACTTGACCAATACAGGGGGTACCCTGACACAGGCTAGCAGTTCAACATAGGGAATCAGTCAATATATACAATATATATTGCCAAAAGTATTGGGCCGCCCGCCGCTACATGCACAGGAACATTAATGGCATCCCAGTCTTATGCCCCGTACACACGGTTGGATTTTCTGACGGAAAATGTGTGATAGGACCTTGTTGTTTGGAAATTCCGACCGTGTGTAGGCTCCATCACACATTTTCCATCGGATTTTCCGACACACAAAGTTTGAGAGCAGGCTATACAATTTTCCGACAACAAAATCCGTTGTCGGAAATTCCGATCGTGTGTACACAAATCCGACGCACAAAGTGCCACGCATGCTCAAAATAAATTAAGAGACGAAAACTATTGGCTACTGCCCCGTTTATAGTCCCGACGTACGTGTTTTATGTTACCGCGTTTAGAACGATTGGATTTTCCGATAACTTTGTGTGACCGTGTGTATGCAAGACAAGTTTGAGCCAACACCTGTCGGAAGAAATCCATGGATTTTGTTGTCGAAATGTCCGATCAATGTCCGTGTGTACGGGGCATTAGTCTGTAGGGTTCAATACTGAGTTGTCCCACCCTTTGCAGCTATAACAGCTTCAGCTCTTCTGGGAAGGTTGTCCACAAGGTTTAGGAGTGTGTCCATGGGAATGTTTGACCATTCTTCCAGAAGCGCATTTGTGAGGTCAGGCAGGGCCGTCTTTAATATTGATTGGACCCTGGGCAAAACTTTTCTTGGGCCCCCCCATGCAGTTTCTCTTTCCATCTGCTCTGAGACATACAATAAATAGCTGCTGGACTCAAAATCAGTTTACTGAATCAGACCAGGCAGCGATTGCGATTGGTTGACAGAGGTTACAGTGTATCATTACCGCTCACTGACTAGTTGCTAGAGGTTACAGCACATATTATGGCTCACTGATTAGTTGCTAGAGGTTACAGCACACAATTTCTGCTTGTTGATTTTCTGCTAGAGATTACTGTGGATATGACCTCAGGGGTCATGATATACATATCAATGCCGCCGGCCGCCACTATTTACATATGAATGCTGCCGCTATTTACATATGAATGTCGATAATTTACATGTAAACACTGGGTCTGCAGGTGAGTCATCTGTACACAACAATAGGGCAGAGCTGGGCAGCATTAGTAGCAGCATTTCACACTGAGATATTAGGACACAGCACGGGACCAAAACCTCAAGTAACGAGGGAATTTAAACCAGCATAGTTGGCAAGTATGAGGCAGCTGCTTTGGGCCCCACAACAATGACAGGGCCCTGGGCAGCTGCCCCTTTTGCCCTGCCTTAAAAACGGCCCTGAGGTCAGGCACTGATGTTGGACGAGAAGACCTGGCTTGCAGTTTCTTCACTAATTCATCCCAAAAGTGTTCTATCGGGTTGAGGTCAGGACAATCATGTTCCTCCACCCCAAACTTGCTTATCCTTGTCTTTATGGACCTTGCTTTGAGCACTGGTCCAAATCATTTTATGGAGGGGACATTATGGTGAGGGGTTGTTTTTCAGGGGTTGGGCTTGGCACCTTAGTTCCAGTGAAGGGAACTCTTAAGACGTCAGCATACCAAACATTTCATGCTCCCAATTTTGTGGGAACAATTTGGCGATGGCCCCTTCCTGTTCCAATATGACTGCGCACCAGTGCACAAAGCAAGGTCCATAAAGACATGAATGAGCGAGTTTGGGGTGGAGGAACTTGACTGGCCTGAGATGCCATTAAAGTTCATGTGCGTGTAACGGCAGGCATCCCAATGCTCTTGGCAAAATAGTGTATGTAAAATGAATATTGAAATGGAAGACAGCCAGGGTCCTAGATATGAACTCCAAATAGTCCTTAGGTAATTATAATATCTTTAAACCGATGCCCCAAAACACAGGGGTAATTCTTGAATGGGGTAGAAAGTAAAACATATATAGTATATACTGTATAATCTAGGGAAAATTTCCTAAAATGCGTAGAAATAAATCTTATATTATCATTTACCAAAATTAATCAAAAGACTAAAAGCACCCATAGTTTAAAAACCAAATCCCCTCTGAGATGTTTAGAACCAGAATGAGACATGCATCCCAATAACCATTTTACTGCTTCTCTCTAACAATTGACTTAAAAGTTCAGAACAATCATCATGGAAAATGAGATATTTAGATTCATAGAACACTATAATTCTAAATATGATGAAATTCCTTATGCTGAAAAGCAAGCCCTCCAATATAGACAATCTCAAGTCCAGAATACAAACACAGAACCTCCTAAAAAAAATCTTAAATGGTGTCCAGAGTGTTATCTATGCAAAAGATTGAGTCACATATACCATCTTGAACTAGTATAGTTAGAGAGCTAGTCTGTTGAAAAGACTCATTAAAGGCGCCGCATCCCTTATTTTTAAATAAAACATGGAAAAAAGAAATGGGGACTTTTCAAGCACACACAAAAGCGCATACTTGATATCTTTCTGTGTGATTCCTGCCTTGAAAAACTATTGAGATGGACCTTGGATCTTCCCAGTCTATTACCCTTCTCTATGATGCTCTCAAATGGTCCCATCTGCTTTTCCACAATTATTGATGATGGCAACTTTGAAAAAATCTGTTCAAAAGTGATCAGTCTACAAACACAGTGTGTATTGTAACAGAATCTCCTGAAGAAGCCGTAAAAGGCGAAACATGTAGAGATACAATTACACTTTTGTTGGTATTTGTTACTGATCTATTGTGGAATTTTCATATTTCTATTTATGAATTTTTAATTAAAATAAATTTTCTATTTTTCTAAATTCATTGTCTTTGTATGCGCTTGAAAAGTCCCAATTCCTTTTTTCCATGTTTTACCATCTTGAACTAATATGCATAGCATGAATATTAACAGTTCATTTACATAAAATATAATAGGACAATATAATAATGTGCAAAAAATCTGACTGATAAAGCAGTTTGAAGCATAAAAGTCAAATGAGCATCCAACACATTCATAACATCATGTGGCAAAAGGAACATAAGCGCTCTTTTGTCCAGTATCGTTTACCCATATGTGTATATTAAAGTAGAACTATAAGGAAAACTTTTTTTCCAATTTTGTATAGAGTAAGGGAGGGTTATAACCCCTGTCATATTTTTTTTCACCATCTTTGTCCCACTGCAGAGTTTTCCTCCACTTCCTGTCCCATAGCCAAACAGTAAGTGATAGAAAATCCTTGCAAATTAAGGGAATTCATTGGGCCCCCCAGGTCACCAGAACTAGTGTCCTTTTTGGAAAATTTCCCCTCTTTTACTTTTTTTGGGGACAACCCAAAATTTGAGGTTTTTCTACTTACACTTTCAATGATAATGGTAAACAGGACACATCTCCTTAACAAGACAGCAATGAAAACTGACAGGGGTTCTAATCCCTTTCCACTCTATATATAACTAAAAAAAAATGCCTTTAGTTATACTTTAAGCACTTAAGCACAAGAAGGATTTACCCCCGTAATGACCAGGCCATTTTTTACGATATGGCACTGCGTTGCTGTAACTGACAATTGTTCGGTCGTGCGACTTTGTAACCAAACAAAATTTATGCCCTTTTTTTCCCCACAAATAGTGTTTTCTTTTAAAAGCATTTGATCACCTCTGCGGTTTTTTTTTTTGTGCTATAAACAAGAAAAAAGAGCGACAATTTGGGAAAAAAAGCAATATTTTTTACTTTTTCCTATAATAAATATCCCAAAAAAGATATATATAAAAAAATTCTTCCTCAGTTTAGGCCAATATGTATTCTTCAACATATCTGTGGTAAAAAAAAAAAAAATTACAATAAGTGTATATTGATTGGTTTGCGCAAAGGTTATAGTGTCTACAAAATAGGGGATAGATTTATGGCATTTTTATTATTATTATTTTTTTTTTTACTAGTAATGGGGTATCGATCAGGTATTTTTAGCAGAACTGCGACATTGCGGCAGACAGATCGGACACTTTTTTGGGACCAGTGACATTTATACAGAGATCAATGCTATAAAAATGCACTGATTACTGTATACATGACACTGGCAGGGAAGGAGTTAACACTAGTGGTGATCAAGGGGTTAAATGTGTTCCCTGGGAGGTGTTTTCAACTGTGGGAAGAGTGTACAGACTGGAGGAGGAGAGAGATCGCTGTTTCTAATCACTAGGAACAGAAAATCTCTCTCTACTCCCCTGTCAGAACGGGGATCTGTTTGTTTACATTGACAGATCCCTGTTCTGGCTCTCTGTGGAGTGATCGCAGGTGGCTGGAGGACATCGCAGCCGCCGGTCACACGTTACAGCGATTAGCGCAATAGAGCCAACCTGTCGCAGTATAATGATGGCAGCTGGTTGGCAAGTGGTTAAGAGTAGATTAGATCCATAATACTAATAAACCATAGCAGGCCTAATGCAAGCAGGAGTGGGGAGGTAGCAAATGCATCTATAATTATACTGTATGTGTAAAGCTGGCTACACATTATATAATTCTTTTGTTCAATTTCCTTTAGATGTACCTTCAACCAAAGTGTTTAGGATTGACCTCATATTATATGATTTTGGTAAATATAAAGGAAAATTGTACAAAAAAGAAAAATGTATAATGTATGGCCAGTCTAAGTGTCAGCAAAATACAGTGCCATGAAAAAGTAAAAATGTTACAACCACAAATGTAAATGTAATTTATTGGGATTTTTTGTGATAGACCAATACAAAGTGGGACA
The DNA here is from genome assembly GCA_037952925.1 of Lithobates clamitans. Classification (NCBI taxonomy): domain Eukaryota; kingdom Metazoa; phylum Chordata; class Amphibia; order Anura; family Ranidae; genus Lithobates; species Lithobates clamitans. The sequence goes on along the minus strand of JBBGZY010001990.1, from coordinate 347,581 downwards.
TAATTGTGAAGTGGAAGGAAAATTATAACTGGCTTTCATTTTTTTTTTTTTAACAAATAAATATCTGAAAAGTGTGGCGTGCATTTGTATTCAGCCCCCTTTACTCTGATACCCCTAACAAAAATCTAGTGGAACAAATTGCCTTCAGAAGTCACCTAATTAGTAAATAGAGTCCACCTGTGTGTAATTTAATCTCAGTATAAATATAGCTGTTCTGTGAAGCCCTCAAAGGTTTGTTAGAGAACATTAGTGAACAAACAGCATCATGTAGGCCAAGGAACACACCAGATAATCAGGGATAAAGTTGTGGAGAAGCTTAAAGGGGTTGTAAAGGTAAAAATTTTTTCACCTTAATGCATTCTATGCATTAAGGTGAAAAAACTTTTGACAGTAGCGCCGCCCCCAGGCCCCCCGTTTTACTTACCTGACGCCTCGAATCTTCGCTGCGCGTCCTCGTCATCTTCATTGCAGCTCAGCCTGGTCGCTGATTGGCTGCAATGGATGGATTGAAAGCAGCGCAGCCATTGGCTCGCGCTGCTGTCAATCACATCCGATGACGCGGCGCGCCGGGGGGCAGGGCCGAGTGATACAGCGAGCGGCTATAGCCGCCGGCTGTATCACGGGAGCGTGCCCGCAAGCACTCACCACCATGCGAGGGAGCTCGCATTAAGGTGGTAAATGCTTGCGGGGAGGAGCTGAAACAGCCGCCGAGGGACCCCAGAAGAGCAGGTTCGGGGCCACTCTGTGCAGAACGAGCTGCACAGTGAAGGTAAGTATAACATGTTTGTTATTTTAAAAAAAAAAAAAAAACAACTTTACAACCCCTTTTTAAAGCAGGGTTAGGTTATAGGTTTTACCGTGTTTTTTACCTGTTATGTATACACAGTTTGTTAATAAAAGGCTGCTATGGCCATTTAATTCCAGATTGTGGTCATGTGGTTATTTATAAGGGATGAAGGGAGTTATGGTCTGAGCAGAATTGAGACAAATCATCTTTAATACCCTAGTCATGTGAGTCTGAGCTCACAACTAAAGCTCAGGACTGATGCTAGAAACTAAAATTTTAAGCATCCCCAACTGCCATCAGCACATAGTTGGCAAAGCATTACCCATCTGGTCCAATCACAATTTATCCTTATCATAGAGTTCCACTTTAAGCGTTTATATTCATGGCTGCATAGCACAAATGCAAATTGACTAAGTTATTGACTAACGTGTCCTCTTGCTCATTGGTAAAGGAGAACAGGGAATTTTTTTGACTTTATGAATTGTATTAATATACAGGAGTTATATGGTACCAGCATTTTACAACATGAGGGCAGACAGTACAGTTACAATACAATACAGAAAGAACCAGAGGGCCCTGCTCGTTAGAGCTTACAATCTATGATGCACTTGATGAAGGCCATTCCCTTTGTGCATCATCCATGTTAGTTTTCAACTGCCAAATTTTTAGGTATAATAGGGCAATATTGAAAAATATCTCAAGGCAGAAAGTAAACACAATAAATAAGCAGCTAATACTATTCAGAAAAACTTCAACTGCTCTTTTTTTGCATAATACACTGTAAATAGACTAAGATGGCTTTCTATAATGTACATCCAGCAAGTGATTCCATTTTGTGTAGACTCTTCTTCTGAAAACTAGAGAGGGTGGTACCTGGAACATCTAATGCATTTTATTAAAACATAAGATATTGTCAGCTTTAAAGTGGTAGTCAACTGCTGGGTGTTATTTTTTTAACCTGAAAAGTAATGTCATAATGTGCTAGTATGCATCGCATTATGTTAAATGTACCTGAAAACTTCTAGTGCCATACTGTCACCGCTGAAGGCGTTTCCATCTTCACCTTGGACTTCCTTCCGGTTTCGTGGACTCCGGCTGAGCGAGTGACCGGACCCGTGATGACGCACATGCTGCCGTTTATGACAAAGGACTCTGAAGGAACAGCCTGGGTGGCCGTTCCTTCAGAGCGCATGCACCGGTGATGTCCCCGCTTGCATTTACAGTAAATATCTCCCAAACGGTGCAGGTTTAGGAGCTATTTACTGTACTTATAGGTAAGCCTTATAAAAGACCCTGCTCTAAAGGGGGATCTATGGGGACCTTGGCCTGCTCTAAATGGGGATCTATGGGGACCCTGCTTGATGGTTTTAATTTGAAATGTACCTTGGTGTCCTTCACTAAGGTCTGTACAGGGTGGCACAGTGGTGTAGTGGGTAGCACTTTCACCTAGCAGTAAGAAAGGTCGCTGGTTCGAATCCCAATCACACCACAACACTACCTGCCTGGAGTTTGCATGTTCTCCCTGTGCCTGCGTGGGTTTCCTCCAGGTACTCCGGTTTCCTCCCACACTCCAAAGACATGCTGGTAGGTTAATTGGCTTCTGTCTAAATTGTCCCTAGTATGTATGAATGTGAGTTAGGGACCTTAGATTGTAAGCTCCTTGAGGGTAGGGACTGATGTGAATGTACAATGTATATGTAAAGCGCTGCGTAAATTGACGGCGCTAGTAACATAAAATAAATACTTTGTAAAATGTCGCGCTAAACAATATCATAAACGACAATGGATTAGTCGATATTCAGTGAAGGGGATCACCTATGAATGAACCATTATAAATAGGTAGTCCTGATATGGACGTTATGACTAAACAATGAAAGTGGTTAGTCCTTATGTAAACATATATTGGACAAGCAATTCCGGCATCCCAAAATGCAGACCAGCTCACTCCCACCGAGAGATGAAAAGGCTTACCAGATAGGATGGACCCAAAGGGGCATACGCCAAATTGGGTCAGATAAGGCTTGGGTGGTGAGTGGCTGTGGATCGCTGTGATCCCACGGATTGCTGTATTCCTCCAAGTGGCACCCGGGTCCTGGAAGGTGTGGGAAGTTACACGGATATAGATGGTCCTGTAGGTCCTGGAAGGGATGGGGTATTCCGTGGATGGATCCCTCAAAGCAACATTCCATGGATCAGGTGATGGTGTTGTTTAAGTAGGAAAGAAAGGAAGGGCCACATAGTGTAAATCCGAAAACGAAACTTTTATTTAAAATAAATAGATATACACTCACGTATAAATCCAAAGTTTAAAACAGCGCTGTAAGAAAGTGGCGACAGTGGGGTCCTACCCGACGCGTTTCGTCCCCCCAGACGACGTCTATGAGGACGACACGCGTCGGGTAGGACCCCACTGTCGCCACTTTCTTACAGCGCTGTTTTAAACTTTGGATTTATACGTGAGTGTATATCTATTTATTTTAAATAAAAGTTTCGTTTTCGGATTTACACTATGTGGCCCTTCCTTTCTTTCCTACTTAAACAACACCATCACCTGATCCATGGAATGTTGCTTTGAGGGATCCATCCACGGAATACCCCATCCCTTCCAGGACCTACAGGACCATCTATATCCGTGTGACTTCCCACACCTTCCAGGACCCGGGTGCCACTTGGAGGAATACAGCAATCCGTGGGATCACAGCCATCCACAGCCACTCACCACCCAAGCCTTATCTGACCCAATTTGGCGTATGCCCCTTTGGGTCCATCCTATCTGGTAAGCCTTTTCATCTCTCGGTGGGAGTGAGCTGGTCTGCATTTTGGGATGCCGGAATTGCTTGTCCAATATATGTTTACATAAGGACTAACCACTTTCATTGTTTAGTCATAACGTCCATATCAGGACTACCTATTTATAATGGTTCATTCATAGGTGATCCCCTTCACTGAATATCGACTAATCCATTGTCGTTTATGATATTGTTTAGCGCTACACTTTTTCGTTGTTTCTTCCCATATATACTTTGTTGGTCGTGTTAGCTGCTTTTTGTTTCCTTTTTTGGGTAGCGCAGAATTATTCTGTATACTTTGTAAAATGTCCACCACAGCCTTGGTCCCTACCTATCCCTGATCATGCTTTATTGTTTTTATTTCCTCTGGATCAGCTGTGCGTATAGTATTGTATATATAGGATTGTATTTTTTTTCCCTTCTATTGGTTGAACTAGATGAAATTGTGTCTTTTTTCAACCAGACTAACTATTTAACTATGAGGCACTCAGTCTACTGGAGTGTGTCTGTCATGTAGATATTGTACAGCTTTCCTTGCTTCTAATGCTTCTAATGCTCATGTTTGTAAAACCCTCTTTGGCCGCTATGTCATCTTTCTCATAAGCAGGTCAGCAGCCATGGTTCATTGAAATTGTTTAGATTGATTTGAGATAATAAACATTATTAAAGTTGTGTTTTTTTCCGATGTATAGCTTTGGGAAAGTCCTTACTATGTATACACTATAGTGTTTAAAGAATGAGGATAACCTGCATGCTTTTTCTACAAGCTATTTTTTCCATTTCCTAGTTTGCACAAATAGCTTCAGGAAGTAAACAAATGCAGTGACCCGCGGGGAAAAGACAATTTTACACTTTGTATTTGTTGGTGACTGAACATGGTAACATATTGCACGCAATTATAAGCTGTTTAGGTAAACCAAGTCGCATGCAATTACAGTTCTAAAAAAATATAATTTTTCCTAACAAGCTTTGCAATTTTGACTTTGCCTATATAGTACTGTATATGGCATCCTTTTCCTTGCGTTAGGAGAAGGCCCATAGAAAGCTATGTGGTTGGAAGTATAAAACCAATAGGGCTAATCAGCATGTGAGGTTGGGAGGGGTTAAAACCATGAGGTTGAGCTGCATTTTTACCACCCCTCATTGCTCCCCCTTTACCTGCAGAGGCAGTGGCCAAGGTGTGCACATGCCACAATAGGAATGACGCCCACCCCCCCCCCACCCCCCATGTCACATTCCTCTGGCACTACTGCCTGCTAAATACAACCCATTCAAATGAATGGAGCCGCTCTGCAACCGCCCAAGAACCATGGCTTAACTGCCTGTTTTAATGGCCCCCCTTCTGCCTGTGTAAATTAAGCTATAAGAATTGGTAAATTGCAATATAATACAATTTTAGTTTTGGGTTTGTCACCACTAAATGTACAGATTTATGTATTTGAAGCTGGATATAAAGTTCTTTGAATTCTCTGGTATTTTCAGCTTTAATGTGACACCAAACTCTTCCTTAAAAAAACATTTATATTTAAGTATGTATCCTTAAAGCAGTATTAAACCCAAAAGCAAACATTTATCATATCTCACTTTACTAGTTCTTAGATTAGATTTCTGCATTCGTTTTCTTTTATTTAGGCTTTCCTTCCTTTATTTTCACCTGGTGATCTAGTCAGTAAGTCGGTTGTTTTTCAACCGAACAAGTTGTTCTGCAGAAGTAGCAGGTACAGGCGTATTTACCGTCGTTTTAGCTGCGCTTTTTGGCTGCTAGCGGGGCACTTTTAACCCACGCTAGCGGCCAACAAAGGGTTATAAGTGCAGACGCTTCGGCGGCACTGCCCATTGATTTCAATGGGCAGGGGCACCTTAGGAGCAGTGTACACACCACTCCGAAAGTGCCTCAAAGATGCTGCTTACAGGACTTTCTTTAGCATCCTGCCAGCGCACCGCACCATTGTGAAAACACTCAGACTTTCACACTGGAGTGAGAGGAGAGGCTCTTTACAGCTGCTATTTTAGCGCTATAGCGCCTGTAAAGCGCCTCAATGTGAAAGTAGCCTTAAGATAAAAAAACCTTTTGACTTTACAGCCACTTTAAAGTGTTACTAAACCCACAACAGTAAAATCCGTCTGTATTGTGCAGCATAGCATGCTTGTTATACTCACTGTGAAACCTAAGGGGTTAATCCTTTGCATTGTGTATAAAGGCTGTTTAACCCTGTCTTCTCTGATCCTCCCCTTCTTCCACTGTCTCCAAAAAAATAACCTGATATTTACAGAACCAGGGGACGGGCTGCACATGCTCAGTTTGTTGTGTATTGCTAGAGAGTTTTTTTTTATTCTTGGGAGGGTGCATGTGATCAGCACAGGGCCAATCAGCACTGTCCAGACAAAGGGTCAGGGGAGAATGAAAACTCCTCCTACAAGCTTTACTAAGAACTGATAGACATCACAAGACTGCTATATACTGCTGCTGAGAAAAGGTATTTATCAGTTTATATTTACTAAAATAATTGCATTTCCATGTTCTGTGTACTGTGGGAGACCAGATATAGTGAATGCAGGTTCTGGGTTTGGTAACACTTTAAGTAGTGGATGTTACGATTTGATTTTTAAAAATAAGGATATTTTTTAGTGTCACTTTAAGGACACACCACTCGCAAGTTCCAGAAACAATTTATAGGCGGGTGACAAGCTGAATGTAAATGGTAAATAAAGCTACCCCTTCCACATCTGGCCTTCCAGAGAAGTGGGCTCCAGTCTAGCTCCTGGCCATCCTCGGGAACTGTCAATGCTGTAGTCCAGCCTATGCCTGTGCATGTTAGTTGCTTGTGTTCTCTGATGAATGTTATGACTTCTATAACATCATAACATTTTTTCCTTCGTGGCATAACTCGGGATAAATGACTTAGAAAGATGCTGGTATTTGTATATCTCTGAAATTTATGATGTTATCTGTTCTGCTAAGTTTATCCTGATCTCACGCACAGCCGCCTCTGTCATCTCCCTCCCCCTTCTCCCGGCCGTAATTAAGATGAGCAATTACTTTTTGAGAAATGACTCCCTCCACCAGCCACTGGGATTCCTTGACTTAGCAATTCATATATTTAGTAGGAACTATTATCACATATCCTGCATTACAGATTTGATTTACGATTGATTTCTTTTAAACGTTCCAAGCACCTAAGGCGAAAGGCCTGTGTTATTTCAGTTACAAAGTTGGACTAAATGTATTACTTGATTTTTTCTTCTTTTCTTTGTAACCACTTTAATTATAGAAAATTATTTTCCAGAAGATGAGATTGGTTAATTTTAGCAGTGTTGTATGAAGTATGAATGGTGACATTGTCTAAACCAGGTGTCTCCACATTTTCTAAACAAAGAGCCAGTTTACTGGTATAGACAATGTCTCAGGATTGGTGGTCAGTAGGAGTAACAAAATGACATAGTGTCTGTGGCCAGTAGGAGGAGGTATAGTGTCCCATCATTGGTATTAGTGGGAGGAATAGTGTCCCATCATCGGTATTAGTGGGAGGAATAGTGTCCCATCATCGGTATTAGTGGGAGCAATAGTGCTCCATCGCTGGTATTAGTGGGAGGAATGGGGCCTCATCGTTGGTATTAGTGGGAGGAATGGGGCCCCATCGTTGGTATTAGTGGGAGGAATAGAGCTCCATCGCTGGTATTAGTGGGAGGAATGGGGCCCCATCGTTGGTATTAGTGGGAGGAATAGTGCCCCATCATCGGTATTAGTGGGAGGAATAGTGCTCCATCATCGGTATTAGTGGGAGGAATAGTGCTCCATCGTTGGTATTAGTGGGAGGAATGGGGCCCCATCGTTGGTATTAGTGGGAGGAATAGTGCCCCATCATCGGTATTAGTGGGAGGAATAGTGCTCTATCGTTGGTATTAGTGGGAGGAATGGGGCCCCATCGTTGGTATTAGTGGGAGGAATAGTGCCCCATCATCGGTATTAGTGGGAGGAATAGTGCTCCATCGTTGGTATTAGTGGGAGGAATGGGGCCCCATCGTTGGTATTAGTGGGAGGAATAGTGCTCCATCATCGGTATTAGTGAGAGGAATAGTGCCCCATGATCGGTATTAGTGGGAGGAATAGTGCTCCATTGTTGGTATTAGTGGGAGGAATAGTGCTCCATTGTTGGTATTAGTGGGAGGAATAGTGCTCCATTGTTGGTATTAGGGGGAGGAATAGTGCCCCATTATTGGTATTAGTGGGAGGAATAGTGCCCCATCATTGGTATTAGTGGGAGGAATAGTACTCCATCATCGGTATTAGTGGGAGAAATAGTGCCTCATCATTAGTATTAGTGGGAGGAATAGTGCTCCATCGTTGGTATTAATGGGAGAAATAGTGCCCCATTATCGGTATTAGGGGGAGGAATAGTGCTCCATTGTTGGTATTAGTGGGAGGAAAAGTTTTCCATCGTTGGTATTAGTGGGAGGAATAGTGCCCCATTATCGGTATTAGGGGGAGGAATAGTGCTCTATCGTTGGTATTAGTGGGAGGAATAGTGCCCCATCATCGGTATTGGGGGGGGGGAATAATGCTCCATCGTTCATATTAGTGGAAGGAATAGTGCCCCATCATCAGTATTAGTGAGAGGAATAGTGCTCCATCGTTGGTATCAGTGGGAGGAATAGTGCCCCATCATTGATATGAGCAAGGTTGATTTACTAAAACTGGAGAGTGCAAAATTTGGTGCAGCTGTGCATAGTAGCCAATCCGCTTCTAACTTAAGCTTGTTCAATTAGGCTTTGACAAGAAAAAACCTGGAAGCCGATTGGTTTCTATGCACAGCTGCACCAGATTTTGTATTCTCTAGTTTTAGTAACTCAACCCCTGTGTCTGTGAACAGTCGGAAGAGGAATAGTGCTCTGTCATCGATGTCAGTGGGAGGAACAGTGGCGTCGCTAGGGGAAAGCAGGGGGTGCGGACCACACACGGGTGAAACTCGTCAGAGGGGTGACAGCCCTGGGTAGTGGCACCATTAACACTGCCCGCTGCCCTAAACGTTCAGATCTCACAGATATGCCCCTCAGCGGAGTTGGCCGAAGCTGCCTCCTCCTCCTCCCACATCCACACAGGAGGAGGAGGGGACCGAGGGACACACACTGCTGTGTGTATCTGTCCGCGCTGTTCTGAGGTCTGTACACTTTACTATGTGTAGTCTAGATGGACATGTGCGGGGGGGGGGGGGGCGCTATGGAAGGGCAGAAGGGGTGTCTATACTGATGGGGGGGTCTGCATTGACGGGGGGTGTTTATACTGAGGGGGGGTCTGCATTGAATTGGGGGGGGGTGTTTATACTGATGGGGGGTCTGCATTGAGGGGCTATCTCAGTAGCATGACTAATGACCAAAATGAGATAAAGCTATGAACTGACAAATCACAAAGCAGAATACAAAAGGCTCAATTTACAACAAGTAAAACAACTGGATATTTATTCTCAGCTAATGGGTTGAAAATTACAGTCACATAAAAAGGATATTTAGCTTTGTATAAAGCTTCATCAATTGAGTCTAAAGTATAAATTCTGTGTTTTGGTTCTGCTTTCCTTCTCTACCCAATAAACACACCTATAATCATGGTGTGTAATATATACCTTTGGCTGGTGCGTGGTAAGTTACCCTGATCACATTTCTGATAAGCAGGGAAAAGTTTACTAAGAATTCACTGGAAACCCATAAAACTTAGGCGTATTTAATTAAAACAATTATAAAAACCATTAGTGTTAATAGACCACTAATGCCTTAAAAATTACCAGAGCTTTGTTCAAAGGTTCGAATTCCCTACCACTTGAGCTTCCTTTAGTTTTTGTGTTTTGCAATAGAATAGTAAAACATTAGGGATGAGCCTCAAGTTTGGGTTCCACCCAAACTGAAGTCTTTTGCAGTTTGGGAATGGCAAACTAATAAGGCCATTCACTGCTATAACAACTAATTACCAATCATGCGCTTCCTGGCTTTGAACATTGGTTAGGTGGCTTAGAAGGGTAATAATGGGGGGTTTCATATTGGCCATCCCTCTTCTTATAAGGGACCTTTTATACCAGGTGTATTCAGCTGTGTTGATGAGCATTAATGATTAATGTGTGTTTATCACAAGGGCACAAAGAAAACAATTCTCTAAATCACCTGTGTCAAACACAAGGCCCATGGGCCGAATCCGGCCGTCTAGGCCATTTCATGTGGACCTCGCACCCAGGGGGAAGGGTGGAAGTGAGATGTGAACACCCTGTGAAAGAGAGCTGATTCTTGCACACTGTGCATAGCAAACCCCTAAAACTCTGCACTTGTATGCAGCAAACTCCTCAACACTGCACTTGCCACCTGTATGGTTTTCTCCCAGACAGTCCGGATTTCGAATTCTGTGTTTGGGTTTACTTCTGCCCCAGACCCGGACACATCAATCACATGGACTGCACCGAGAGTGACGAGTCTCCCCTCTCCCTGACAGCAGCTTGATTCGGCAGAGCAGAACACAGAGCAGTGTCAGTGTATCAAAGCTCCTCCCCTTCTCCTTCTTCTCGTTCTGTACACACACGAGGAGGAGGGGGAGCAGGGACAAGCTGATATAAGGCCTGTAGAAAGTTTTTATTATGCTCTGTAGATGGAGGAGGGAGGGGGAGAGAGCAGCTGGAAAGGAGGACAAGGTAGAAAATATGTGGAGTAATCGAGGGGTTAGGAGGATATGTGCTGGGGGGGCTTTGGCAGGAGAAAGATATGCTAGAAGTGTGGATTGGATTTGAAATCTGACAACCCCTCTTAGCACTATCTCTCTACCTTCCTAAAGGACCCCTCTAGCACATATCCTACCCCCCTACCCATCCCTCTTGCACTGGTCCTCTTCTCTCACAAAGCGCCCCAGCACATATCTGACCCCCCAAGCGTCCCCAGCTCATATGGGCACAGGCTGCATATGATGGGCACAGAGGCTGTATGATTGGCACAGAGGCTGCATATGATGGGCACAGTGGCTGTATGATGGGCACAGTGGCTGTATGATTGGCACAGAGGCTGCATATGATGGGCACAGTGGCTGTATGATGGGCACGGGTTGCATATGATGGGAAAAGTGGCTGCATGATTGGCACAGAGGCTGCATATGATGGGCACAGTGGCTGTATGATGGGCACAGGGGCTGCATATGATGGGCACAGGCTGCATATGATGGGCACAGAGGCTGTTTGATTGACACAGAGGCTGTATGATGGGCACAGGCTGCATATGATGGGCACAAAGGCTGCATATTATGGGCATAGGTTGCATATGATGGACATAGAGGCTGCATATGATGGGCACAGTGGCTGCATATGATGGGCACAGAGGCTGAATTTATCAGTTAGGACATATCTGACCCTTGCATTCCGTGCAGAAGACTCAAAATTTAGCCACGCGCACTGTTTGCTGCTGCGATCTATGTGCCACATTACTACTCTCTTTCAGGCCACCAAAAATGTCCCAGGTCTTTTACAATCGTATGCCGCATACACGCGATCGGATTTTCCAACAACAAATGTTCGATGGGAGCTTGTTGTCGGAAATTCCAACCGGGCGTAGGCTCCATCGGACATTTTTCGTTGGAATTTCCGACAAACAAAATATGAGATCTGGATCTCAAATTTTCCGACGCCAAAACCTGTTCTCGTAAATTCTGATCGTGTGTACACAATTCCGACGCACAAAGTTCCACGCATGCTCTGAATTAATTACGAGACGGAAGCGCTCGGTCTGGTAAAACTAGCGTTCGTAATAGAGATAGCACATTCGTCACGCTGCAAATTTTTTAATCTTTTAATGCAGCGCATTCTCTTCTTCTTTATAATACTAGAATAGTGAAGTTGTTTTGCTGCTGATATTCACACAGAGTTCTGAAAAAATGATTTCTTTATTATTTCTCGTGATCTCATGAATAATATTAGTTATTTTTTTCGGCGGATCTCCATAATAATGTTTTGTATTTATTTTTATAATGTTTTTGCTTTTTTATCAAGATCTCCTGTTTTATTTATTTTTTTCTAGTGATCTCCATAATATTTTTTTTCGTTTTGTGTGTCAAGTTACCACAACACCATTATTATTTTGTATTTTTTAACCTCAAGGAGGTTGGTTAGTGTCAGTTGTTAATTTGACATTGTATTTTTGAAATGTACCTGCCTACTCACAAACAAACTGTCCTTTTTGAGGTAAAACACATAGGCAACTATTTAAAAAAAATAAATAGCCATTTATTATGGGTCATAACAAAATAAAGAGTAAGGCAACACTGGATAAACTGATGAAATTTGCAAAGCCTTTGTACCCCATGGCACACATCAAAACCTCCTGGCTGCCACTTACCCCCGTCAACTCCTGAGGCTTTCCTGTGTATGAAAAAGGGACATAGTTTTAGTTTTTTGTTCATCAATCACACACAATTTTGAGCTCATGAATGTTGCAAATTGAATGGTAGCCTCCCTGACGGTATTAGCGGTAACCCCATGCCACACTCGGGATTGCATTGCAGAATCCTGGTGCGGTATACTTACCTTGTCCCCAGGATCCTGCGATGTCCCCCCACGGTGTCTGCGGGCTCTGTCCTCCCCCAAAGCCTCTCTGTGCCAGGCTCCGTTCCCTGCGAGTGTCGCAACGCACGGTGGCCGGAGCCTGGCGGCAAATTCAAAAAATGTAAAAATCATAACACATACAGTACTGTAATCTTACAGGTTCCAGTACAGTATGAAATCATTTCACATCCCTTTTGTTTTATATGATATATACTGTTCTTTCTGCCTGGAAACGGGAGATTGTCCACAGCAACCAAAAAGTGTCCCTTTACGTCAAAAGTGGCTTTAGACCAGCTAGAAAACAGTGATAGTAAATTAGAACACTTGCAGAATTGAGCGATAGTGAATCCTGGGGAAATTTATTTTATTATTATTATTTTATTTTTTTTAATTATTTATATTTATTTATTATATTATAATTTATGATTTTGCGTTTCAAACTTCATCATACCCGATATATCTACTAGACTCTTGGTGGAAAGATTTAAGTGTATTATTGTTAAGAATTACAGGCCTACAATAAAACGCCAAATTTCCATGCAAAATAATTGTACCGCTTTCAGCACCTAAAATCCGAAATAATCATACCGCCAGGGAGGTTAACAAATATAAAAGACTATCATTCTGAGCCCAGCATTTTTCATTCTTGTCCCAATCATTTTTGGCCACTACTGTCTATTAATATGTAAACCACTATGTTAAATCAGCAATTAGTAATCAATAATAACATCTAGTTAACATCATTAGTTTTACGACAAGAAATATTTTGAACAATGCTCTACATGACTCAAGCTGGGCTCCTCCACATCTTCCTGGGTGGAAGGCCCAGGTTGAACATCGGAAGCCTCAGCTGAGGTGGAAGGAAGCCTTGAAGGAAGAGTGGAGAGTGCTGGCCTGGGTTCACTCTGGTCTGACAGAAAATGCAGTCTGTCATAGTACCACAGCCTGGGGACATAAACGTCATCTGCTGCTCCTGATCTCTGGGAAGGAAGCCTTGAAGGAAGAGTGGAGAGTGCTGGCCTGGGTTCACTCTGGTCTGACAGAAAATGCAGTCTGTCATAGTACCACAGCCTGGGGACATAAACGTCATCTGCTGCTCCTGATCTCTGGGAATTCTGGACCTTCTTTCGTTCCCTAAGATAAGTACTCCTTTTGCCACCAATTTTGGCCTTCAAATAGGTGATGTCTGCCGTGGGGATCATCAGCTTCACAAATTCAAGCAGTTTCTCCAGCGCTGCCTTCTTCTTTCTTAGACTTATTACGAAACGATGTGTATTGTTAGAAATTCCCTATCATTGAATGGATCCATTTTCTCTGCAAGACACAACACAAGACAAACCCTAATGTCAAGCTAAACTCTTCTAATCTTGTCCCAATATAGGCCTCAATCTAAAAGCAGTATAGGCCACTGATGCACCAAGTTCAAATTGTACCTTCGTTATTACTTTCGGCGCTTCCGCTACTCCTTCCTCCACTCACAGATCGTACATACGATGCACGCATGTTACGCTTTATATATACTGCGCATGCATGAAACTCCGCCCGCCCCTGACGTTCTTTCTAGTCTATTCCCCGCCCCTTGTATTTTGGCGCAGTGGGAGAGCACATGGTGGAGACAGAGCAAATGCATGAGGACAGCAGCTGCAGCAACGACGAAAGGCCGGAGCCATGAACGTCCTGATCCCGGAGGAGATTTAAGGCTTCAAATATGTCCTTTATAGCAATGGTCGAGGTAGTGGACATCTTGAAGAGGGCCGACTATGATGGGAAGCATGGACCTTACCCAAACCCAAATGTGAGAAAGGCCAAGATCATGACTAAAGTTGTGAGAAGTCTGCACAGGAATTTTAGGGTAGGACGATCCAAGGCTCAATTGAGGAAATGTTATCAGACCTGAAATTGAGGGAGCACGATTAGTACAGAAAGATCAAGAGAGTTCTTCAAAAAAGTAAGTAGTTGTCGTGTGTTCCTATTATTATTATTACTTGCATGCTGCTCCATGTGCTTTTCTTTAATGTTGTACAGTTTAAAATGGCAACTTTCAGGTTCGTGGGCACAGTAATCGTTCGTAGTAAACATCGTTCGTTCGCCCACTAATACAATGCTTTTGGCAGATAAAGGTTAACTACATTTGGTCATGCCTATTTGTATTCAAAGAAGTTTAGTACATTGTTGTCTAGATGGGTTTGTAACTAGAATGAATATAGTGTCTGGTGTCTCCATGTGTGAAAATTGGACAAAAAAGGTAAGTATTCCAGCTTTATAAAGGGAAAAAAATAATATCTTCAGCTTGGAACTCTGCCAAAAAAGACAATTGTAGGACACTTCCAAGCAATGTTTCATATTACTATTTTTCGCCTCAAATATCTGTGTGCTAAGTATACCTTTTTTTTATTCACATAGGGGAGAAAAGACTCGGGACGTCTGAGGACACCAGGGACCCACAACCTCCTAAAGAAAAGGAAATCCCCACACCACAACCAGAAGATGTGGAGGAAGGAGAGGTTTATGAAGTGGGCGAAATAGTGACCACAACAGGTAAGTGTCTGAGACCACAGTTTCAGGTAATAGATGGATGCCTGCATATTTATAATACATGGTGTGTTTTTTATTTTAGGTGATGTGAATATTGTGGAAGAAGAATCTCATTTCACAAGTGCAAGTGCACATGTCCTCATCGGGGAGATCATGGTGTGCAATCGTGATTTACAGAAGATCAAGGAAGACATCAATGATGTGCAAAAAAGACTCAAAAACATATTGATGAATCTAAAACACCCCAAAAAATTTTCACACATTTTAAATATTTTTTAGAATGCCAAATTTTGAAGATGCACACAGCATGTCAACATGTGCTATCTGCCATCACCGGATATCAAGGTACGCGTCTTGGGGGTGCAACCCCTTCCTTGCAACTAAAGTAGATGAGAGGAAGGAGTTGCACCCCCGAAACATGTCCATTGATCCCCCATGATGGGAGCTAGCATATGTTGACATTAGGCATGGGATCAGGAGGGAAATCCCCATCTTGACTCTCAATTTGTGTGCATCTTCAAAATTTGGCTTTCACAGGGGTGACATTACCCTATCTGATGAAGGCAATATCAACATAGTTTGGACATACTAATGTCTGATATTGCCTTCACTTTGTTAAAGTTGAACTTTGTAAGTTCCTGAGTTGTGTATTGTTTTATGGTTTTAAACATGCCTGTTTTAACACAAAAAAGGCTATTTGTATTGTCAAAAACAAAAATGTTAATACTAAAATATGTTGGTTTGTTCAAAAACCCTTTTCTAACGCACATGTGAATGTGCACAGAGTAAAACGTTTTCTACTCAACAATGTGTGGCTTCTTCTTTCAATGCTCAATATCATTTTTTGGACTAAGTTGGCGTTTACACTGAAATGGGGGTTATTTACTAAAGGCAAATCCACTTTGCACTGCAATTGCAGTTTCAAGTGCACTTTTGCAGTGCACTCGGAGGACAAAGTGGATTTTCCTTTAGTAAATAACTACCACAGTGCTTTATAATTTGCCACAATCGTGCCATTTTCGTGACTCACCAAAATTCATTCATGGTGCTGAAAATGATGTATATTTTTACCAGTAATGCATTACATACATTAGCAACAAAAACAAGCTGTGTGTATAGCAGACCCACAACATAATAATAGTTTGATGAAGAAGAGATTGTCACCTCATGTACCAAATAAATTATGTAAAAAAAAAAGCCCACTGGATAACCTAGGAGACAGCTATAAGAAACACAAGCAGTAAATCAAAGGAAATATTATTTCAGTTTAACTAAAAAAATGTATTTTTAAAATGTTTATTAAACATTTTCTGGCATATCAATGGCCCCCCTACCCACAAAGTACTCCATATATTTTATACGGACCTCGCGTGCGCTTTGGGGGGGGCAAGCACTGAAAACCAGATACAAACCCACAAGCACAAACTGAAGAGCAGTAACGATCTGAAAAGCAGGAGGCTGAAAAGTGCAAATCGTTTCTCACCAAACTTCTACTAACACGAGATAAACACGAGATTAGCAGAAGGAGCCCAAAGGGTGGCGCACTGGCTATTGAACTTCCCTTTTCTAGTGCCATCGTACGTGTTGTACGTCACCGCGTTCTTTACGTTCGGAAGTTCCGACAACATTTGTGTGACTGTGTGCATGCAAAACAAGTTTGAGCCAACATCTGTCGGAAAAAAAACATGGATTATATTGTCGGAAAATTTGATCGCGTGTACGCTGTATAATAGCGTATAACCCACAAAAAATACCGCCGCTAAAGTGTTCCCGTTTGGCTTGAAGAAAAGGTGGCAACCCTAAGTGCACTCCTGAACTCTGCACTCTGTATGTAGTGCACTTCTGAAATCTACACTCTGTACGTAGTACACCTCTGTACTTTACACTCTGTATGTATTGCACCTCTGAACTCTGCACTCTGTATGTAGTATACACCTGAACACTGCACTCTGTATGTAGTACACCTCTGAACTCTGCACTCTGTATGTAGTACACACCTGAACTCTGCACTCTGTATGTAGTACACCTCTGAACTCTGCACTATGTACGTAGTACACCTCTGAACTCTACACTCTGTACGTAGTACACCTATGAACTCTACACTCTGTATGTAGTACACCTCTGAACTCTGCACTCTGTACATAGTACACCTCTGAACTCTGCACTCTGTATGTAGTAGACCTCTGAACTCTGAACTCTGTATGTAGTACACCTTTGAACTCTGCACTCTGTATGTAGTACACCTCTGAACTCTACACTCTGTATGTAGTACACCTCTGAACTCTACACTCTGTATGTAGTACACCTCTGAACTCTACACTCTCTGAGAAAAAAAGCCCTGCATGCATTTATATAGCCTTACAGATACAACCCGCCCTTTGAGGACAACCATAATTCTGATACGGCCCCCAATGAAATTGAGTTGGACACCCCAGCTCTATATGAACAGTTCACACAATACATATGTGGTGGTGTGCTGCATTTGTTTGCAGCGCAACACACATCAGCACATGTCAATGCACTGCAGCACATGCCTATTTTAAGTAGCTTAAGGCAAATTAAGTGTTTTTATGTAACTTTCGCTCAAATTAAAAAAAGGAAATAGGGGTACAATACATTGCACTGCCTCCACACATGGAACCAGCATGTGTGTGTTTTCCTGAGCATAATGCATGCCCACTGGTGTAAACAGATACTTCCCAGGATTCCCATAAGCATTTTGTTAGTGTGTATGGCGACATGGTGAAGATGGCGCCAGCTGACTGAGGGAGAGATAGATTCTGTTATGCAATGCTAACTGGTGATATATACAGTACTACAAAGCGATGTATTGTGCTACGTTATTACAGCGAATTGCAGTGTGGTGGGCTACATTGTTTTTACCCCCAATCCCCCTGTGTTCAGTGTTCTGTACATTGCACCATATCCTAGTCATTCTCCTAGAGGGTACCCTAGACTAGTTACAGTATTGGTATTAAAATTGCAGTTAATGCTTATATGCACTGTTTATTGTTGACTTTGTTAATTCATGATAATTTACCACTAAACGGTCTTGTGTCTATTTTCTGGTGCTAATTCACAGCCGAGTTAAAGGTATCTATGCTTGTGGTACCATCAAAGTACCATTAAAAGAGGCAACCAGAATAGTAAGCCACTGCTTACACCACTGCTGCCTGTCATCATTACCAGCTCCTTCCACCACTGCTGGCCTGACACCTTTACCAGATCCTGTTACTTATGCTGGCATGCCACCATTGCCATCCTCTGCCACTGCTGCTGGCCTGCTGCCATTACCATCCCCTGCCACTGCTGCTGTCCTTTTACCATTATGAGTTTTTACCAGCACTGCTGATTACCATTTGCAGCTCTTGCAGCCTTTGCTGCATTTTGTTTGAAGCGTCAGTTCTGCATTGCCTACTCCGCTGCTTTGGCACTGTAAAGGTGCCATACATAATGTTTCTGCACCTGGGCCTCAGATGCAAAAAAAAAAAAAATTCTGCAGAGTTAATTTCGCATTGTGCCTAAAAAGTCTGCAGCTTATTCCAGTAACTATGCACTTTAAGGGTCGGTTCCCACCACAGGAACACGGTCTGGGTGTATTCCTGCATGTGCATTTTTGCTGCGTTTCGGTGCATTTTTATGCATTTTCATGGGGTTCAGATTTAGGTTTGTAATTTTCAGATTTTGCGATTGGTTTGATGAATAGCCCTGAACTGAATTTAGGCCAATTTGCTCATTCCAAAAAAAACATTCCAAAGAATTACAACAGAATCTGTCAGCTCTAAGAGAATACTCCTGCTTGCTTGACATCCTAAATATAATTTAAAAAGTCTTACTTCTGTTTTGCCATAGGAGGAATTGAAATAGAGGCATACAGCATGTTGGAATATAGACAAAAGCACACATTCTGTTCCCGCAGTGGCAAAGTGGATGTAGGACATACAGAGGTTTATTTACTAAAGGCAAATCCACTTTGCCTTACATGTGCACTGCAAGTGCCCTTGGAAGTGCAGTCACTGTAGATCTGAGGGGGACATGCAAGGAAAATAAAAAACAGCATTTTAGCTTGCACATGATTGGATGATAAAATCAGCAGAGCTTCCCCTCATTTCAGATCTTCCCCTCAGATCTACATCGACTGCACTTCCAAGTGCAATTGAAGTGCACTTGTAGTGCAAAGTGGATTTGCCTTTAGTAAATCAACCCCACAGTGCACATCTCCACTGCGGTGAGGAAACTCTGAATGCTCTGCCTCCGTTCAGCACAGGGCAGAAAGGAGCAGCCGGAATGGAGAGTATTCAGCAGGAACAGTGATGCTGCTGAAGACTTTGGGGTTGATTTACTAAAGGCAAATCCACTTTGCACTACAAGTGCACTTCAATTGCACTTGGAAGTGCAGTCGCTGTAGATCTGAGGGGAAGATCTGAAATGAGGGGAAGCGCTGCTGATTTTATCATCCAATCATGTACAAGCAAAAATGCTGTTTTGTATTTTCCTCGCATGTCCCCCTCAGATCTACAATGACTCCACGTCCAAGGATTTGCCTTTAGTAAATAAACCACCCTCAGTCCAGCTAGCTGCTCATTACTTCCTTCTGCTGCACTGAGGCAAATGGAATTTACTAAAACTCTAGCAGCCAGAATCTGTAACAGCCATGCATAGTAACCAATTAGCTCATAACTTCAGATTCTCCAGTTAAGCTTTGAAAATGAATGCTAGAAGCTGATTGGTTCTCATACACAGTTGCTGCAGACCCTGGCTGCTCCAGCCTTAGTAAATTCCATTAAGTGTGTGATGCCTGTCACTTCCTCCTGACTGCACTTTCCAGCACTGTTAATTCCTCATAAGCTGCTTAGTTTACACACTTACACTATGCTATATTCCACACTGCCTCCAACCTTAGCGATCTCCCACATGCACTATTCCATACAACATAACACTGCCTGATCTTCCTATCTGCCTCCAACTCCTGTGCTCTCCCTCTGCAGCCACATTCCACACACAAATTCATGCGGCTCCCTGCTCCTTGCCTCCTATACAATGCTGCTTCCCCTTCTACTTCTCACCCCCTCCATATACCACTGTTCTCCCCAGCTTCTCATTCTTCCATGGATGTTGCTGTGCCCCTGTTCCTCACCCAACATCAGATGGTGCCTCCACTCCACTCCTCATCCACCCATCAGCGGCTGCTGCCCTCTTGCTCCTCACCCCCCATCATATGCAGTCACCACCACATTCCTTATCCCAGATCAGACACCTTTTTTCCCCAGCTTCTCACTCTCAGATGTTGCTCCTCTGCTCCTCATCCCACATCTGATGCCCCTGAACACCCGCTCCTCACCCTCCATCACCCTCCATCTGACACTGCTTCCACCTGCACCTCACCTCTCTTTCACATGCTGATGCCTTCCTACTTCTCACCTCCCATCCTTGCCCCTCCATCCAACACAGCAGTCCAGTGCTTCCTTACCACCCCCATCCAAAACTGTGGTGCCTTGCTCCTCACCCTTCATCCAATTGCCACCCCCACCCTTCTCACACCCTATCCAATACTGCAATCTCCAGCTCTTAACCCCCCACTGCCCAATCCTATGATGGTCCTTACCACTTCATCCATCGCTACACTCTCCTATTTCTTACCTCCCATCTCACATTGCACCAGCACACCAAGAGACTCCATAAGGGTCCAACGTTTTATTGAACAACCACTTCACTTCATCAAGCATGTGAAGGGGTCCTGTGTGGCTCCAAAACATTGCTATCCTTTGCTGTGACATGATTGTTCAATAAAACTTCGGACCCTTTTATGGTGTCCTTGGTGTGCTGGTGACATATTCCTTGCTCTGGGTTGTTACGGTTTCCTGCCTGTGGTTGCTACAGCACCCACCTACTCCTCCGCCATTCTCAGGAATGTGCGCATGGGGAATATTGCTCTGAGCTTCATGAGGCTATATACACATACATGTTAAATGAACATGAACATGTTAAATGAACATGGTCATAAATGCCCTGTCTAACAT
The DNA here is from genome assembly GCA_037952925.1 of Lithobates clamitans. NCBI lineage: Eukaryota > Metazoa > Chordata > Amphibia > Anura > Ranidae > Lithobates > Lithobates clamitans. The sequence goes on along the minus strand of JBBGZY010001990.1, from coordinate 326,889 downwards.
ACTACACTACATAATTTTGAGAGCTGTGGGGAGTATGAAGCTCTATAGTGGGATTTACACAGGGAGAGGAGGGGGAGCAGATATACCACCCTGGCCTTTTCATACAGGGGTGAGCAGTCCCTGGGGACTGGGGGGCAGACTCAGACAGAGAATTCCACATATCCACTGCTAGTCAGCCAGTTATTTTTTTTGTTTTTCCTGTCCAAGGACCTTAACATATGGGAGAAAGTGCAAACTGTACATTTACGGATGGTTGGCAACCCTGTCCTCTACTTTGGTCTAGAAATATAACAAACTATGCAATAAATGGTCACTAACTGTGTGCCAAAAAAAAGCATACAGGTAAGGTGTTCCTGCAGCACACCATGTACTAGAAGTGTACAGAACCATATAGCCTATTTTATGAAGCTTTGGCTTTGCTTTGGCTCATTCCAAAAGGCACATGAGCTGTGTAATTTATCCTCATTGATACAATAGTCCCTGTTCATTTAAATATTTTTACTGGAACCTCTCCTACCCAAGGTAAATTGTTACTTAGGTTGAAAAAAGAAAAATATGAATCAAATTTAGTCAAAGGGAAAAAAAAAGTATACAGTTGATCCATAGGAATGCAAAAGAAAAACCCATAAATGTCCGTGAAATTTAACCAAAGAAAAAAAAAACCTAACCTTTAGTTGATCCAGGGGAAAGCCAAAAACTATTAGAAAATCCTGTCTGAACCACAAAAGGAATCTTTGCTAGAGAGAACCTTGGGCAAATTCCCCGGATGAACATTCTTCTGTGTTATTTCTTGAAATATCCGTAGCCATTTGCATTTAAAAACAATTAGGGGCTTTTTGATGCAATCTATGATGTGCAGTGGTGGATGTGCCTTACACATCTTACATCTACAGGTAGAAGGATGTATTGATTGTTTTCTGCAAAAATAATTGCTTAGAAAGGTAACCTATATACAGTAATTATTAGCTTAAAAAATGATAAAAGTTATACCATCTTGAGCACATCATCTCAGGGTTTTAGCTGCTCTACAATTTACTCTGCCATGGTATATTCCTAGGACAATTTTGGAATAAGCATGACTGAACCACTGATGTCCTGATCTAGCCAACATTTGCAAAACCCTCTACTACTCATTTCTGGTGTTCTCCTACTGTCCCGATCTACAGGGTGTGTTCTTCAATACCCGGCAGTTATGGGTATGGGAGAACCTGTGACACCTCACATCTAACAGTGCAATGCCCAGTGTCAATCAGGGCTACACACAGATTGAAATTCCACCGTTCCCTGCTGAACCAGACAAACTTTGATTTATGTGTACCTAGCTTAATTGTAGATGTTTTAGTATCCCTATAACTAGGGCAGAATTTACATCTCAGGAGCCTATAGGCAGAAACTTCTGAAGTGCCCCCCCCCCCTCGCAAAAAAGACAGTAAGGCCAACTTTTTTTTCTTTAAGAATAAATTACCGCAGAGGTCTAGGAAAAGCAAAATTTAATTAAAAAGCACACTAATGTGGCCTATGTCTATGACTGGTTTCTGGAGGCCTCCTGTTCCTGCTCCACCGCTCTATTGAACGCTCTTAATGGCCCCAGGGCCTCACTAGTGGACACATTACACAGGTCCATGCCTCGACGTTGTTCTAGGGGCTCGCCGATTGAGGTGGGCTGACTAGCCTGGCATGAGGGTAATAAAGTAATCATTAACCAGATAGGGGTGTCCCCCAATGCTCCTCTATGGCATAATCCTAACTTTCCAGAGCTCCTGGGCCATCCACATTCTCAGTGGTGGATAAGACTTGGTATTACCCACGTCTCTCAGATCTACTCAAACGACTCTTTTTTCTCATTTGCGGATCTGAAGGCTAAGTGTGGTGTAACAAACAGGTTTTATTTTAGGTATCTTTCACTGCACCATGCCATCAGGGCACAATTTTCTGGTTTGTCCCTGGAGCTCACTGAATCACCTCTAGAGGTGCTATTGTCATATCCCGATATTGGGAAAATTGTTACTACTATATATTCTTGCCTTCAGGTGGCGGGGGTTAAACCCTTTCAGATTGCTCAGCGGAAATGGGAAAAGGAAATTCCCGGGTTGTCGGGGGAGGGGGGGGGGGAGGCCTCAGAGGTGTGCTTCCTGGACCTTATTGGATCAAATGACCAATATGTACAATATAAATTTATACATCAGATGCATTACACTCCTGCTAGGCTGGCCCGTATGGGATATGACTCTGCAGCCTCCTGTGTTAGGTGTGGCTTCTCAGAAGCTGGATACATGCATATGTTTTGGTCCTGCCCTGTCCTGTCCACCTTTTGGAGGGACTTATTTTCCTTTTTTGAAAACACACTACAAATAAAGGTGCCCTGCACCCCGGAGGTTGGACTATTGGGTGTGCTGAACGATTTCATACACAGGACTCATACTCGAACTCTTGTCCGTATAATACTGTTTTATACCAGAAGATTAATTTTGATGCAATGGAAGAATGCAACTGCCCCAGATATTCAAGTTTTGTATCGTATGATGAATAAAATTATACCAATTTTTAAACTGGTTTATAAGGGTAGGGCCTGCCCAAAAAATTTGCTAAGATCTGGCAGCCCTGGCTTGATATAGCAGACTCCTTTTGGAAGGACACTCCGCTCTCACAACAATAACTATATCCGGCCTCCCCTTGATGGGTTTTTTTTTTTTCTTTTTGTTTTTTTTTTTGTTTTGTTTTGACGTCTAGGGGAGGCTGTAACTTTTGGATGGTGGGTCATTTGTATACCTGGAGGGACGGTGTGGTGGAGGCGGGGGTGGGACAAGGTTTGCCTTTTTGTGTGAATGAGTATAGATGGGTGCATGTATGGTGTGGATGTTGTGTTCATGGAAATATCCCTGCTGTATATAGCATTGTGATTTTAGGTTGTGGTGTCCTACGAGGTCCACACTCATTACCCTTATGTGACCAGTGGTATACTTCATTGCTCCATTGAGGAATTTGGTAAATATGATGTATAACTATAACAGTTGGCCCCCGTTGGGCTATTGCACTTTCTTTTATATTTTGTAAAAGAAATTTGTTTATGGATGCATTTGTACTATCTGAACCAGTAAACTACTTTCTATCAAAACAAATAAAAAAACAATTGTGTAAAAAAAAAAAGGACACTAATGTGAATTTTAGGGCAAACAAACACAATAAACTATCCACATTTTTGGTAAAATATAAAAGACGAGGTTGAACCAAGTAAATAGATGCCCAACATGTCAAGCCTTAAATTTGTTGTGCCCGTGAAATGGTCACATACAATTGTTCTCAAAAGTTTGCCTACCCTGGCAGAAATTGTGAGTTTGTTAGCTCTCACATGGATGCACTAAGCAGGCTAGACACGAAGCCACGAGGAGGTAGAAAAGAACAGTCATAAGACCTGCGTAACAGAGTAATGAAACTTTACAAAGATGGACAAGAATATAAAAAGATACCCAAAGCCTTGAATATGCCAGTCAGTACTGTTTAATACCGGGAAAAGCTTTTTCTGGCAACTTGACCATGCAGCTCTTTTTTGTTCAAGTATTATCATATTGTGCGCCTTAAAAACAACCACACTGTCTTTTTCCAGAGCAGCCTGTATTTCTCCTGAGGTTACCTGTGGGGTTTTTCTTTGTATCCCGAACAATTCCTGTTTCAGTTGTGGCTGAAATCTTTCTTGATCTACCTGACCTTGGCATGATATCAAGAGATCCCCACATTTTCCACTTCTTATTAAATGATTGAACAGTACTGACTGGCAAATGCAAGGCTTTGGATATCTTTTTATATCCTTTTCCATCTTTGCATGTGAAGCTAACAAATTCATTGACTATATTTATACACAGACACTAATTGCGATTTAAAAAGCCACAAATGTGGGAAATTAACCTTTAATTGCCATTTTAACCTGTGTGTGCCACCTTCTGTGTCTGTACCAAGGCCAAACATTCCAGGTTATGTATACTTTTGATCAGGGCCATTTGGGTGATTTCTGTTATCATTATAATTTTAAAAGGAGCCAAGAAACTATGTGATAATAAATGGCTTCATGTGATCACTATCCTCAAATAAAAGACAGTTTTTTGGCATGATTACTCATATTTTCACTATAAATGCCAAAATTTCACAATTTCTGCCAGGGTGTGCAAACTTTTGAGCACAACTGTACTTCAGTACCCTATAATTTCTATAAGCAACGCTTCAAAAGCCCATATAGGTCATCAGTTTAGTGTTACAGAGGAGGTCTTATGCTAGAATTGTTGCTCTCCCTCTGGTGTGCGCGGTGATATGTAACATGTGTATCACAAAGAACGTTTTCACATGTAGGCGCCCCTAATGTGTGCGTTTACGTACGTACATGAGTATATTTAGGGATGGGAGAGGCCTCAAAAAATTTTTTTTGGGGGGGGGGGATTTTATTTGCTTGGGTGTAACTTTATTTTTTGGGGAAAAAAATATATATTTTGCTTAACCTTTTTTTTTCCCATCACATAAGGAACAAAAAGTTCCCAATGTAATGATTTTTAGGTGACAGGTTCTCTTTATTGAGACATGCTGGGTCTAAAAGACCCTTTATGTCTCTAGGCTCCTCTGAATGTATTGGAATGCATTACAATGTCATACACGTCGCTTTCCAGGTCAAAGCAAAAAGGGCAGGAGAGCAGACATGTGTCTTCTCTTCTCCCTCCCCTCCACCCGCCGACATCGGTTCCCAGCTTGCAGATGGGCAAGTGGAGCCTGGAATACATAGCAGCAGTGCAGGGGGGGCGGTGCCGGGGGTGTGTGGAATGCCAGTCAGTTTCACACACAATCCCGGTGGCTGCAGCAAAAGGGTTAAAAGAAAGAAAAAAAAAAAAACTTATACAGACAGGCGCCCCTCTAGGAAGGGCGCCTGTAGGCACATGTCTACAATGCCTATTGGGAAATCTGGCCTGGCCCAGACCACACCCAAATCACTTCTGTACTGCCTGAAAATCACATGTTGCAGCAAAAAATCCACAGTGGTCTGCAATACTTTTTTGATTGCATGGAAAGACACTGAGTATCTCCCTAAAATTGGCTTTTATTCTTACTATCCAAAATTCAGAAGCCATTTTGTGGTTAAAGAGAAACGAAACTTCCTCAATCAACATTAACTATTTTTATCCTTATGCTGCTTTAGTAAATAGATAGGAAGGTTTAGTACAATGACTTGTTTTAAACTTTTTTTTTTTAACATTTCTTCAGTTGCTTCCTGGTTTCTGGCTTAGGCCAAAATGATGTCATACATCCCAGGAGTCTTCATGGGCATTTTTTTTCTTTCATCTGGAGGAGAGGAGGGGCTTTCTCAGCTAAGCACACTACATAGCTCCCAACTGTCCCTGATTTGGAGGGACTGGCCCTGATTTGGAGCAATGTCCCTCTATCCCCCTTCCCCCCTCATTTTGGTCTGATCCATATACTTGAATATAAAATGCACTTTTTATCTTTCAAAAAGTGTTTCCCAGTGCTAAACCTTTCATCCAATTTCTAAATTGCTGCATTTGTACATTTTAAAAGCTAATATAAAGGAATAGTGGTGGTAAAAAAACAGTCCTTGTGGATTTAATTAACCTTTTTTTGTTAATTCTCCTTTAAAGGGGGTGTGTCCTATGCCTACATACATTTTGTTAGTAGGTGTCCCTCATTCTCATCTCAAAATGTTGGGAGGTATGACACTATCCTGTCTGCACGCCTGAGTTAAGGGCAGATGGATTCCATGAAGTAAATGCTACATGAATCATCTGCCCTTACTCAAGATGGCTGCAGCTGTAAATGCTAGGGGGTTGTTTATCAAAGTGATTTATTCAAAATAAAGCATGAATGGAAAGCATGATTCAATGGGGAAGTTTGCTTTGAATATAAAAAAATGAATTAAATGGCATGTTCAGTTTGTGGTGCTCAGATATAGGTAAGTTCTGCTTTAAAAATCACTATTTTAGTCCAGGGTTTCTGATTACAGTGACATACCTCCCAACTCCCAAAAGTGTGCAGACATAGGACACACCCCTTGCCACGCCTCCTTAAAGGAGAATTGTACAAAAAAAAACAAGATTGGTTAAACCCACAAGTACTTTTTTTTACCACTACTATTCCTTTATATTGGCTTTTGGAATTTATAAATGCAGCAATTTAGAAATCAGATGAAAGGTTTTGCACTGGGAAACATTTTTTATAGATAAAAAGTGCATTTTATATACATCTATATCGATCAGACCAAAATGAGGGACAAATGAGGGACAGAGGGACTTTGCTCCAAATCAGGGAAAGTCCCTCGAAATCAGGGACAGTTGGGAGCGATGCAGTGAGTTGTAGATTAGAATTGCAAGTTTTTTCCCCAAACTTTTCCTATTATTGTAATCTATCTTTCCTTAGGTCTGTATTATAGGTAAACAGAGAGGGCATGGTATCCTTTAAGGAGAATGATGGCCCATTGAGGAACACTGGTATGATACTTATAGATATTATGATAAGGTGGGTAATGGAACAGGGGAGGGAAAAGTATACGCCCTGGTTTCCCATGTCCTTATTTCGCCATATATTTTCATAAATTGTTTGCATCTCCCTATAGGCATTAACATTCTGTGTGTGATTGTGTTTCTTTTGTAGATCTTCTTCATAGAATATATAACAGAGTGAGATGAAAAGACATCTGTGGGAAAAAAAAGCGTTATCTATGAACGATCAGTATGTCAAGTAAGCTAGCTGTCAGCATTTATAGAACATATCAGTTAAAGCAATATTTTGCAACTTGTCCCCAGATGCTTTGAGATCTCTTCAAGCAACAATTTTTAATGGATCCAACTAAATCATGTAAGGCAAATAATCACACTTTTTCTGCGATTTAGACCACCATGATTTGCATAATTTTGCTGCTTAGTGTCTGCTTGTTCTGACATTAGTATGGGGTCTTTACCATCGCAAGCACCCGCCGCCCTCCTTGCCCCAGGAAGAGACGACTCTTCTAAGTGCATTAACCAGTCATTAGTGGAGAAATGCATGGTCACTCCTCTAAAAAAAGCATTGGACTGCATTTAATGTGTGGAGTGGGAATAGGGTTTTGTAGCAGTGCGGCTGCTATAAGCAACAGGAACTGTATGCAATTTGGCATCACTTACACATAGGAAAGTGGAATGCTGCTGCTGTCATGGTGTATTTCTATAACTTACAAACAGTAGAGGGCATGGCAAACAACGGCGTGGCATTCCACATCTGAGACTGCATGCAGGTGGTATTCTTAATCTGGAGTCAGGTATCTATATAATTTCACACCAGTGGCATTCTGCTGGTGGCATTCAGCATCTAAGACTTCATACTGGTAGCATTCTGCATCTGAGTCCCCATGCCAATGACACACATTATCTGAGACTACAGTAGGATGGCATACTGCATCTGAGACTACATGCCAGCTGCATTCTGCACCTGAGACTGCAGGTCAGTGGTATTCAGCATGTGAGACTACGTGCTGGTGGTATTTTGCATATGAGACTACACACTGGTCCCATTGTGCATCTGAGACTAAATGTTGGTGGTATTCTGCATCTGAGCCTACAACCAAGCATTTGGCATCTGAGACTACATGCTGGTGGCATTTCGCATCTAAGACTACATGCTGGTGGCATTCTGCATTTAAGACTACATGCTGGTTGCATTCCACATCTGAAATTACATACTAATGGCTTTCTACACCTGTGACTTTACGCCATTGGCATTCTGCATCTGAGACTACATTCTGGTGGCATTCTGCATCTGAGACTACATTCTGGTGGCATTCTGCATCTGAGACTACATGCTGGTGGCATTCTGCATCTGAGACTACATTCTGGTGGCATTCTGCATCTGAGACTACATTCTGGTGGCATTCTGCATCTGAGACTACATTCTGGTGGCATTCTGCATCTGAGACTACATGCTGGTGGCATTCTGCATCTGAGACTACATTCTGGTGGCATTCTGCATTTGAAACTAAAATCGAGTGGGACCAATTGCCTTCAGAAGTCACCTAATTAGTAAATAGAGTTCACCTGTATGTAATTTAATCTTAGTATAAATGCAGCTGTTCTGTGAAACCCTCATAGGTTTCTTAGATAACTTTAGTGAACAAACAGCATCATTAAGGCCAAGGAACACACCAGACAGGTCAAGGATAAAGTTGTGGAGAAGTTTAAAGCAGGGTTAGGTTATAAAACAATATCCCAAGATCTGAAAATCTCACGGAGCACTGTTCAATCCATCATCCGAAAATGGAAAGAGTATGGCACAACTGCAAACCTAACAAGACATGGCCGTCCACCTAAACTGACAGGCTAGGCAAGGAGAACATTCATCAGAGAAGCAGCCAAGAGGTCCATGGTAACTCTGGAGGAGCTGCAGAGATCCACAGCTCAGGTGGAAGAATCTTTCCACAGGACAACTATTAGTCGTGCTCTCCACAAATCTGCCCTTTATGGAAGAGTGGCAAGAAGAAAGCCATTGTTGAAAAAAAAATATAAGAAATCCAGTTTGCAGTCTGCGAGAAGCCATGTACACAGCAAACATGTGGAAGAAGGTGCTCTGGTCAGATGAGGCCAAAATTTAACTTTTTGGCCTAAAAGCAAAACGCTATGTGTGGGGGAAAACTAACACTGCATATCACCCTGAACACACCATCCCCACCGTGAAACATGGTGGGGGCAGCATCATGTTGTGGACATTCTTTTCTTCAGCAGGGACAGGGAAGCTGGTCAGAGTTGATGGGAAGATGGATGGAGCCAAATACAGGGCAATCTTAGAAGAAAACCTGTTAGAGCCTGCAAAAGACTGGGGACTGGGGCGGAGGTTCACCTTCTAGCAGGACAACGACCCTAAACATACAACCATAGTTACAATGGAATGGTTTATATCAAACCATATTCATGTGTTAGAATGACCCAGTCTAAGTGCAGACCGAAATCCAGTTGAGAATCTGTGGCTAGAGTTAAAAATTGCTGTTCGCAGACGCTCTCCATCCAATCTGACAGAGCTTGAGCTATTTTGCAAAGAAGAATGGGCAAAAATGTCACTTTCTAGATGTGCAAAGCTGGTAGAGACATCCCCAAAAAGACTTGCAGCTGTAATTGCAGCGAAAGGTGGTTCTACAAATTATTGACTCAGGGGGGCTGAATACAAATGCACTCCACACTTTTCACATATTTACAGGCAGACCCCAGGTTACAAACAAGATAGGGTCTGTAGGTTTGTTCTTATGTTTAATTTGTTTGTAAGTTGGAACTGGTACATTGTTTAAGTGTAGCTCCAGCCAAAACAATATTTTTTAAAGTTTTTTGGATAACATAGTGAAGGGTTAACACCCCGGTAACATTTGTTTTGCTGACTGTGTCCCTGTCCAGAAGATTTCACCTCACTTCCTGTTGTCTCATTTGTAAGTCGGATGTTTGTAACCCGGGGACTGCCTGTATTTGTAAAACATTTTGAAAACCATTTAGCATTTTCCTTCCACTTTACAATTATGTGCCACTTTGTGTTGGTCTATCACATAAAATCCCAATAAAATACATTTACGTTTTTGGTTGTAACATGACAAAATGTGGAAAATGTCAAGGGGTATGAATACTTTTTCAAGGCACTGTATGCCTTTTGGTTAGGCTCTTCTATGTTTGGTGGCTGTCCACATGCAGTTCAGCTCTTCATGCAGATCTGTGGAGAGAAGCGAAGTCCACAAGATTTAAAGCACAAAAGCAAATATAAAATATTTTGCAGTTTACCAATTCTTAAAGTGTTTCTAAGCCCACAACAGTAAAATCCGTCTATATATGCAGTAAAGCATGCTTGTTATATTCACTGTGGGACCTAAGGGGTTAATCCTCTGCATTGTGTAAAAAGGCTCTTTGATCCCGTCTTCTCTGATCCTTCTCTGATCCTCTTCTTCTTACAGTCCATAATCCGTCTCCTGATAGTACAGAGCCTTTGTAGGCACTCTGCACATGCTCAGTTTGGTGTGTATTGCTAGAGAGGTTTTTTTTTTTCTTTCATGGGAGGGTGCATGAGATCAGCACAGGGCCAATCAGCACTGTCCAGACAGAGAGTCAAGGGCCCTGCAGCCTCATAGGACAGTCAGAGTAGAATGAAAACTCCTCCTACAAACTTTAACCAGACACTGATAGAAGTCACAAGGCTATATACTGCTGATGAGAAAAGGTATTTAGCAGTTTATATTTCCTAAAACAATTGATTTTCCATGTTCTGTGTACTGCGGGAGACCAGATATAGTGAATGCAGGGCCCTTGGTTTAGTAACACTTTGAATGTGGTGACTGCTTTATTTTCCTTTTTTTGGAATTTTCCCTCTTGTTTTCACTTGGTGATCTGGCCAGCAAAGCCATTATTTTTTAACTTCCCTTAACAGTCCAAGCTGTCCAGCAACAGTAGCATTTAGCAGGTTAAGACAAACAACTTACCACTGACAAGGGTGCTTAGAATGGTCGGCTTTTATTAATTTATGTAAAATCTTTGTCCCAAAACGTAACGCAGCCACAACATCCAAGGAATGGTAGGCTGCAATTGTTTTGGGGTTTAGATATGCTTTAAAGCGAGGCGGTTTCAAAACTCAGTTCCCTCTAGGTGATTTATATAAAGTGCAAGGATTTTAGCGGTTTCATTTTTTTTGTAACATTCATAGTTTTGTAGCAAAGTCTTTAGCCTCTTCCAGTCTAATGAGGACCACTAAGGTCAAAGATAGCTGATATCCTTCAAATGCAGTGGCTTGTGAGGCATAGTGGGTGCAAAGATGGTGAAAGCCATTGGGCGCCAGACACTTCTTGGATGTAAAAGAGGTTTTATTTCTTTTAACAAGTCCTTTTTGTATTTTTGGCGAAAGAGGGTTAGGGCCAAGACACCCTTAAGTAGTTGTAGATTCAATTGGCAGACTCAGTGACTTCAATAGGAGGACAGCCGTGCAGGGAAAAGCCCCAGCAAGGCGCCACATCTGCACATGCAGGAATGCTGTCTCCTATGGCAACAGTCTTTAATAGTTCCTAACTCAAACGTAACAGTTCCTTCAGCTTCACTACAACTGCTTCTTGTAGTTCTTCAACACTGAGCTCCCGGTCTCTCACTGCACCCACTGATTCACTGACTCTGAATCCCTTGAGCTCCTCCAATCTTTGTGGTGGTATCTCCCTCAAGCGTCACCCATGCTTCCCTGCTGGGTCCCTAGCCTGGCACTCCAGATACTTCACAAGCTTCACCCCTGCTGACCTGCTCGGTCCCTGGCTTGACACACAAGGCTGCTTTGCAAGCATCACGTCCGCTGGTTGGGTCCCTGACTTGATCACCGCCTGGTTTCCCAATTCTCCACCGTACCCGTTGGGTGAGAATACTGCTCCGGTACTTGCTTCAGTTACTCGCTATGGTCCATGGTAAAGGTGGTTGGTCCCTTAGCGGCGACAGCTTCCCTTCTACCTCCGACCACAACAGGTTCTCCGGCCGGCAGAACTGTCACTTTTGGTTGGACTGCAAGCTGCAGTCCCAACCCTGCGCTGCTCTCTTACTTCTGGATAGGCCCTCACACAGCCTGGTAGCCAGATACCTCCGGGATAGGCCCAATCTGCAGCCCGGGGCATACAACACACGTCCACCCAGACAGCCATCCAGGTGGCACAGAACCTAGACCACCTGACTCCACCCAAATATATAGGTGCTCCCAGCAAGTCAAGAGATTCAAGAAAACCACTGCCCATTGGCTGAGATACCTCATATACCCATAACCTGACCTTGGGTTGCCCTTTTCATATCTAATACCACCAAGTACCCGGCCACCTATTTTCCCTTTGGAAAAGAGTACCACTCCAGGAAGAGTATCGTATGGCTGGTCTTTTCATTAACTGCTTATTTTAGCGTGATATAGAGACACCATTAGAGCCTAGTACCATTACCTAGTATTGTGTCATCCTGGTTCAATGGGACAATAACCCAGGTTATGAAACCACTGTTGGGCTAATTTCCAGAATATGATCAAAGCATTAGTCTGTTCCAGGTCCCCATAAAACCATAAGGTGTCCAAGGTTGTTGGTATGGTTTCAAAAAATTGTTATCCCTCTTTGAAATCAAAGGAGTGTAACTTGAACAATTACCACACAGGACTTGTTTTTGTCAGCAATCATGGAAATTCTTAGAACGGCCTTTCTTCTATCAAGTTCTGGTTTAGTATACCCAACAGCAACTTTTTCCCCTTGATGAAATTTTTGTTCCATCATCAGTTCTTTAATACCGGCAACACAGAACTGACATTTTCTCCCTTCTTTTATTGGGGGTCATTTTCTATTTCCATTACCCCCTGGTTATCTTCGGTTCATTTGCATATCTCATCTTCCCTTCTTCTCTCTCCCTTTAGTACTTTATGGGCTTGAGTCTTCCGGGGACCTCCACATGGATACCCCTGTCTTATTTGCAGACTCATGCAATTTAACTATTAAACGACCATTTGTCGTGGCATAGATATCCGTGTATAGATCCTTGGCATCCAGACGATGGTTTATATGTTTTATGTGTAGTGTGTTTCGTTTTTTTTCTATATGTTGCCACATCTGGAGATTACATGACACTGGAATCTCTGGATGCTATCTAGTTGCATGTGTCCATACTGTTATCTCCCATTGAGGAGTGTTTTGTATTAATCTATTTAATAATAAATCTAAAACTTTTTTTACTATCTTCACATTGTACGTTGTGACACTCATTTGGTCTTCTGGTTTTTGTCAGTCTTGACAAGGACAAACCAGGTTTTTTTTTTAGAGGCGAGAGAAGACCTGCAGCCGGGCACAGCGCTGGATAGATAGAGGACTCAAGTAAATGTTTAGGGGAGGAACGAGAGGAAGGACATTTTTACCTTTAAGCAGAGAATGCATTAACGTAAAAAATTGACTTTAGAACCACTTCAATACCGGGCACTTTTACCTCCTTCCTGCCCAGACCAATTTTCAGGATTCAGCGCTGTCGTACTTTGAATGACAATTGCGCGGTCATGCAACACTTTACCCATATGAAATTTCTATCATTAATTTCACACAAATAGAGCTTTCTTTTGGTGGTATATAATCACCACTGTTTAAAAAAAAATTTAAATAAACAAAAAAAGGCCAAAAAATGTTGAAAAAAAAATGCGTTTTTCTTCGTTTCTGTAAAAGAATTTGTAAAATAATAATCTTTCTTCATAAATTTAGGCCGATGGTATTCTGCTACATTTCTTTAGTGAAAATAACCCAAATCAGTGTATATTATTTAGTGGGTAGGAAAGTTATAGAGTCCACAAATTATGGTATATATCTGAAAAGTAATCCCTCCAAATGTACTGACGGCCTATCTAATTTCTCGAGGCCCGAAAATTCCAGGACCATAAAAATACTCCCCAAACGACCTTTTTGGAAAGTAGACCGTTTGAGGTATTTAATAAGAGGCATGGAACGTTTTTTGAAGTTTTAATTTTTTGGAAAATGAAGGAAAAAAAAAAACGTTTTTACGGGTATATCAGGAACTGAAAAAATACCACCATCTTACGAATATATTGACGTGAAATGATTTGTACAAATTTTAACCTATGATTGTTTGTTTTAAGATATTTTTGTCTGTACCCTCACAATCAAACGGTCCTGAAGAAGCTATTGTTTATCGAAACGTTTTGACCATCCTTTGGACAAGAGCATCTGGATGATATGTATCATATTTAGTGTAATGATTATCACCCTTGTCCATGATTTAGGTTTCTTTTCCCCTACTGGCAGGCTTTGCCTCAAAGCCTATTTTTTATTCATATGTTTTTACTGATGTTAAATAAAATTGAAATTTTATAGAAACTAGTGTGTATTTGTCTCATGTTGTGCCTCAAAAGTCCACCTTATACTCACAGGAATTTTCCATGTAAGAGAAGTTTGTTGTTAGTTGAATTAGGATGTTGGCACGCTCTAGAAAGCTGATTTTTGTGGGTTTTTTTACTTTTTTTATTTTTACATACTGTCAATACAGTGTCATCATATAACTGGTGTGGTGGTTACCAGGGACACTGACTGGTGACAGTATGTAAAAAAATATAATAATATTAATAATAATAGTTTTTTTTATTTTTTTTTTTAAATTTCTCCTTTTTTCTTTTATTTTTTTATTTTGCATGTTTTGTTTTTTTTTTTTTTTTACATACTGTGACCAGAGCAATACAGTGTTACCATAGTAATATTTTACTGACAGTGTATAGAGTCTGTCTATTGTTGTGATTAGCTATGATTGGTCACAGCTAATCACATGGTACAAATGGGCTGTGATTGGCCTTGTCTGTACCATGTGATCACTGTGACCAATTACATCTAGTAACACAATTGTATAAAATGAATGCCATGAAAGTAGGCCATTTATTGTTTACAACTGTCATGTGATCTGCTGTGATTGGTCACAGCAATCACATGACACTGGCAGCGGGCTGGTATAGTGATCATTCATCCGCTGTGTGCAGCGGACCCATCGGGTGACAGAACATGGCGGAGTGCGGCCCATTCTCGAAAATATGTCATATGATGTCCTTCCAGAACAATAGGGTTCCCGCCCATCTGTCAGATGCAGGCGGTAAGCAGTTAAAGCAGTTTAATGGTCACAGTATACACTTTCATTTTATAACATCAGAATTATAACAGCAATACATACAATAGTTATATTTGAAAATCCAATATAAGCTTACTTCAAATATCTCCTTTGGTTCTGCCTGTCAGCACAAGTCCATATAAAGTGCAGTGCTATGAAGTCAAATAATTAATATGAACTGAAACTAATTTGGTTATGTCCACATGACATAGCTACCATGGACATATGATAGTACGCTATGCCTCGTCCCTGGAAAGTGTGAGAGAACAAGAGAGACCAAAAAATATGGGACTTTATGGGCACCATATCAATGAGTAGACATATGTAAAAATTAAATATAGTAATTTATTAAAGAATAATGTTAAGAACATCATAAAACATCTAAAACATCAACAATAACAACCCAATGTTAGATGAGCATACCCACCCCCTAAACATAAGTAAATGTAAAGAATGGTGAATCTGTAACATAATGACAAACATCACCAAACACCGGTAGTGAGCATATGGAGCTATATCTGTATTGTTGATGTTTTATGATGTTCTTAACATTATTCTTTAATAAATTACTATATTTAATTTTTACATATGTCTACTCATTGATATGATGCCCATAAAGTCCCATATTTTTTAGTCTAACTAATATGAACAAATAACATAGTCCATTAAAATAGTCCAAAAAAGTTCAGTGGTACTTAAAAAAAAAAAATAGAAGAAGTGGTCACTCACCAGATGAAGATGCTGTCTCAATCAAGAGAACAGCCCCCACACTTAATGCAATAACATGCAGATGTAATTCTTCATGTAAGTTCACATCTGGTGTCAAATGTTGTCACTTCCTCCAGATCACATGCAATCCAATCCAACCATTATAAACAAAAAATGTTTTATAGTGTAGTATTTAGTGAATATTCAGTGGAACAGTGTAAATAAAAACACCCGTGATAATAACAAACACATGAATCCATTTGTCACTCTGCCTTCCCCACATGGAATAAAAACTCACCAGAGGGAGTATATAGACATGCAGCATACAGCCCACTTAAGCAAATGAATGGACCCAGACAGTGTTTGATATCCTCTAAGTCCAGGACTCTCAATCTATTATCTTTTAGGGGACAAACAGCTGTTCACACCAGCAGATGATACCAATAAGCAAAAGAAATAAGGTATCACAGTGTAGTAGCTTTTCTATTTAAGCAGCTTAAAATCACAGTACCAGCCAGATAAAACGCTAGTGCACACAAATATAAAATAAAGCGCCTCTTGTAACTCACATACATACGCCGCAGCCAGTACAAGGTGCAGCAATGTGATGCCACGTGGACAGCTCCGCCCAACACATTTCCAACCAATGCTCGTCTTCAGGGGCCAGACGAGCATTGGTTGGAAACGCACCTTGTACTAGCCGCGGTGGCCTTTTTATATGAGTTACAAGAGGCACTTTATTTTACATTTATGTGCACTAGCATTTTATCTGGCTGGTATTGTGATTTTAAGCTGCTTAAATACAAAAATGAGTACACTATGATACCTTATTTCCTTTGCTTATTGGTATCATTTGGTGGTGTAAGCGGCTGTGTGTCTCCTAAAAGATAACCGATTGAGAGTCCTGGAATTAGAGGATATCGGAGACTGACACTGTACGGGTCCGTTCATCTGCTTAACCTCCCTAGCGGTATGATTATGTCAGATTTTTGATGCTCAAAGCAGTACAATGGTTTGCATGGACTATAAATAATTATAACAAATAATAATATAATAAAAATTAAAAATTTCAATAGTGTAATCAAATCAAAAACACTGAAATTTGCTCAGTTGCAGAATTGTCACTGTCATTACTTTTCAGTGTTTGATGACGAATTTCCCCACAAATCACTATCGCTCAATTCTGCAAGTGATTCTAATTTATTATTGCTGTTTTCTAGCTGGTCTAAAACCACTTTTGACATAAAGGGACACTTTTTGGTTGCTATGGACAATCTTCAGTTTCCAGGCAAAAAGAACAGTATTACTGTAAAACTGCATGCAGTGGACAAACCACTAGGGACAAAAGGGAGGTGAAATAATGTGATACAGTAATGTAATCTGTAAGATTACAGTGTGTTGTTTTTGAATTTGGCGCCGTGCTCTGTCCCCGTGCGTCGCAACGCTCGCAGGGAATGGAGCTTGGCACTGTGATAGATCCGGCAGAGTACACGGCGGCAGACATCGCAGGATCCTGGGGACAAGGTAAATAACTTTGCCTGGATCCTGCGATGCGATCCCGAGTGTGGCTCAGGGTTACCGCTTTTGGTACTGAAAATTCATCCCGAGCCACACTTGGGAATACCGCTAGGGAGGTTAAAGGGGCTGTAAACCCTCCTGTTTTTTCACCTTAATGCATCCTATGCATTAAAGCAGAGGTTTACACAAAAATGAAACCTCCGCTATTCGGAACCCTCAGGTATTTGCACCCACTTCCGAGAATAGATAGCTGAAGAATCTGCGTATCCCCCCCCCCTCCCTCTGTCTGCTGGGAAACACACGGGTCCCAAGGATAGCAGGGACCATCCGGATTGCACAGCGCGACTCGCGCATGCCCAGCAGGGAACCGGAAAGTGAAGCCTTGCGGCTTCACTTCCCGATTCCCTTACCGAAGATGGCGGCGGCAGCACCCGAGAGCCGAGCGACAGATCGGCTTCGGGTGCCAACATCGCGGGCGCCCTGGAAAGGTAGGTGTCCTTATTTTAAAAGTCAGCAGCTGCAGTATTTGTAGCTGCTGACTTTAAAAAAAAAAAAAATGTCGGTGGAACTCCGTTTTAAGGTGAAAATACACCTGGCAGTGACCGGCCCCACAGCCCCCCTCCTGTCTTACTTAGCTGATCCCTGGAATTTCCGACGGCGGGGATGCACTGTTCCTCTGCCCAGGGTTCTTGGCTGTTTATTGGATAGATTGATAGCAGCACAGCCATTGGCTCCCGCTGCTGTCAATCAAATCCAATGACAGGGGTGCTGGGGACGCCGAATGATGGACTCGGGAGTGCACCCGCAAGGTAACCCCCCCGGGAGAGAGCTTTTCTTAGGGGTTATCTGATAAGAGGAGGAGCTGCGAGAGCCGCCAAGGGACCCCAGAAGTCGGGGATCGGGGACACTCTGTGCAAAACGAACTGCACAGTGGAGATAAGTATGATATGTTTGTTATAAAACATTAAATAAAAAAATCGAAGCTTTACAATCACTTTAAGTGGGCTGTATAATGCATGGCTATATACTCCTTCTGGTGAGTTTGCATTCTATGAGTGTCGAGTGACACGCGGATGTATCAGTGTTTGTTATTATCATGGGTGTTTTATTTCACAGTTCCACTGAATATTCACTAAATACTACACTATAAGATTTTTTCTGTTTGGATTGGATTGCATATGATCTGGAGGAAGTGACAACATTTGACACCAGACGTGTCAAACTTATATGAAGAAATACATCTGCATGTTATTGCATTAAGTGTGGGGGCTGTTCTCTTGATTGAGATAGTATCTTCGTCTGGTGAGTGGCCACTTCTTCTATTTTTTTTAAAGTACCACTGTACTTTTATGGACTACTTTATTTGTTCATATTATTAACCACTTGCTGACCGCCCACGTACATATACTGTGGGGTGGTGGCTCTCCTACATGAAATCATGTACAGGTACGTGATTTTGCTCTTCCTGGTCTGCGGCGCGCATGCACGCCACCGACGACCAGCTCGGTGTTTGGACACAGCGGACCCGATGTCCGCCGGGACCCCGATGATTGTTCACGAGAGAGGCAGAACGGCTCTCTATCTAAACAAGGCAGATTGCCGTTCTGCTAGTAGGGGAGACAGAGATCCTGTTTTTTTGCTAAGCAGGAACATGGATCTCTGTCTTCTTACAGCCAAAGCAGCCCTCCCTGACTTCATAGCACTGCACTTTATATGTATTTTATGGACTATTTGAAATTTTGTTTCTATGCTTATTTGAACGTGGTGCATTTCCTCTATTGCTAGCAGCTATCTTTAGGGTGTAGCACTGATTATCTGTTTACAGTGGGGATGGAAAGTATTCAGACCCCCTTAAATTTTTCACTCTTTGTTATATTGCAGCCATTTGTTAAAATCATTTAAGTTAATTTTTTTTCCTCATTAATGTACACACAGCACCCCATATTGACAGAAAAACACAGAATTGTTGACATTTTTGCAGATTTATTAAAAAAGAAAAACTGAAATATCACATGGTCCTAAGTATTCAGACCCTTTGCTGTGACACTCATATATTTAACTCAGGTGCTGTCCATTTCTTCTGATCATCCTTGAGATGGTTCTACACCTTCATTTGAGTCCAGCTGTGTTTGATTATACTGACTGGACTTGATTAGGAAAGCCACACACCTGTCTATATAAGACCTTACAGCTCACAGTGCATGTCAGAGCAAATGAGAATCATGAGGTCAAAGGAACTGCCTGAAGAGCTCAGAGACAGAATTGTGGCAAGGCACAGATCTGGCCAAGGTTACAAAAAAAGTTCTGCTGCACTTAAGGTTCCTAAGAGCACAGTGGCCTCCATAATCCTTAAATGGAAGACATTTGGGATGACCAGAACCCTTCCTAGAGCTGCCGTCCGGCCAAACTGAGCTATCGGGGGAGAAGAGCCTTGGTGAGAGAGGTAAAGAAGAACTCAAAGATCACTGTGGCTGAGCTTCAGAGATGCAGTCGGGAGATGGGAGAAAATTGTAAAAAGTCAACCATCACTGCAGCCCTCCACCAGTCGGGGCTTTATGGCAGAGTGGCCTGACGGAAGCCTCTCCTCAGTGCAAGACACATGAAAGCCCGCATGGAGTTTGCTAAAAAACACCTGAAGGACTCCAAGATGGTGAGAAATAAGATTCTTTGGTCTGATGAGACCAAAATAGAACTTTTTGGCCTTAATTTTAAGTGGTACGTGTGGAGAAAACTAGGCACTGCTCATCACTTGTCCAATACAGTCCCAACAGTGAAGCATGGTGGTGGCAGCATCATGCTGTGGGGGTGTTTTTCAGCTGCAGGGACAGGACGACTGGTTGCAATTGAGGGAAAGATGAATGCGGCCAAGTACAGGGATATCCTGGATGAAAACCTTCTCCAGAGTGCTCAGGACCTCAGACTGGGCCGAAGGTTTACCTCCCAAC
Source organism: Lithobates clamitans (assembly GCA_037952925.1). Lineage (NCBI taxonomy): Eukaryota > Metazoa > Chordata > Amphibia > Anura > Ranidae > Lithobates > Lithobates clamitans. Next base: position 307,082 of record JBBGZY010001990.1, on the reverse strand, counting down.
AAGACAATGACCCTAAGCACACAGCTAAAATAACGAAGGAGTGGCTTCACAACAATCTGTGACTGTTCTTGAATGGCCCAGCCAGAGCCCTGACTTTAACCCAATTGACCATCTCTGGAGAGACCTAAAAATGGCTGTCCACCAACGTTTACCATCCAACCTGACAAAACTGGAGAGGATTTGCAAGGAGGAATGGCAGAGGATCCCCAAATCCAGGTGTGAATAACTTGTTGCATCTTTCCCATAAAGTCTCATGGCTGTATTAGATCAAAAGGGTGCTTCTACTAAATACTGAGCAAAGGGTCTAAATACTTAGGACCATGTGATATTTCAGTTTTTCTGTTTTAATAAATCTGCAAAAATTTCAACAATTCTGTGTTTTTCTGTCAATATGGGGTGCTGTGTGTACATTAATGAGGAAAAAAATGAACTTAAATGATTTTAGCAAATGGCTGCAATATAACAAAAAGTGAAAAATGTAAGGGGGTCTGAATACTTTCTGTCCCCACTGTACTTTTATTCTACCTGTCTGCTGGCCGTCTCTTTCCACAACTTCCTGGATTCCCTACATGGATTGCAGCTTCTCCTCTGTTGCTTACTTTCCATTTCAAGCAGAGACTCCTTTACTGGCTCCGCCTCCTGAAACTCCTCCTATCGGCACCTCTGTAGTTCAGAAGGCAGGTGTCAGAGTCGGCGACCCGTCAGATAAGGTAATGGAAGTGACGTTTCGTCAGCTGCGCATATGTTCCTCCACGGCTACAAGCTTTGCTAATCTGACAGAACACCTGCAGTCAGAAAAAGGCGGCAGCAAATATCTTAGTACACCCAGCTACGTCTTGAATTATACAGTAATGTAAGCAATAAATTGAGCGTTTATAAATAAATACAGTATATTGACATCTGTGATACTGTTTTCATGTTAAATTTTGAAAGAAGCTGGATGCCGGTGTTTTATCAGATTTGGCGACCCATATGTGTAACAGAAGTGACGTTCCGTCGCCGCCATCTTGCTACACCCCGCACTCCTCCATAGTAAGGATACACTGAGAAGGGAGAAAGCGGACATCTTGTTACATCCACTGGAGTTTTGCATTTTACTCTTATTTTTAACAGTACTTAGAGTTCCGTCTGACTACTTAGATCTTGAATTTTAAAAGCAGCGGCAACCCTGCTCATCTCACAGGTTTGCTAATCTGACAGAAGTTCGCTGCTTTTAAAATTCAACATCTAACCAGTCAGATGGAGTTCTAAGTTCTGTATTTCACTATATAAACTCACTTTACTGTTAAAAATAAGTGAAAAATGCAAAACTCCGGTGGGAGCATCAAGATTTCCGCTTTTCCCCTTCTCAGTGTATCCTTACTATGGAGGAGTTCCGGGTGTAGCACAATGGCGGCGACGGAACGTCACTTCCGTTACACATTCTGTTAGGTCGCCTAATCTGACGAAATGCCAGCAGTAGGAAGGTGGCGGAGGCCATGTTGGTACACCCCGCACTGTTTAGCGCTAAACCTTTAGGCTTTCAAAATTAAACAACCGAATAGCATCACAGATGTCAATATACTATATTTATTTATTTAAGCTCACTTTATTGCTAAAATTATTGTGAAATTCAATACGTAGCTGGGTGTACTAAGATGTCCGCTGGCGCCTTCTGACTGCAGGTGTTCTGTCAGATTAGCAACCCTGGAAGCGGTGTGCGCATGCGCAGCTGACGCAACGTCACTTCCGTTACCTAATCTGACGAGTCGCGGATTCTGACGGAACACAGGGTCTGTGAAATTCGTGACACAACATAAGTGTCACAGAATTCAAGGAAGTAAATGTGTGGAGATCTTCACGAAGTAAGTTTACAAACTTCAAGATTGTTCAGATTAATAGGTGTAGGTTAGAAATAATTGAAATACAATGTGGGAATGAATATATGATTTTACATTTTTACCATAGATACCTTTTTAATCTGTGCCATCTCATTTTCTATCCGTCTCCTTGCTGTATCACCAGATTTCATCCTCCAAGGCAGTATTAAATGTGAGAGTGCCTGATAGAAACTCCTTAGTAATGACACTTTGATACATCTGGATTTCTGTATGTGGAAGACAACAAGGAACGGGCAGTGAGTGTTTGGAAATAATTTTGCAATCATAGGAGGAAGGGATCAATAGATTAAAGTGGAACTTTACCCATAACAACTTGATAAAAAAGAATGTTCTTTAGCAAGAAACATACATTCCACATAATAATTATGCTTCCAAAACTATTGTGTGCTATAAATTGCTTCAGCATTGTTCCTGTTTCTTCTTGATGGAAGCTTCATCTTTATCCAGCAAAGTGCACAAGAGCCTCGGCTCTCCCAGGACTGTCCCTCCTCATTGGCTGAAAAGGAAATATCACCAGCACACCAGGATCTCCAAAAAATGGGTCCAAAACTTTAATCACATAGTATCAAAAAGTAAAAGCGACGTTTCAGAGCCACACAGGACCCCTTCATGGCGGCACCCAATTTAAAATACAGCCGTTTGTGCAGGAATGTATGCGTTGGGAGTATTGCATTGGATCCTCATTGGCTGATTCACAGCCAATGAGGAGAGAGAGTGGGCGGGGCTGAGCTGCGGCTCTGTGTGTGAATGGACACTCAGAGCCGTGGCTCAAGAACGAGCTTGTTTAGATGCCCCCATTGCAAGCTGCTTGCTATGGGGGCACTCGGAAGGAGGAATGGGCCAAGAACATCGGCGAGGGACCCGAGAAGAGGAGGATGTGGGCTGCTGTGTGCAAAATCTCTGCATAGAGTAGGTACGTAGAACGTGTCTGTGCGTTACTTTAACTGACAATTGCACGGTCGTGCGACGTTGCACCCAAATAAAATTGATGTCCTTTTTTTCCCCACAAATAGAGCTTTCTTTTGGTGGTATTTGATCACCTCTGCGGTTTTTCTTGCTCTAGAAACAAAAAAAGACCAATTTTGAAAAAAAAAAACCCAATATTTTGTACTTTCTGCTATAAAACACATCCAATAAAAAATGTAAAAATTCAAATTTCAGCAGTATTATCAGTCTGAGTGGGGGCGTTAGATGTACTAGTAGATTTAGATGCACTATCAAATTGAAGCCAAACTCCAATTACTAGGTAGTTACAGCAACTTTTTTTTACCTTTTGGGATAAAGGTTTTACATAAATATTTAAAGGTGACCATTGTAAGCAGAAAATACGGATAAAATTAATCTGAATCCAATTTAATTAGATGATGAGAGGGCTCAACCAGTAGTAGAGTGTTACCGATTCGTCGGTTAGGACGGGATACCTCCAAAGCAAATAAATCACTGGAATATAGGAAAGGGGGGTTGGGATAAGAGCTATCCCAAGAAAGCAATAAGGAGAATCCACCATGGTATATCATTGAAAATATAAAACAAGCTTTGATCTTTAAATAGTATGTTAAAACCCACTAAAAAATGACAACAATAATGTGGAGTAGTTTTCCCAAGTACCCAACAATAAAAAGAAACACACACGTGCAAGTGGACAACGTTGTCACAAAGTGGCGCCAGAACCTAAAACCCCATGCACACTGCACATGCACACCCAGTACACAATGATATTCTATGGTGCTGCTTTAGTATTGAGCCAAAAATATCATATATATATATATATATATATATATATATATATATATTTATGGTTGGAGCCCTATGTCCGATATGGACATAGATAACATTTGTAGTTAACATAAAACTTACCATCGGAAATAGACCTGGAAGTGTGGACTTACCATATGAAATGGACCTGAAAGTGTGCCTTGGTCTGCTGGTCGGTATGCCAGAATAAGGGGGCATACCCTAGTTTAAGAAATGATTATTCTGTAGAGAGAAATGAATGAAATTAAATGAATGCCTTGAAATGGGGATGGGAGGGTGGGTATCGCGCACAGGAAACCGATAAGCACCACAGGTGAGCGGGATGCTTAAATACCCCCCGGGCTCCTCCCATAAATTCAGGCCACCATACTGGCCTTCCTACTTATGGGTGGAGCCCTATGTCCGATATGGACATAGATAACATTTGTAGTTAACATAAAACTTACCATCGGAAATAGACCTGGAAGTGTGGACTTACCATATGAAATGGACCTGAAAGTGTGCCTTGGTCTGCTGGTCGGTATGCCAGAATAAGGGGGCAAAAACATTCAGGTAGGGGTGTGGTTTTATTAGTTTTGGCTTTATTTATTTGAGCAAGTTAGGTGAATGCTTGTGCCGTTTCCACCTAAGGAGTGGGGACGTGCCGGGCGAGGTAGGCGGAGTTTCACCTGATAAGTCTCTTGATGACGTGGTCTGGGACCCATGCCGACATGCTGCCAAGGCTGCCCCAATATTAAAGAGTGACCGGAGTACTGACTGGGGTTGAGGTGTAGGCAGCGTAGAAGAACCCCCAGGTGTTTGATGAACTGGCAGGCACTCGAGGGTTGCCCGAAAGATAATAGGGGACTAGAGTTTGAGTGTTCCGGTAGGAGTGACAGTAGGCGGTCGAGTATGGTTACTGGCCACTGGACGTTGTTTACTTTATGGAGATGGAAGTCTATCCTGGAGCTTGATTGCTGGGTTTTGGACACTGCAGGGTGGAGGATGAAATGGTGTTGGCAGCGAGCCAACTACACAGAACTTGGCCTGCGGGATAGCTGCGGGTAAACTCGCTGGGCCGCCAGAACCCGTGATAGGCCAAGTAAATGGCTGCTTGTATAACCAAACTGGGTAGAAGGCCCAATAGCGTACTGGTTAATATAGTAGACATGTCCCAGAAGATGGCAGCCTGGAACGAACATGCAGTGGACATTAAACTGGTGTTGCCAAGATAATTACACCAGCGTGCGCAGGAAGGACATCACAGAGCGATGCGGGCCTGGCTTCATTAAGAGGCTCGCCTTGGACCGGATGTCGGTGGAAAAGCCACGGCCTGTCATGTCCAGATAGGACCCTAGAGTTAAGCGGTTGCCATGACCGGGTGTAACTTGAAGAGGGAGGAAGTCCGGGTAAACCCGGGGTTTTAGGAGTGTCTCTGGGGGCCATGTACTTGTAAACCGATGATGGCCAAAAATTGCCGCGATGCCTGTGGTGGCTGTGGCATCTGTCGTTACCTGGGGTGACAAGGGCGACGTAGGTGATAAGACCCTAGAGTTAAGGTATAATCATTGATACACCGATCCACGTAGTACGGGACCATCCGACATTGATAGGTCCACATTCTTAGGAAAGACTGCAGCTACTTGTTAGTACACACCCGTGTATGGGTGAAGTTTTGGGGAACTAACCTGATACAGGTCAATTTGTCAAGGGGGAGGCTGGCCTGTGTGGTGTTCGTTAATTCGGAGGAGGTTATTGTAGACCTCGGTTCCGGATTATTGAGTTTTTTGAGACTATAAGCTGAAGGACATAATGGTATTACCAGCGAGTCAAGTTGTGTCTACGTAGTACCTGGCTGCCTGTGCCAGTAAAGTGAATTTGTTAGGCCGTAGAAAACCACAGAGGGCCAGGTAGATGGCTGCTTGTATGACTAGACTGGGGAATGTCTGAGGTTTTGACATGTCCCTGAAGACGGCAGTTGTGATGGGCAAGCGTTTGCCGTTAGCTGTGGTCTGATGCTTCTGGACGCCACGTAGAAAGGATCCTACTGTATGCGCCGTAAACACGGATGACTCTCTGGGTTCCTGTGAGGGCAAGAAATGCTGGATGTTGGCTAGGTATAGCCTGATGATGTTATGAGGAGCCAGCTGTGTGTGGCAATACGATACCTGGTGCGGGGTGGAACCTGAACTCAACTGACCTAAGCGAGAAATGACACAGAAATTGATGAGTGGCTCGTATGAAATGCCACTGGAGACAAGTGGCCGATTAAGTGCCACTGAAGAATGATGTGTGACTGATTGTGTGCCACTGGAAATGTGTACTGATTGCAAGAAGTCATGCTAAGATGCGAGCCCTGCAATGATTGCAAGAGTTGTGCTTAAATACGTGTTTGCAACAATTGCCAGGGAGTTTGTGTCAATGGTGATGTGTTTGCCGTGACTGCGGGAAGTCCGTATTACTGCATGTGCTTACACGGGCTGCAAGGGGTTATACTTGGATGCGTGTTTGCAACGATTATAAGTTGTGTTTGGATGCGTGCTTGCCATGATTGCAAGAAGTTATGCTTGGGTGTGTAACTGCAACATTTTGCAAGAAGTTGTGACTGAATGTGTGCTTGCAATGATTGCAAGAAGTTATGCTAAGATGCGTGTCTTGTAATGATTGTAAGATTTGTGCTTGAATGTGTGCTTGCAACGATTGCCAGGGAGTTCCTGTCGGTGGAGATGTGTTTGTAGTGACTGTGAAAAGTTCGTATTGTTGCATGTGCTTGCAAGACTGCAAGAGTTTAAGCTTGGATGCGTACTCGCAACGATTGCAAGAAGTTTATGCTTGAATGCATGCCTGCAACGTTTGCAAGAAGTTTTATGATTGGATGCGTGTTTGAAATGATTGCAAGAAATTGTGCTTGGATGTGTGCTTGCAACGATTGCAAGACGTTCTGTTTGGATGCGTACTTGCAACGATTGCAAGAAGTCATGATGGGATGTGTGCTTGCAACAATTGCAAGAAGTTATGTTTCGATGTGTGCTTGCAATGAAATGCAAGAAGTTGTGTTTGGATGCGTATTTGCGACGATTGCAAAAAGTTATACTTGGATGTGCTGTGACTATGAGGGGGTATAGTAGCGAGGCGAAGGTTTCAACGAATGAATCGGGACCATGACTGAGCTTCGAAGGAAGACATGGTGTGGCCCCCCCCCCCTTTTTTTTTTTTTTTTGACTGACCTGGAGGAAATGACAGAAGAGAACCGGTGGAGGGTTTGACTACCTGGTTTGAAAGGTAAATTGTAACATGTTTAAGCGACAGGTGCCTGGCATTAAATAAATGAGTGAACTGTTTGTGCCCTGACCGAGGCACGAATCGGTGTGCCATGACTGCGCCAATGAGGCCACGCCAACTGGGGTTTGCCAGGATGAATCGATGTCTGACGGATGCCCTGAACTTGAATCGGGGTGCGGCAACGAAATAAATGAAATGTTTTGCCTTAGAGTGAAATGAATGAAAAATGTTTCGCCATGACAGAGGCACGAATCGGTCGTGCCGCAGCTGCAACTGACAGCGACCCGGACTCTGGAGCATGTACTGAAATGAGGCAAAAGAAACGCTGGTGCATGCCGGAATACATTGGTGCATCACGGATGCGACTGGATTTGAATTGGAGTGTGGTATGTAACCGTGAAATGTTTGCCCTGGCAAAGGCACAAATTGGTTATGCCGCAACTGATAGCTAACCAAGTTCTGATGCAGGTGTTGGCTGAGGCCCAAACGTTTTATTTATACTACTTTATTTATATATACATACATATATATACGTACATACATAGACACATGATTTTTTTTTTTTTTTTGTATATATATGTATATATATATATATACACATACACATGTTTTTTTTTTTTTTTTTTTTTTTCTCGACTGCGACAAATGACGAGTCGGACTATGGAGTACGAATGAAATGAGGCCAAGACAACTGGGGCGCGCCGGGACGAATCGGTGCATCTCAGATGCTACTGGATTCGAATCGGGGCGCGGTACGTGACAGTGAGATGAGTGAAATGATGAAATGAATGAAATGATTTGTCATGGTAGAGGCACGTGCCATGACAGAGGCACGAGTCGATTATGTCGCGATTGCAACTGACAACGACCGGACTCCGGAGCATGTACTGAAATGTGGCTGAAAATACCTGGGGCACGCCGGGACGAATCGGTGCATTTCCATGCGACTGAATTCGTAACGGAGCGTGATACGTGGCATGAAAAACCATGACAGAGGTACGAATCGGTGAGTCGAAAGCGACTGACAATGACGTGACTCTGGAGCATGTACTGAAATGAGGCCGTAACTACTGGGGCACACCGGAGCGAATCGGTGCATCTTTAGATGCGACTGGATTCGAACCGGAGCGCGGTACGTGACTGAAATGAGAAATGATTGAAATGGTTTGAAATGTTAGAAATGTATTTAGAAATGTTCAAAAAATGAGAAATGATTGGTATCGAACTGACGTGGTTCGATAAGGAATTGCGAATCGCTACGGCTGTTTGCTGACGCCTGGTAATAATTAGACATGCCTGAAATGAAGCGACGTCTATGTCGCGGTGGTTTTTTCAGATAACGAGAAATGGTAACATAACGAAAGTGCGAGTGGTATGCTTGCGGTTACATTTGAAAATTGCGAGTGACTCGTAAGTTTGATATCACGGTTTAGCGACATGATATCTAACAATGCGTAAAAAACAAAGTCCGACGGGACCCTACCTGCGACAGCCAAGCCAGACGCGCGGTACAAACTACGAATCGGTAACACGGACTTCGAAACTCTCGAGCACGGAAATTTTGCGAAAACGGGAACTTGCAAGACAAGAACTAGCGGACGCTGGCATTCGAATCGTTGGCCTAGTGACGTATATCGCGCACAGGAAACCGACAAGCACCACAGGTAAGCGGGCTGCTTAAATACCCCCCGGGCTCCTCCCATAAATTCAGGCCACCATACTGGCCTTCCTACATATATATATATATATATATATATATATATATATATATATATATATATATATATATATATGCATGTATCTCTCACATGGATAAAATAGAGCCTGGATATGCTAATATGCTCATAGCTAGATATCCAGTAGCCTCCCTGGCGGTATTCCCGAGTGTTGCTCGGGTTTAAATTTCAGCACTATTAGCAGTAACCCCGAGCCACACTCGGGATTCCATTGCAGAATCCTGGAGCGCTATACTTACCTTGTCCCCAGGATCCTGCGATGTCCCCCCGCTGTGTTCGTGGGCTCTGTCCTCCTGCCGAAGCCTCTCTGTGCCAGGCTCCGTTCCCTGTGAGCGTCGCAACGCACGGGGCGGAGCCTGGCGGCAAATTCAAAAAAATGTAAAAATCATAACACATACAGTACACTGTAATCTTACAGATTACAGTACAGTATGAAATCATTTCACATCCCTTTTGTCCCCAATGCTTTGTCCAATGCCCTGCATGCAGTTTTATATTATATATACTGTTCTTTCTGCCTGGAAACTTGAGATTGTCCATCACAACCAAAAAGTGTCCCTTTACGTCAAAAGTGGCTTTAGACCAGCTAGAAAACAACGATAGTAAATTAGAACACTTGCAGAATTCAGTGATAGTGAATGGTGGGGAAATTTATTTTATTATTATTATATTATTATTTTTTTAAATTATTTATATTTCTTTATTATATTATAATTTATGATTTTGTGTTTCAAACTTCATCATACAGGGGATGTCTACTAGGCTCTTGGTGGACAGATATAAGTGTGTTATTGCTAAGAATTACAGGCCTACAATATAAAACGCCAAATTTCTATGCAAAATAATCGTACCGCTTTGAAACGCAAAAATCTGAAATAATCATACCGCCAGGGAGGTTAAAGATTAAATATTGGGACCAATGTCCGTTAGTTGATTTAATTGATGGGCCATTGTAAGCACCCCTGTCAGTGGTTAAAGGTTTGTCTCAACTGCCACATCTGTAGGACAGCTTGTTCTGTTGAAGGACAACAGACTTACTGGCTAGAACACTAGGTGAAAATAAAATAAAAAAAGCCTAACAAAAAAAAAAAAAAAACGATTGCAGCTGTCACATCTAAGCAGTATTACATCAAATTGGTAAGTTGCTGTATAATACATGTTTGTTTTTGGGTTTAATACACTTCAACCAAGGATGTTTGAATGGGGCATGATACCAGGTTACCAAATTCTGTTGGGCATACCAAAGTAATTTTTTTTTATATTTTTATTTTTTACAATAAAGCTTTTAGAATATATCCTGATGATATACATTGCATGATGCAGTGGCACTCTGCAAGGTATAGTTTGCTCACACAGTGGTGTATAGACTATGTAGAATGTGTACATGCATGTTACATTGCAAGCAGCATCCTTCCCATCAGAACAGCAAAGAAATGGTCTTCCATGCTTCTGAATCCCAAAGGAGCATCAAGAAAACCATGTTACATCGACTCACCGAGAGACAGTCCCCTCCTCTCTGCCTCTCCACCTCCCTCCTTTCACCATTAGACTGGTAGTTTAACATAAGCCTTCCTTAGTGTAATGTCTTTCACCAGCAGCCCAGCCCATTTTCTCTTGTCTCGTTCCCTTAATCATCTCTTCTTCCACCTGCTAGAAAAAGGCTTCATGTGAAGAGCACGTTGGCCGGTCACCCCATCACTCCTCCTGCAGCCTGACTACTTATCAGGGATAACGGAATCAACCCATTGCATGAAGCAGCATGTGACTGGTAAGATGCATTCCTGTTCCTTTAAATTCTCCTTCACGTCTAAGCGCCTTTGTGCAAAAAAGATTGTTAGCTCCGCCGTACACTGAATATCTTACTCAATTGCGTTAATAGGGCAAGAGCTTTGCTCATTTGCACAGGGCTGGCTCCTCTTTGAGATGCACAGCAGATTGTAGTAAGTCTGTGAACACATGACAACCACAATACATGCCAAGATTATCAGCTGTGCCTATAACCACATGATTGTTGTAAATTCTTCTAACTGTATCTGGATAATATTGGATTGCAGACTGTTGCTGTTATGAGGTTTTATAGGTATGGCAAGCTAATGGTTAAAAATAATGAAAAATCATTTTGCATTTCAACTTTTCAATTTAAAGTAAGTGACTGCATCGTAGATACGCCTCATGTAATATATATATAAAGAATATGGATTCCCTATGTTATAAAAGATTACAAATCAGAAAGAGATATTCGTCTCATCCTGGGTTGGGCATCCTTTGGTATATACCAGGTGTTACTCAACTGTATCTCCCATAATGCATAGCCAGTAGCATCCCAGAGGTTTCCCACAGAGGTAATTAAGTGGCTCGGCATACCTGTAGTTCATTGCTGCTATGTCTTTTTATAGTATAATATAAAATATATAGGTGCTATAATGAATTTGATGAAAACATTTTTTGAACGTACTTGAAAGCATTATTTAACGAGCAATGAGGTGCACTGCAACCAATTAGAGTGGACGTGTTAATGAAGGCTGTTTTCTCAACGGTGTCATTAGTGAAGATTTTTGCATGAGTGAAGTTATTATGGGATCTGATGCCAATGTACAACAGTTGTATGGATTAAAATCTATGTCTAGCAACAATTATTGAATATATAAACCTCCAATGAAGCCAATTGTCTCCTGACACAGCAAAGTTCTCTGCCGACAGTAGAGTTGCCACCTCATCCCTTTAAACCTGAACATCTTTGAATTACACAGGTTCTGAGGCTAATTGAATGCAGATAGGGCACCAAGTGAGTTTTAATTACCACCTTCATCAGCCACAGAACCTGTGTAATTAATAATTTTTTCGGGTTTAAAGGGATGAGGTGGCAACCATAGCTGACAGGGCAAAGATAAGTCAGCACCACACAACAAGCCTAGTTGGGTCTTTGCTCCATGGTATCTATTGGATCTGCTAGTCAAGTAATAACTGGATTTTCAAAAAATCTGATCAGTTCTAAACAAGTCTTTTGCAAACCGAAGGTTTATCTATGTTAATATTCAGACCTCCACGAATGATATCTAAAAAATAAAATTTTCAAAAAAATCTGATCAGTTGTCACCAAGTCTCTTGAGTAGCCCTTGCAAACTGAAGGTTTAACTATGTTAATAATCAGATCTCCAAGAATGATATTTTAAAAACGGAATATTCAAAAAATCTGATCGGTTGTAACCAAGCCCCTTGGGCAGTCCCTGTGAACCAAAACTTTACCTATGTTGATTTTCAGACCTCCAAGAATGATCCTTTAAATATGGAATATTCAAAAAATCTGATCAGTTGTGACCAAGTCTCTTGAGTAGGCCTCGTCAACCAAACCTTTACTTATGTTAATATTCAGACCACCAAGAATGATATTTTAAAAATGGAATATTCAAAAAATCTGATTGGTTGTAACCAAGCCCCTTGGGCAGTCCTTGTGAACCAAAACTTTACCTATGTTGATTTTCAGACCTCCAAGAATGATCCTTTAAATATGGAATATTCAAAAAATCCGATCAGTTGTGACCAAGTCTCTTGAGTAGGCCTCGTCAACCAAACCTTTACTTATGTTAATATTCAGACCTCCAAGAATGATCCTTTAAATATGGAATATTCCAAAAATCTGATCAGTTGTGACCAAGTCTCTTGAGTAGCCCTCGTCAACCAAACCTTTACTTATGTTAATATTCAGACCTCCAAGAATGATATTTTAAAAATGGAATATTCAAAAATTCTGATTAGTAGTAACCAAGTCTCTTGAGTAGCCCTTGCTAACCAAAGCTCTTACCTATGTTAATATTCAGACCTCCAAGAATGATATTTAAAAAACAGTTTTTTTAAAGAATCTGATCCATTGTGAACCAAACCTTTACCTATGTTACTATTCAGACCTCCAAGGATATTTACTTATTTCCTTATTATTATTGTAATCCTTGTCATCTACCTGTCTCTTTGAATTTCTTTAAACTCCCATTCCCTGTAGTTCTTTATAAATCTGTGTAGCTCAACACAAGAGAATCCAATGTGATTGCTGAGCCATCAGATCACGCAAAGCAGGATTTCCTAACGGAGATAACGGGATCTCCTTTTGGTGTGAAAACGGCGTGAAAAGCTGAATGAATTTAATGAATGCTTTTAATATCTTGACTTACATGTAATACAGCAGATCCGTTGCTGGGGGATAGTCAAATAATGCTGTGGATGATTACAGAAAATAACGCTGTGAAAATCACATTATCCTGTCCACTGGTATTATATGCTACGGTGGTCAAGGAAAGGGGGGATTCCTGTATTTTCAGCTGCAGTTTTAAAAGGCTGCGATTCTACAGCAGCTCCCGTGCTGTTCTCAGTGTCAGGTTTGGTAACCATGGAGAGAGCTGGAACAAAAACCAGAAGAGATGAGGGTGGGGTGTAGGATTCCAGAAGTCCTTTAAAAGCATATGCTGCTATTTCTACAAGCATCATGCTGACATGACTACTCGCATTCACCCCAAATGTGACCCTGTAACTGATCTCTTGCTGTGAGCTAAGGGACTCCTTATTATTGTCAGCTATTTTGTTTCTTTATAATAAGACATTTTATACTATGGAGTGCAGCGTGTGAAAAATAGGGATAACATGCAAAGCTTTTGCAATATTAATGAAAACATATCATTCTACATCTAGGTATTTGATTTAAACGCATGCCTGACACCGTTTGTGGCACCTTTACAGATGGGAGTGCCAAAGCTTTTAAGTTATAGCTGCAGTTTTATTGATGAACTTCCACTTTTTTTCTTGTTTAATTTCTTTATTAAAGGTTTTCAAAAAGCACAAAGGTTGCACAGATAAATTTTCGTATAGAAAATACATGGATAGTACGTTTTTGTAAAGATACCAGATCATTATAAATAACATACGGACATTAACACTACTGTCATATAGTGCAACTCTTAGCCCGGGTTCACACCTATGCGAATTAGATGTGCGTTTCCGCACATCTAATTCGCATAGCAGGAGAATGTGACTGGCTCCCTATGGAGCCGGTTCACATATCTGCGGGGCAGCTGCGGAGCGCACTGCACAAAAACGCTAGGTGTCTTTGGCTCCGTTTCAGGGTCGAATTCAGGCATAGAATCGGCCCTGATTCGTCCCTGAAATGGGGAACAGGGACGCACAGCGCTCCTGTGCGATCCGCAGCCCGATATAGTGTGTACCCGGGCTTACATAAGGATAGAAAAACAGTAGGACAGTTAAGCTGGCTATAGACTGATCGAAATTCAGCCAGTTTAGCTGGAATAAGACACATTTTATTTAGTGTTTGGCCCCTTTCACACGATCGGACCGTTCAGGTCCGCCTGTCAGTTTTGACGGCGGACCTGAACGGGCGATCCATGTTGGCCTATGGAGCGTCGGATGTCAGCGGAGACATGTCCGCTGACATCCGACCCCGTCCGATCCGCTGGAGAGCAGACGGATGGCTCTACGTCCAGGTCCGTCGCTGGTGGATCGGATCGGGTGAGATCTGACGAAAACGGACACGCTGTCCGTTTTCGTCCGATCCCTCCATAGGCGGCAGCGGCGCCTGACAAGCCCCTCCCCGCACAGTGAGCAGAGAGGGACCTGTCATCCGCCGGCTCAGCGGAGATCAGCAGACAGATCTCCCGCTGAGCCGGCGGACCGAGGCGGGCTCCGTAGAAACGGAGTCCGCCTCGTCTGAAAGGGGCCTTTAGCATTCCCTGCTCAACAGAAGTCAATTGTTTGATCAACTTCTGTTGAAGGAGAATGTTGGAAATTTTTTCTCAATCGGTGGCTGCAGCCGGGAGGAAGGAATCTTTTTTTTTTTTTTTTTTTCATTCAGCCTGCTGGCAGAAAAAAAAAGTAACGATCTATGGCCAGCTTTAGAGATCCTGATATGTTGGGGTGAAGAGGGAGAAGGAAGGAGTGGGATGAGGAAGGGGAGAAAGGTTTGGCCAGGGGCAACTCTCAACAGTTATGTGCTACAGCAATGATAAGTAATGTACCTCATCAAGATCAATCAAGGAGGTGACAGTTAAAGTCGGCTGGTCATAAATGTGTGACCCAGGGTGCCCAGAACTTGTAAAATTTGGGCATTGTTCCTTGCAATTTGGCTCTCAATTTCGTATTGATTAATGTCCACTGTAGCCTAGAGTTGACCTCTGCCAAGTACAGAGTAATGATGAGCCACGCTTTTGCTATTGTTTGTTTTGTGGTTGTGAAAGGGTGGATCATAAGTTTAAACTGATATTTGGAGATATTTGGGGGTTTCAGATTTAGTAGCACTTTATATGCGTTCATAGAGAATGATCGCTGAAAATGTACACATAAGGGAGGCGGAATGTAGCCAGTAAGAGTAGAAAATGCCCCAGCATCAATGAGAGTAAACCATGCCCCATCATTGGTGTCAGTGGGAGGAATAGTGCCCCATCGTTGGTGTCAGTGGGAGAAATAGTGCCCCATTGTTGGTGTCGGTGGGAGGAATAGTGGCCTAGCATTGGTGTCAGTGGGAGAAATAGTGCCCCATTTCTGGTGTCAGTGGGAGGAATAGTTCCTCATTATTGGTGTCTTTGGCAGAAATTATACCTCACTGTTGGTGTCAGTGGAAGGAATAGTGTTCAATTGTTGGTGTCAGTGGAAGGAATAGTGCCCTATCACTGGTGTCTGTGGGAGGAATAGTGCCCCATTGTTGGTATCAGTGGGAGGAATAGTGCCCCATTGTTGGTGTCAGTGGGATGAATATTGCCCCATTGTTGGTGTCAGAGGGAAGAATACTGCCCCATCATTGGTGTCAGTGGGAGGAGTAGCGCCCCAAGGGCCAGATACAGGTAGGCAAAGGGCCACATCTGGCCCCTGGGCCACAGTTTGGAGACCAATGCCCTATACAATCAAAGCAATGCTTTATAAGTAGTTTCCATGACAGCAGCATTTTGTGAGCAAGATTTAGTGGTATCCCAAATTTGGGCCCATCATCAGGTTCTAGTGCTGTTCCTAAGTCTGATTCCCATGTTCACTTGTATTTAAGAGGTGTTAAGCCGCGTACACAAGATCGGACTTTCCGATGGGAAATGTTCAATGACAGGCTGTTGGCAGTAAATCTGACCGTGTGTATGCTCAAAAAAGAAAATATATAAAATGAAAATAAAAATAACGCTCCACATCCCTTACATCCCCAGAATAGCAAGGTCCACTCAAATACAGATAAAACTATAGCATTAATATTGGAAATAAATCAGTTCAAGTCAAATATTAAGACCTAGGGGGCAAAAGATTGCATTTTGTATATCCAACAAGATTCTGCTTTACTGAGAGTAATAACTTTATTGTTTACCCTCTAATGAGGTTTTTACTTTTCAATACCCCAAAGGAGAGAGAGAGCTCGGGTTATTTCCATAACATTCTGCATAGTGTCTGGATACGCTATGTTTGGGATAGCCCGACTTTATATTTGGAACATGTTTCTTTAATTGTTTCCAGTTTTTGTTTTACCTATGTACTGGAAATGGCATGGGTACTCCAAAACATAGACCACCCCTTCAGTTTTACATGAGATGAAATCTCTGATGTTGTATTTCTTTCCTGTGGTAGTAGCACTAAACTCTTCTTCTTTTTTCTTTTTTCTAAATGTAGTGTGTCGGCAGGCATAGCAATTTTTACATGGGTAAAAACCCTTTCCCTCAAAAAAGATAAATGCCTTCCCTGAGGGAGGGTCTAAAACATTTTTGGCTATCAAGTCTCCAAGTGTAGGAGCCCTTCTATATATAAAACTAGTTATACTCGTAATTCTCCATTACAAACGCTAGTTTACAAGACCGACCGCTTCCGGCTCGTCTTTGTTTCCGAGCATGCGTGTTTGTACTTTGGACTTTTGTCCGACGGACTTGTGTACACACTTGTAAAACCTGACAACACACATTTGTTCGAGGAAAATTTTAAAACATGCTAGCCAACATTTATCCGCAGAAAATCCGACAACAATTGTCCGATGGAGCATACACACGGTCGGGATTACGGCCAACAGCCTAATTTCACACATTTCCCATCGGAAAGTCCGATCGTGTGTACGAGGCTTTAGTCTCTCGCCTGACAGGCCATTTTTTTTAAATGTAAAAGGTTTGCTCAAGCCTGCCTTATGTCAGGAGGTATTGAACAGAACTGGAGGAAGTGAAGTGATGTTGGATCTATTTTCTGATCTGCATCAGGAAACTCAATTGAATTTAATTGGTTCATGTAAGAAACACCTCTTCAGTTTCAATGCATTTTTTTTTTGCTTTCAATAGGTCTTTATTAAAGTTTTGGAAGATACATGGTATAACCTGTACAAGTGTTCAAATGTAATCAACATTGTAAAAAAGAAAGTACTGAGTGCGGCTATGAGAGATATAAAACAGTAACAGCTATGATGATGCAGATCATTAAGTATGGCGTGATATGAATTAGGTTTACAATACACTTATAATACAATTTTTTAATGAAAATGTTTCAGTAATAATACACAGATGCAAAAGGTAACTTCAAAATATGGAAGTACACAAGGGGGAGATTTTAATAAAGTTGGTGCACACAGAATCTGGTGCATCCGTACATAGTAACCAATCAGCTTCTATAATCAGCTTGTTCAATTAAGCATTGACAATAAAACCTAGAAGCTGATTGGTTACTATACACAGCTACACCAGATTCTGTGTGCTCCAGTTTTAGCAAATCTCCCCTACTTCTGCATAGTAAACATAGGCGAAATCTAGATGCAAGTGCATTGAGTTATCATGCACTTGTTAGTGTGCCAGCCCCCTAGTGAGGCATTGATGATAAGTACAGTGGTTAGGGAAAGGACAAATTGCTACCCAAACCGGGGTCTGCAAACAGCTGACTTAGTGCAGCTCCTGAAGAAGGACTGGGGGAAACTTCATAACAGGTGACCACTCTGAGGTCCTGTTTCTGAGCAAATAGAAAATATAGAAAGTTGGATCCAGTCTTTCTTGGACATCGCTACACAAGATAGCGCATTGACCCTCAGTATGAGTTAGGGTTAAATCGTCCATAAGGAGTTAGAGCTGCATGATTCTGGATAAAATGAGAATCACGATTTATTTGCTTAGAATAAAGATCACGATTCTCAGCGTAACATCTTTCACATTATGCACAAAAATTGGGCTAACTTTGCTGTTTAGTTTTTTTAATTTATTGAAGTGTGTTTTTTTTCCCAAAAAAATGCATTTGGAAGACCATACAGTGTGACATAAAATATTGCAACACCATTTTATTCTCTAGGGTCTCTGCTAAATATAAATAAATATATATATATATATATAAAATGTTTGGGGGTTCTAAATAATTTTCTAGCAAAAAATACTGATTTTAACTTGTAAGTAACAAATGTCAGAAAAAGGCTAGTCTTTAAAGTGGTTGTAAACCCATTACAACCACTTTAACCTACAGGTAAGCTGTAGATTAAGGCTTACCTGTAGGTGCAAGATATATTTCCCAAACCTAAAAGGTTTAGGAGATATTTGCAGAAATAGTGGCACCGATGTCTACGGCGCACGCGCCATAGACATCGGGCGCAGGCGCACTGAGCGTGCCGTTTCTAACGGCGATCATGCCGTTAAGGGCGGCACCAGCGCGCATGCGTGGGAGTGACGTCATCGCGGCTCCGGACAGTCACAGCGCCGGAGCCGCGATACCCCAAAGTCACTCCGGGATAGATGGCGGCGTCGGAGGAGGCGAACGAGGGCCGATGCGGGGGCTTCGATCTCAGGTAAGTAATTCATAATGCATACTATGCATACTAGCTCATTATGCCTTTGTCTTGCAGGGTGTATTTTTTTTTTTTTTCCAGAGGCTTTACTTCCTCTTTAAGTGGTTAAACTGACCTCATTTGCAGACTGAAGTTCATCCCCTGATCTTTAAATGAACAGAAAGATACAATGTTTCTTTTTATCTCTTTTAGTGCTAGGCAATGTTGTTGATAAACCTTGCCAGCTGCTTTTTTTTTTTTTTTGACAGCGGTGAATAGGGAACTGCTCTGCGCTTGTTACATGAATCGTGGAAATGCTGCATTGAGATCGTGTGGGGGGTTGAATTGAGATAGTGATTTTTTTTTTAACGATTAATCGTGCAGCTCTATAAGGAGTCGTTAAGATCTCCTGAGAAAAAATGGAATATCCACAGGTTCCATATTTTTCTAAATTGTTTGACTTTGTCATGGAGAATTAAATTTTCATTACACAGATACTATAACATTTTTCGTTTACCCGTGTAACTGTCAGGGTACCAGACCACCCAGATCCGGCCAAGGTCTGCTTGGCAGTTGTACAAATGAAGATCAGGAGCCTAAATTAGTCGAGGGTGCAATCTGCTGATTTAAGATTCAATAGAGCTTCATAGGGATTCTTGGGGAACTAACAGTATATACTAATTGGTAGACCCTGGTCCAGAAGCATTTGACTCTAGGGCAGTTTCACCATATATGCACTAAAGTGCCACCTACTTAACAACCCCAAAAAACAATAGTCTGAGGACCCCTAAACTAATTTTGCCTTGGAAACGCCTCTTTATTGTATTTTGTAAATTTATAGGCAGAATGCCTAATAGAGATGACACTCAGCGATAAAACCAGTCAAGGTAAGGAAAATAGAGGTGATGATAATAACAGTAAACCAGACTCCAAATGCTATTACATAAAGTAGAACTTTAAAGTTATTCTCTACTCAGTAACTTTTTAGTTCAGTCATTACCCCTCCCACTTGAAGGGCATGCCACCTTTTTTCTTTGCCTTTTCGTGGCCTCTGTGACATCTTTGTAGGGGCTCCCTGGGAGGATTATGGTGCGGGGGTTGTTTTTCAGGGGTTGGGCTTGGCCTCTTAGTTACAGTGAAGGGAACACTTAAAGCAGTTGTAAAGGCAGAAGGTTTTTTATCCTAATGCATTCTATGTATTGAGATAAAAAGCCTTCTGTATGTAGCAGTCGCCCCAGCACCCCCTAATACTTACATGAGCCCCCTCTCTGTCCAGCAATGTCCATGAGTCCCCCAGCTGTCTGGGACTCTCTTCCTGATTGGCTGAGACACAGCAATGGCGCCATTGGCTTCCGTGGCTGTCAATCAGAGTCAGTTAGCCAATCAGGAGAGGGGGCGAACGGCAGCTCCCTGTCTAAATGAACACACGGAGCTGCAGCTCGGCTCGGGTGCCCCCATAACAAGCTGCTTACTGTGGGGGCACTGGACAGGAGGGAGGGGCTAGGAGCAGTGAAGAGGGACCCGAGAAGAGGAGGATCTGGGCTGCTCTGTGAAAAATCCCTGCAACAGAGCAGGTGAGTTTAACTTGTTTGTTTGTTTGTTTCTTTCTTTTTAAACAAGACTTTACAATCTCTTTAAGGCATCAGCATAACATTTTGGACAATTTCATGCTACCAACTTTGTGGAGACAGTTTAAGAATGGCTCCTTCCTGTTCCATCATGACTGCGCACCAGTGCACAAACAAGGTCTATAAAGACATGAATGTGCAAGTTTGGGGTGGAGGAACTTGACTGGCCTGCACAGTGTCCGTG
Organism: Lithobates clamitans; assembly: GCA_037952925.1. Taxonomy (NCBI): domain Eukaryota; kingdom Metazoa; phylum Chordata; class Amphibia; order Anura; family Ranidae; genus Lithobates; species Lithobates clamitans. The sequence continues at coordinate 286,890 of JBBGZY010001990.1, read as the reverse complement.
ATCTCCACCTGATAGAACACCATTGGGATGAATTAGAGCGGAGACTGCGATCCAGGCCTTCTCTCCAACATCAGGGCCTGACCTCACAAATGCTCTATTGGAAGAATGGCCAAACATTTCCATAGACACACTCCTAAACCTTGTGGACAGCCTTCCCAGAAGAGTTGAAGCTGTTATAGCTGTGAAGGGTGGGCCAACTCAATATTGAACATGGACTAAGACTGGGATGCCAGTAAAGTTCATGTGCGTGTAAAGGCAGGCGTCACAATACTTTTGGTAATATAGTGTATATCCACTGGGGTTCATTTACTAAAGGCAAATAGGTGGTTCACTTTGCAAGGAAGTTTCCACCTACCCTAGTAAATGTGGTGAAAATTCACTTTGCAATGAATACCCAATCACATGCAAGGAAAACTAAAAAAAAAAAAAAAAACAAACAAACTGTATTTTACTTGCTTATGTTTAGATGATAGAAGTCAGCAGAGCTTCACCTCATTCATCAAGTAAAGGCAAAATTCACAAGCAGAGTTCAAAGCCTATTTGTCTTCAGTAAAACAATCCCAATGTTTCCTCTTAGCAGTGAAAACCAAATGACCCAAATCCATGTGTTTTGTATAACGCACATCATATGCTCCTGAAGTCATGGTTATTCTTTAGTTTTATTCTTTTTTAGAAGCTAACTAGATTTTTTTCTATGACAGTAATCACTGGGCAATGTTCCATAGTTCCATAGCATTGCCTCGCTGTTCACTAGTTTAGTACAGAGAGAGAACAGTAATACAGCAGGATAGGATTATGATACAATAACAATAATAATTCACATAGCCACAGCGTCTTCCGTGGTGCTGTACACAGCGATACAGCAAATCTAATACATTCTCTGTGGAAGATCAATCTATCTAATGGAAAATTCCAACTTTGCTGCCCCCCCCCCCCACACACACACTTATTTCGAGTGTCTGCTGAGATTCAGATCATGTGTAAGGCCCATAGACACCCCCCAGTTTGGGCAAATCGCAAGTAGTGGGCACACCATTGTGATGAATGAGAAAAGAAGCAAGAAAAAATGGTAATAATATTTATACTATACTATACTATAATATTTATTTTGTTCTTGTTTAGTCATTTAGTAGATACAAGTCTTTATAGGCTCCTAGACTGTATCACACCAGGTCCGTCCGTCACCTTACATAGATCACATTCATTGCTCCAGTAATAGAGAACAGAATGATTCAATTCCGTAGAGGAAGATGTACTGATGGTTTTAGCTTATGATGTGAATTTTATTACACATAATTATATGGTTGCCTGAAGAGGTGACTTTTTGGCATCCATCTAAAATATAAAGCTGTATAATGAGCATTTGGTGACATTAGTATTGAAGCATCAGAGAATGGGTACAACACATGAGAAATCTGAAGGGCTTAAGAACTGGGCAAAATGAATGGGAGCCAATGGTCAAGTGCGATTTGAAGTTTGGGAAAATGAGATGAGAATGCATGGGGCATGCATTAAGGTGGCACCTTCATGGTTTAGGACTTGGGGTCTTGATAATATTTTGTTACTGAATAAATAACAAAGGAAGCTGCATACTAATGCATAATCCAGACTGCAATTTGAATTAACATGGTTTATTATCAAATGGCATCTGAAGAGCATAAGTGAGAAGAACTGGGAGAACTGAAATGAGAGCAAATGGGCAAACGTGAGTTGAGGTTTGGGAAAATTAGAAGGTAACGCATGGAGCATGCATTAGGATAGAAGTATGGGGTTTGGGTTTTTTTTGCAGAATCGTACTTACCTAGGTGGATGCAGCATCGGTCCGATCTTTCCCAAGCCTGGACCGGCTCTGTGACATCAGCTGACAACGGGCTTCAGCCTGCTGTCTGCTGAAAACAGGTCACAGGAGCGCAGAATGAACTGCACTCCTGTGATCCACAGAGGAAGTACAGGCAAACAAGCTTTGGCTGTACTTCTCCTTTAAGGCAGCACCTTTATGGTTTAGACTTAAAGTAGAGTTCTGGCCGAAATATAACTTTTTAGATAAAAAATACCCCTAAAATACGGTACTCATGCCTCGTGCAATGTAACAGATGTATGCTGTAAACTATGGAAAACAGAAAAGAAAGAGGGAGCACCAACCTAGTGCATTACCACTGGTAAACTTTAATGCAGCATAAAAACAGTAAAAATTATATTTACAAACGAGCTAATAAATATAGCTTTCAAAAGGGCGCAAAAGCGCTGTTTCTGTGGATCGACACCCCAGGACCTGTTGCCGAGAGGATCAGACCAGCGCAAATGGCTGATGGCTTACGCGTTTCGGGGGAGCACCCCTTTCTTCAGAGCCTAAGCGGGCAATGGTTGGTCTCTCGAATTGCTCTCTCTATAAATGTATGTATGTGCCTGTGTCTACCCCACCCAATTAGTGAGCTGCATGCAGGAGGTGAGGTGTCTTTGTTTTGGCGCACCCAATCCCCCTTCCCCTGCCCTGTTGTATATAGCCTATGCTGAGAGTGAAATTGATCTGCTGGCTCAGTGATTTTATATTTATAATTAAAAAATTTTAATTAAGTATTTTCTTTTTGTACTATTATTACTATTATTCTTACAGCAGATAACATAGAGTGATGTTTGCCCTCTATATTTTGGCTACAAATGGGGAATCACACTCAGAGGGATGGGATAGGGAGGGTTAACCCGAATGGGTGGGTGGTGCCTAATATCTGTGGGAGGGGGCGTTGTCACTAATTGGGTGGGGTAGACACAGGCACATACATACATTTATAGAGAGAGCAATTCGAGAGACCAACCATTGCCCGCTTAGGCTCTGAAGAAAGGGGTGCTCCCCTGAAACGCGTAAGCCATCAGCCATTTGCGCTGGTCTGATCCTCTCGGCAACAGGTCCTGGGGTGTCGATCCACAGAAACAGCGCTTTTGCGCCCTTTTGAAAGCTATCTTTATTAGCTCGTTTGTGAGTATAATTTTTACTGTTTTTATGCTACATTAAAGTTTATCAGTGGTAATGCACTAGGTTGGTGCGCCCTCTTTCTTTTCTGTTTTTTTAGCTTGAATACCCATTGTTCAAATGAGGGCTGCAAGACGCTAGGCATTACTTCTATAGATGGCTGCACCACATATCCAGTTCATGGACACCTGAGCGCAGGAGAGGTCTTTTTTTCTTGTGTTTGCTGTAAACTATGCCCAGCTTTCTATCTGTGCAGCATTGTTTTCCTACTTTGTGAAGTTTGTGCACAATGCGTCCATCTCCAGTGTGGGCATCTGAAGCCACAGTTTCCTTCTTCCTGGATTCCGTGCATGCTGGCTACCCAACATTCACCTGCCAATCTTGCGCATGTGCAGTGCGATGCAATCTGCCATGCCAAGCTTACCAAGATTTTCCATAGACGCCAATGTTAAATGCTACTGGAGCCGTGCAATGCCAAGCTGGCCAAGAATTTCCATAGACGCCAATGTTACATGTTACTGGAGCCGTGCAATACCAAGCTGGCCAAGAATTTCCATAGACGCCAATGTTACATGTTACTGGAGGCGTGCAATGCCAAGCTAGCCAAGAATTTCCATAGACGCCATGCCAAGCTGACCAAGATCTCCCAGGAGCCAATGCAAAACAGGAAATGATGCACGGCGCCGCGGCCCCCTACAGGAGGAAGTGAAATTAGATCAGGTAAGTGAACAGAAAATAAATAAATTGGCAATTAATTTTAAGGATGCACATTAGTGCTGCATGGCGAGGAGTGAAAAACATGCGTGAAACTCTGCTTTAAGGTTTTGATATTATTTTGTTACTGCCTAAATAAAAGAGGAAGCTACTTCCTTGTGGATAGACTCCCATGGCCCTTTTTATTTTTCTGTAATGGATTGGGGGAATAGGGCACCTCTACCTTTGATCACTTTACGTATTTTAGTGCTCCCCCTCGTTAAAAGTTTCTGCTTTCCCTGTTTTATATATGTGACCATTGCTTATACATTTTGCACTATATCTTGAATTTTTTTCCATCCAATGTGCACTTCATTCCACTCTATTGTCTAAATGCTAGCTGCACATTTTTTTTTTTCATTGTAAAGGAAAAAAGGAAACAACATATTCCAAGCTGCAATATGCACCGACATCAAAGAGGCTGGGACAAAGGGAGGGTAAGAGGGGCGGTTGCCCCTGGCACAGTTAACTCATGTGAGGAAAGGGGGTGAGTTCCCACCCCTGTAGCATTTTAGGTGTGTAGGTTTCAGGGAGGGAGGCATGGGGAAAGTGTACTGGAGACACAATGAGGGGGGACTGGATTTTTGATGGGGGGGGCTGGACAGAGGTGTTTGACAGGCGGTGAAGGTGATTTGTGCTAGGAGGGGGAAGATTTGTGGTGGGATGGGTCTTTTGGGGAGGGGATAAAATTGCGCCAGGAGGGGGGATTTGGTAGGGATTTGTGCTAGAAAGGGACATTTGGAGGGGAGAGGATTTGTGATAGGAAGGTTTTTCATTTAGGGGGGGGGGGGATTTGTGTTAGGATGTTGAAATTGCGAGGGAATATTTGAATTGGGAGGAGGGGACAAGTTAGCATTTTTTTCATTTTTATTTGGGGAGAATACTGGTTTGCAAAGGGAATTTATGTTTGGGAAGGAAGAGATCAGAGCTGGATTTCTTTTTTTTGGGGGGGGGGCATGATGCTCACGGTTTTCAGGGGGTGTGCAAACTTTGTCTTCTTTGCTTGAGCACAAGATGACTTTGTCCTAACACTGACTGAGGTTTTTAGATATCAAGTGTTATGATAATAGTGACTGCTAGATTAAGCTTTTTTTTTTTTTTCTATCACGGTCATGCTGATCATGCACCAAGTCCATGGTGTGACATAATGTTATGCATCATCCTATCAAAACTGACATTAAAAATTCACTAGCTGGTCTTTCAAGGGTTGAACAAAGCAAGCTAATCGTGTAATTTACAGTTTACAAGACAGCAGCATTACATTATAATTTTATCATACCATCATAATCGTCATGATTGATATAACAATTGCCCTCATCTTTATGGACTGGGATGGAACTTTTTATTGGGTTCTACTGCTGCATGTATTATCTGGTGCACAAAGTAAATCTGTACTAGGGCTACTAAAAGAAAATGGCAATTTGTATCTGGTAGACATAAGCTTATTTCTTAGATTCTTGGCATGACTTGTGGATGTTTTATCTAGGCTAGAGTAGTCAAGCAAAACCACTGCGAAATACGTTCTCTATATGTTAATAGATTTTTATGCAGTGCTTGGGGTGAGACGCTATTCAACAACCTTAGAATAATCCTGTAGACAGTAAGAGAGCGAGATACTTGAATTCAATTCAGTTTGATGGCTATGCTGAAAATTGTTTTTGAGTTGGTGTAGTGTGCTTTAGTGTGCCACTGAAAGATGTGTGTGTGTGTGTGTAAAAAAAAAAAAAATTATATATACCGTATATACTCGAGTATAAGTCGTTCCGAGTATAAGTCGAGGCCCTAATTTACCACAAAAAAAATGGGAAAAACTTATTGACCCGAGTATAAGACGAGGGTGAGAAATGCACAGCTCCTGTAAGTGGAAAAGAGGGTCAACAATGCCCCTTTGCAGCATAACTGTTCCCATTTGCATGCCTCACTGTGCCCATTTGCAGCCATAGGTCCCCTGAACTTCAAACTCGGTAGTTAAGGGTTTTTAGATGCCCCCTAGCTGCAGCCAAAATTTGGGGTCTCTGAACCCAAAGGGTCCCGAAATGACATTGCTGCAGATGGACACAGTTGACCGAATTTGGGACCCTGTATCTTGGGGCAACTTAATGCTAAGAACCCCAAATTTGGTGTGCAAACCCAGTGGAACTAGCACCATAATATTTCCAAAGCTGGGGTTACTAGCACCAAGTGGCCCTGAGATAAAAGATATGTTATAGTGCTAGTTCCACTGGGTTTGCACACCAAATTTGGGGTTCCTAGCACGAAGTGGCCCTGAGATATGGGGCCCCAAAATCGGTTCAGAAAATGTCAAGCACTTTCCTGCAGCAGAGAATGACATTTTCCGAACCAATTTTGGGGCCCCTTATCTCGGGGCCACTTAGTGCTAGGAACCCCACATGGCCCCAAAGTCGGTTCGGAAAATGACATTTTTTGCTGCAGAAAAGTGTTTGACTCGAGTATAAGTCGAGGGGGCACTTTCAGCACAAAAAAATGTGCTGAAAAATTCGACTTATACTCGAGTATATACGGTATATATATATATATATATATATATATATATATATATATATATATATAATTTTTTTATATATATACACATACATACATACACACTATATTAGCAGAAGTATTGGGCCGCCAGCCTTTACTCGTACATGAACTTTAATGGCATCCCAGTCTAATGCCCTGTACACACGATCAGACATTCCGACAACAAAATGCAATCGTATTTTTTCAGACGGATGTTGGCTCAAACTTGTCTTGCATACACACAGTCACACAAAGTTGGTCGGAAATTCCGAACGTCAAGAAGGCGGTGACGTGCAACACGTACGACGAGCCAAGAAAAATGAAGTTCAATAGCCAGTGCTCTTCTTCTGCTTGACTCCGAGCATGTGTGGCACTTTGTGCGTTGGAATTGTCTACACACGATCGGAATTTACGCAAACGGATTTTGTTGTCGGAAAACTTTAGAGCCAGCTCTCAAACTTTGTGTGTCGTCCGATGGAGCCCACACAAGGTCGGAATTTCCGACAACAAGCTCCCATCGAACATTTTCCGGCGGAAAGCCAGTTCGTGTGTACGAGGCATCAGTCCGTAGGGTTCAATATTGAGTTGGCCCACCCTTTGCAGATATAACAGCTTCAACTCTTCTGGGAAGGCTGTCCACAAGGTTTAGGAGTGTGTCTATGGGAATGTTTGACTATTCTTCCAAAAGCGCATTTGTGAGGTCAGGCACTGATGTTGGACAAGAAGGCCTGGCTCGCAGTCTCTGCTCTAATTCATCCCAAAGGTGTTCTATTCTAAATTATTATTTGCATTTTATTGACTTTTTTTGCTTAAAGTTATATTAAAGACTATTTTTTTTTAATTAAAATAAAAAGATGTTATACTTTTCAGCTCTGGGCAATGATATTGCACGGAGCGGTCCCTTACCTTCTCTTCTTGAACTCCCCCGCCAGCACTGCCTGCTTCTCCCTGCTCCAGGTGCCCTAGCAAGTCGTGTGCTATGGGGGCACCCAAGCTGGGCTGTGTGCATCCATAGACACACATAGCGCCAATATGTCAAGTTTACCTGAGAATAGCAGGAGCCTATGGCTCTTGCTGACCTCAGTGTCTCCTGTGAACCCAAATTTGGATACCTTTGGCCTTGGTCTTGCTGATCCTTTTGTATTAACTTTTTATCCTTTTTCTTTTTGTGTGTGTTTTTGTGTTAAAAGCGAAGTTACACTCGGTTCTATGTTTATTAAAAGTCAGCTGCTAAAAAAAGTGTAGCTGCTGACTTTAAATGAACACACTTACCTGTCCCACGGTCCAGCGATGCAGCCTTGGTTCTCTCCCCCGCCTGTCTGCTGGGCTGGCATTACTACTGTAGGCACCCGGTTGTGACAGCTTGCGGGTGCACACTACGAGTGGCGCTGCACTTCCTGAATGGCTGTGCAATCTTCTGCGACCTGTAACGTGTCCCAGTATATTGCAGGGAGGGGCTGCCTAAGGAGAAAAGAAGAGTCGCCTAGGCGGCCCGAGCGGAAGTGGGAGCTGGGTACCTGTCAAAACTAGGTACCCCCCCCCCAAAAAAAAATGACATGCCAAATGTGGCATGTCAGGGGGTAAGAAGTACTTTAAGCGGAAGTGGGTTTTGGGTGGAACTCCACTTTAAATACTCAATAAAATGTATTCTTAATAAAATTCAGATATATTTTACAAGATATATGTATGGATTAGTCTGCTTATGATGTCTTTTTTGAAAAAAGACCTAATACTGCTTCAATTTATTAAGGGTCATATTGTTCACTACACTTTTATATCATGAAATAAAATATATTCTTTTTACCTGTAAGGTAGTAGATTTTGACACATATACTGTACTCTTTAGGGTTGATTTACTAAAGACCAAAATGCTGTTCACTTTGTAAGGGAATTTTCCCCAGAGCTTAGTGAATGAGGTGACATTCTGTTGACTTCCATCATCCAGTCATGTGCATGCAAAAATATATATTTTTTTAATTTGCCATGCACATGTTAGCAAAGTAAATTTTACCAAATTTGCTAAGAGATAATTCCATTGCAAAGTAAAAATTTGATTGCGAAATGAACGGTCTATTTGCATTTAGTGAATCAACCCCTTTGATTTAATAACACTAAGACTCACAAAACTGACCCCGTCTTAGTGCCTGCCGGCATATGTGCATTGAATGAAAAAAATCAATGGCAGCTAAGCCATGTAATTAAGAATTATTGAGAGCTAGTGATGACTATTAACAATAAACATTGAGATGGATGGATGATGATAGAGATGATAACGATGATGCTTAAAATATTATGGCACTGAATTAGATGTGATCATTATTACACATACCTCCCAACAGTCCTGGATTGGGCGAGACTTTCCCGCATTCACACCTTTGTCCCGCTGTACAGGGGCTTTGCCCCACATAATTCTATTGCTTATATGTCAACTTCTAGCTGAATAGGGCCTGCAGCAGTGTGAACATCCAGCACATCCAGGGATTGGCGGGCGAGCAAGCCAGCTGGATGTGCACTGTGCAGCTCCAATGAGAGACTTCACCTGTAAAATCCAAGCTGTGAAGTCGGGTATGGGTGGGACAGCTACCCAGACCTGCCCCTTCTGTCAAACAGCCAGTGTAATTAAAGAGCCGGCTCCAGAATCCTGCACTCTGTACATAACGCACTCCAGAACCTACCTCCCTGTACATAACACACTCCAGAACCTTGCACTCTGTACATAACTCCAGAACACTGCGCCTTGTGCATACCGAACTCCAGAACCCTACACTCTGTACATAACGCACTCCAGAACCCTGCACTCTGTACATAACACACTTCAGAACCCTGCACTCTGCATCTAGCACTCTCCTGAACCCTGCACTCTGTGCGTAACACACTCCAGAACCCTGCTCCCTATGCAAAAGGCCCTCCAGAAACCTGCAGTCTGTACCTAGTGCTCTCCTGAACCCTGCACTCTGTAAATAAAGCACTCCAGAAACCTACTCTGTGCATATCAGACTCCTGAACAAGGCACTCTTTACATAGCACACTCCTGAACCCTGTACGTTATGCATTCCTGAATCCTTCCACACTTTGTGTAACACACACTTCCGTAGTTTATGCAAAAAACATTTGTAATGAAAACTTTTTCTTTTTTTAAATGATAGTGCTGGGGTTTGTATGTGTCAATGAGACTCTATCTTGTGACACAGCAATCAAAGCATATTTTATAGCCGGGTCTCAAACTGGCTGCCTTCCAGCTATTGCAAAACTACAAGTCCCATCATGCCTCTGCCTGTGGGAGTCATGCTTGTAACTGTCATCCTTGCAATGCCTCATGGGACTTATATTTTCTCAACAGCTGGAGGGCCGCCAGTTTGAGACCCCTGTTTTAGAGGTACAAGGAAACTTGGGTTTTGTTTAACCACGCCCATTAAGCCCCTCCCACTGTTAAGAGTTTGACCACACCCACTTTTTCCACAGTCCACGTAGCGCTCCGTTGGTCGCTTCCTCCCTCAAGTGCCCCTCATTCTGAAGTTCAAAAGTTGGGAGGTATGATTACATGTAATAGAGGGGAACACTGGAACTTAGCAAAAGCACTCTTTGTGACTGCAGTGAATTTTAAGAATATGTAAGATTCAGGGCTTGACAAATCCCAGACAGCAGGTCGCCATGGTGACTAGAAATTGCTTCCTGGCGCCTGGGCTTTTGTCAGCCCATTCACTGTTGCAGGGATGCACAATCTGTATCGCCCAACGCCCGGGACATGCAGTTCCAGGCGCCGGGTAGGTAGTTTTTTTTTCTACATTCAGCCCTGTTGTAGGCAAGCGGCATTTAAATCGGCTCTGGTACCAACCGATTGCGTCCACACACTTAAGTGTTTTAGACCCTACATGTCTTATTAAAGAGAACCGTCACCAAAAAATCATCACATTAGGGACTTTTTATCACCTATGTGATGAAAAGCAAAAGTGTTTTTTAAATGTAAAAAATTTAAGTTACACCCAAGCACATAGCCCTCCCCCCCCCAAATGTTTGAGGTCTCCCACCCCCACATTTACACACATACAAACGTAAATGTGTGCGTTGGTGCGCCCACACATGAAAATGTTGATTGCGATACACATGTTGTATATCGTTGTGCACACCCGCAAAGTGGCTCCTAACTTTTTTAACTGGTTCCTACATTCAAAGCAAACTCTTCAAGCCCTGGTAAGATGTAAGAATTACTGCTAGTTGTAGGGAAAACTGGTAGATAGTAAATGTACAGACTAGAATTGTGATGATGCTAATGACATTTATGAGACAACGCAGCACCCAATGCACCTTGACCAATGCTGGTCTGTAGAATTTTGTTTGACCATTCAGACGAGAAAATAAAAAAAACACACCAGACCATTCAATGGTGGCTTAATGCACTCGACTGATCTCAAACGACTTTCTGTTCAAGTTTTATGTTGATGTCTTGTTTTACATAGAACGAAAATTCTACTTCTGGATTAACTTTGATAAGTGCATGCGCATAATATGAGTTAGGATTTTTTTTTTTTTGGCTGGGAGCACATTTTACAATAAGAATATTCATTTTCATTTGATTCAACAAAATTTTCCATCATTGTCCTTGAATTTTTTTGCTCGCTCTGTTAGAAACCGATTGTTGAATTGTCCCCTTTAACTCCTAGTTAATCAAATGAACACCATGAAAATGAAATTCCAGAAATGTAAGGCCAGCTTTAATGTCACCTTGATAGTGACACTGACAAACCCTTCAGTGTCTGCCATCCCTCTCTGGCAATCCCTCCACTGACTTTGCATTGCCCAACGAATACATTTAAAATACTTACAACAACATACAAAGCAATTCAAAACTCTGCCCTCAGCTACACCACCAATCTTGTCTCCAAATATCACCCAAACCGTCCTCTCTGCTCCTCCTGAGACCTCCTGCTCTTAAGCTCTCTTATCTCCCCCTGCCATGCTCATCTCCGGGACTTCTCCAGAGCTTCTCACATCCTCTGGAACTTTCTACGTCAATCTGTCCAGTTATCTCTTACTCTGACCATCTTTTGGAGATCCCTGAAAGCTCATCTCTTCAGGGAAGCCTATCGCACCTCCAACTAACAATCAAACTTGTAATTCTTCCATCAGATCATCCTCCAAACTTATAACCTTTTGTACCAGTCACTTGCCCCATCTTATTAGGTTGTAAGCTCTTATGACGAGGGCCCTCCTAATCCTCTTGTATTGTAACTGTACTGTAAGGATTGAAACAAGAAAAAGAGGGCAGAGGAAGCCCTAGGTCGGACTTTAGAGGCACATTGGATGGTATTTACTTAAAAAATATAAGCTTTATTGATACAAAAATACATTGTGCAAACAGAGCAAAAAACTGTAAGAATTAAAAACATGCGTATAGGATTGTAAACAAGAAATACACAGCACAGAAAGAAAGGTTTGCACCATGTAAACGCAGTGAGCCCCTGTGTGTCAACGCTTCGTCAGGACACATTTAGGGGTTGTTTAAAGAAACAGGTCTCACGGGTTATTGTTCCTCCTGGGGGTACACTGAGTATTTCAGTTATATGGCAGCTCTGGTGGGCCATTGAACTCGTTATTTGTAGGGTAGGTTGTCACAGGGTCTTTAAGGTCTTGGCTGGTGATGGTCCGTATACAGACCATTGGACTACTAGCTGAATGCAGCTTTGTGGATGTTTCCATACCTCCCCCATACCCCGGGATCTGCCGTAATATATTTGTATAGAGAGACAGCCAGAGTCACCTGCCACATGGTTATAATTACTTGGAAAATAGAGTACGCTACCCATGTGATGTTTGACATCTGACAGGGAAACTTTTTGTCCTCATTTGCATATGCTTTTATGCTGACTAGATAGTGAGACCTGTTTCTTTAAACAACCCCTGAATGTGTCCTGACGAAGCAAAACAGTGAAACGCGTTGACACACAGGGGCTCTCTGAGTTTACATGGTGCAAACCTTTCTTTCTGCGCAGTGTACTTCATGTTTATAATCTTATACTCATGTTTTTAATTCTTACTGTTTTTTGCTCTGTTTGCACAATGTATTTTTTTATCAATAAAGCATATCTTTTTTTTAAGTAAATACCATTCAATGTGCCTCTAAAGTCCGACCTAGGGCTTTCTCTGCCCTCTTTTTCTTGTTTCTATCCTTACAGTTTACGGATGTGGCCATAGAAGTGTTCTTATTCTACTGTAACTGTTGTATTGTCTCCCTTTAGATTGTAAAGCGCTATGAAAAATGTTGGTGCTATATAAACCCTGAATAATAATAATTGACACATGACGGTACTGAGCAACACTGAGAAGAACTGTCCATTGCTAGTGCACTTAGCCAATAAGAACTGAAATTATTAATACAAAAAAAGGTTCTTTTCGAAGATATTTATCTTTTTTTTTAACTGCTTGCTTACTGATACCTGCTATCAAAATTTCAGATAAAAAATTTCATATTCTGCTTGAGTCAACCCATTCAAATTAAAGAAAAATTTGCTCACCACTCAGATATTATATATATATATATATATATATATACTCGAGTATAAGTCGAATTTTTCAGCACATTTTTTTGTGCTGAAAGTGCCCCCCTGGACTTATACTCGAGTCAAGCACTTTTCTGCAGCAAAAAATTTCATTTTCCGAACCGAATTTGGGGCCCTGTATCTCAGGGCCACTTGGTGCTAGGAACCCCAAATTTGGTGTGGACACCCAGTGGAACTGGTACCACAACATATCCAAAACTGAAGTTCCTATCACTAAGTGGCCCCGAGATACGGGGCCCCAAAATCGGTTCAGAAAATGTCATTCTATGCTGCAGAAAAGTGCTTGACATTTTCTGAACCGATTTTGGGGCCCCATATCTCAGGGTCACTTGGAGCTAGGAACCCCAAATGTGGTGTGCAAACCCAGGGAAACTGGTACCATAACATATCCAAAGCTGGGGTTCCTAGCACTAAGTGGCCCTGAGATACGGGGCCCCAAAACAGGTTTGGAAAATGTCATTCTCTGCTGCAGAAAAGTGCTTGACATTTTCTGAACTGATTTTTGGGCCCCTTTATCTCAGGGCCACTTGGTGCTAGAAACCCCAGCTTTGGGACTTTTATGGTGCTAGTTCCACTGGGTTTACACCAAATTTGGGGTTCCTAGCACTAAGTGGCCCTGAGATACGGGGCCCCAAATTCGGTCAACTGTGTCCATCTGCAGCAATGTCATTTCTGGACCCTTTGGGTTCAGAGACCCCAAATTTTGGCTGCAGCTAGGGGGGCATCTAGGAACCCTTAACTACCGAGTTTGAAGTTCAGGGGACCTATGGCTGCAAATGGGCATAGTGAGGCATGCAAATGGGCACAGTGATGCTGCAAATGGGCATTGTTGACCCTCTTTTCCACTTACAGTAGCTGTGCATTTCTCACCCTCGTCTTATACTCGGGTCAATAAGTTTTTCCCATTTTTTAGTGGTAAATTAGGGCCTCGACTTATACTCGGAACGACTTATACTCGAGTATATACGGTATATATATATATATATATATATATATATATATATATATATATAGGTTTGTTTTATTTATTAAAATCAGCAATTTTTGTCGGAAAACTAGTTATTTTCCATTATTGTGTATCATTGTATAGAAAGCACCCAGCAATTTTTACAATCTTTGATGTAAATCCACTCCATCTTCCATCATCCCTATTTTATTACCGCTAGGATAGTTTATGTATATTAAAACTTCTGGTAGCTTGATTAGCACTGCGGAGCCTGCCTAAAACTGCAAACAAGACACATTTAACCAGATTATTGTAAAAATTTGCTGTGAGGTTTACCATTAAAACATCACTGAATCGCTGAAAGGACTTCTGCCTCCAGTAACTCGGGACAATTGTGTTTTGTTATCTGCTGAGTAAGTGTGGACAAGAAATAACAGTACAGTCTATTCCAGGAGCCCAGCAGCCAGCTTGCTGGCGTTCACTGAAAATTTGCTGGAATGGCAGTTAGCCGTATTGTGTAAATGCTTTGCGTCTGCTCACATCGAACAATGGGAAGCGGAGATATATTCCAAAGGGAGTACGGTGAGATTCCTGCAGAGAAAGAGCAATTTTCAGTAATTTCGCCAATGGTGTCAGTATCGAGGTGGTTGCTAAGTAATTATTTCAGTGTTTCTGCAATTTTATCATGATGAAGTCACTAGGATCCAATGCGAGAAGACATCATTTTGGATATTCAGAGCATTTTCATTTCTTATTTTAATTCTAAATGCATTTTGTATTTCTGTTTTGTTGATGGCTGCATCTAGACAGCTAAATGCACATTAGAAACACACTGTGCATAGGAAAATTGTTCTTCCAACATATTAGCAAAGCATTACACATATTCTTTATATTCATTACTCATATTCTCCTCCTGCTGTGCTTTTATAGATACAAAACATAGTGACAAATGCAAATACCATGCCATTGCCCCGCCTTTACTTTGATGTGTTTTTAGTTTTATAAAAGGAGACCATTTTTGTCTGAGGTTTATCCAAACAATCCCTTCACTTTCAGCTACCTATGAGTATTTATTTAAAGGGGTAAACGTAGTTCATAATTTACTTATACTCAACCTCAGTCTTTCTCAACCTTTTTGCCCCAGAGGAACCCTTAAAATAATTTTCAGGTCTTGGGGAACCCCTGATAAATCCAATTTATTGGTGGTCAGTGGTAAAAATGCCCCTTACTATTCATTGGTGGTCAGTAGTAAGAATGCCCCATTTACAGTGGTGGGCAAAATGCGGGCAGACAGCAAAATAAGCAATTTTAAGAGTCATTTTTAAATCTGTGGCTTTCATTAAACGAATACCTGGTTAATCCTGTGTAAAATATAAATAAATAAAATAAAAAGATTATTGGTGGCATGAAGCAGGCTTATGCCCCGTACACACGGTCGGATTTTCCGATGGAAAATGTCCGATCGGAGCGTCTTGTCGGAAATTCCGACCGTGTGTGGGCTCCATCGGACATTTTCCCTCGGATTTTCCGACACACAAAGTTGGAGAGCAGGAGATAAAATTTTCCGACAACAAAATCCGTTGTCAGGAAATTCCGATCGTGTGTACACAAATCCGATGGACAAAGTGCCACGCATGCTCAGAATAAATAAAGAGATGAAAGCTATTGGCCACTGCCCCGTTTATAGTCCCGACGTACGTGTTTTACGTCACCGCGTTTAAAACGATCGGATTTTCCGACAATTTTGTGTGACCGTGTGTATGCAAGACAAGTTTGAGCCAACATCCGTCGGAAAAAATCCTAGGATTTTGTTGTTGGAATGTCCGAACAAAGTCCGACCGTGTGTACGCCCTATAAGTGTGGTTGGACCTGGAACTACACAGGCTAAGTAATCTAAAATCTTAAAGCAGAACTAAACCCAATCACTGAAATCCCATATAAGCATTAACATATTTATGTCATTTCAAGAATCATTTTTAAATCTGTAGCTTTCATTAAAAGATTGCTTGGTGACAAAATCAATGGTGTCATAAAGCTGACTCTGCCAAGTGGTGTTGGACCCAGAACTAGGCAAGCATCATCAAATGGGAGATTAATCAACCACAGCTCAAGGAACATCTGGCAACCTCTGATAGGTTCTAGGGTTTCATGGTTTTCCTGGTTTAGGCGCCTTTCACACGGACGGCTATTCTGCCGCAGTTAAAAGCATGTTTTTTTTTTCTGTGGAATTCAAGACTCCAGGCACTGCGATCAGCTGCATTTGTACAGTACGATTAGCTACAGTTGCGTTTAGCTGCGGTTTGCCATTTCCATAGCAACCCGACAGGGTACCGACTCGTATTGAACGGGGATCCGACTTGGATCCCCGCCAATGCCAGGCACTGTTTGGTATGAATCTTGAGGGGGAACTCCACGCCAAATTTTAAATAAAAAACCGGCATGGGTTCTTCTCCAGGAGCATACCAGGCCCTTCGGTCTGGTATGGACTTTAAGAGGAACCCCTAAGCTGAAAAATGGCGTGGGGGTCCCCCTCAAAATCCATACCAGACCCTTATCCGAGCACGCAGTCCGGTCGGTCAGGAAAGGGGGTGGGGACGAGCGAGCCCCCCCCCTCCTGAACCGTACCAGGCCGCATGCCCTCAACATGGGGGGTTGGTGCTTTGGGGCAAGGGGTGGCGCCCTGCGGGCCCCCCCCACCCCAAAGCACCTCGTCCCCATGTTGATGAGGACAAGGGCCTCTTCCCGACAACCCTGGCCGTTGGTTGTCGGGGTCTGCCAAGCTGCAATTTGCTCGCTTTGGAAACTGCAGCTTGGCATTGCATGCTATTATTATGCTTATGATCTACCAAAACACCCAGAGCCTTCTCCACTATGGATTCCTCCAATTAGACAGTGCATTGAGGTCGGCTTATAAGTTGGAGACATCCTGTAAGGACGTTATCCCACTGCATAGCTTGGTGTCATCTGCAAAGACTGAAATGGTAATTTTAATCCCAGACCCTATATCATTTATAAAGATGTTAAAAAGCATAATAATCTGGCAAACAGGAATTGCGAAGGCATGGCTTAACCACATCCCGCCCGCCCTATAGCAGAATGATGGCTGGGCGATTGGTGCTGTTATCCTGACTGGGCATCATATGATGTCCAGCAGGATAACATGCCGGCGTGTGTCCGCGGGGGTTCGCAGCGCGGCGATCAGTGGTGCTGTGTGTCAGTCTGACACACTGCATCCGATCGTGGTATGGAATCTCTGCCGGAGGCTCCTTAACATGTGATCCGCTGTGACCAATCACAGCTGATCAGCTCTCCCTGTCAGAAGGGGGGGGGTCTGTGCTGATAATCAGCACATGGGTAATCAGCACAGCCCCATTAGATGTGCCCAACTCCTGTCAGTGCCAATCAAAGTGCCAATCAGTGCACACAACAGTGGCAATCAGTGCCCATAAATGTGCCAATCAGTGCCCCATCGGTAATGCCTGTCAGTAGCTCCTCATTAGTGCTGCCTATCCAGTGCCATCTATCAGTGCCCATCAGTGCCACCTATCAGTGCCCATCAGTGTTGCCTATCATTTAGCAAAAAATAGAAACCCCAGTGGTGATCAAATACCACCAAAAGAAAGCTCTATTTGTGTGAAGAAAATGATGGGTACAGTGTTGTATGACCGCGCAATTGTCATTCAAAGTGTAACAGCTCTAAAAGCTGAAAATTGTCCTGAGAAGGAAGAGGCAAAAGTGCCTGGTATTGAAGTGGTTAAATAGGAAGTTTATGGGAGGAGCAGTTCAAGGTTCACAAGAAAAAAGGTACAAGGCAAGGTTATTCAAGGGATGGTCCAAGGAGCTATCCAGCATCCCAGGTGGCTCAGCAAGAAGAGACATCAGCAGAAGTTGTAGGTTCAGACCTGGGTCCTGACACCTTTAGTGATGTGATCACTTTAATAAACATTTACATGTTATTTTGAAAATCAATGGTGTGCTGGCAATATATGCCTAGACTTAATGGGACGTCACCTGCTGCATTTACACATTTCGGGAACCATTACTGACAAATGACTTCAGAAACTCCAGCTACTAATAGCACGTTCAACTGAATAAGGAGGATCATTTACAAAGCTCCATTCAGGTGGTGGGGGGCTGTTGGTGGCTCAGTGATTATATCCCTGGAGAGCCTGGCAGCTCATAGTTAGATCCTTGTTTTAGATCATCCCGGATGCAGAAAAGCAGAATAACAGGTCCCCTACTAGTATTTAGAAAGTTTGCCAAAGAATATGAAGTTCAACAGGAAAGTTAGAGTGTTATATTTACTACTTCAGATTCAGAACAGGAAATAGTTGAGACTGGATTCTCCCCTTGAGCAAACCTGGACTGTTTGTAATTTTGAAAGAGCTGAAGTTTGCAGAAAAGCTTATCTGAGCCTCATATATTTTTGGTAGAAGAGTTGACTTTGTACTTCAACAGCTAAGATGTATGAATGCTTCATAAACCCTAAGAGTAAAGCACAGTATGATGATCAAATGCCTGGAACTCACAGCTATTCAGAGAATCGAACGTGACTTTCCTCCCATTTTGGGCTCCTCCAGCCAATGTCATGATTACATAGAATAGGAGCAGAAGCTGCAGCTCTGTAGAAGACATCACTGGAAAGTGCAAGATGTTAAACTGATTTTCCCCAGAAAGCCAGACGTAAAAAATTGTTTCTCCAGATGCTTCTTGGCAGCGTTCAGAAAATCTGCTGAGCTCAGTACTGCTCACATAAAAGACGTAGAGATTAAGAAGAAACATATTAATAATATAGCTTCCTGTTATCACTTAGGTCATATCCTTGTTTGCGGTACAATCTAAAAAACAAGTGCCAATTCAAAAAAAATAAAAAAAATGAAAAAATGGTAAAGACCGGTAAAATAAATTTATTGGAATAAGGAATACATTTAGATATTGGATACATTTAGAACAGGAGTCCCCAAACTTTCTAAACAAGGCCAATTTACTGTCCTTCAGACTTGAGGAGGGCAGAATTGTGGTCAGTGGGAGTAGAGAATGTCCTGGCATCAGTGGGAATAAACAATGTGTGCCCTATCGTTGGTGTCAAAGTAAGGAATTGTGCCCCATTGTTGGTGTCATTGCTCCCTATGACACCAACAATGGGGCACAGTTCCTTCCTTTGACACCAGTGATGGGGCCCTATCGTTAGTGTCAGTGGGAGGAATAGTATCCCATTGTTGGTGTCAGTGATGGGAGTTATATCCTATTGTTGGTGTCAGTGAATGGAATGGTGCCCCAAGGGCCGGATAAAGGCAGGCAAAGGGCCACATCTTACCCTCAGGCCGCAGATTGGAGACCATTGATTTAGAAGAGTTCTTCATTAGCTAGGAGTTGAAACCCCAAAACGGTGCATCGTATCACCAGACAATATTGTCCAATCGAACAACAACATTCCTATCATTATTCTTTATTATAAACAGGTTAAACATAAAGACAAATATAGTCACACAAAACGAAAGAATTGAAAATACAACACTGTGGGTATTTTGTGCCTTAACATCTGTTTCCATCCTGTGTCACCTTCCTGTAATTTTTATAAACCTTGTTCCTAAGCAATTGAACCCCTGTCCACTCTATATTTCAATTTTCGGTAGCTCTGTCCCCTGATTTTTCTTTCATTTGGAAATACAAATGTAGCCAAGTCCATTCCCCAATGCTGTCAATCAAAGCCTAATGCCTGGTAGACCTGGTAAGTTGTTTTTTTTTGTTCAACGCAGTGGGCTTTGCTATTGTGTTCTGACAGGGGAACCGTCATTGGCTGCAAGCGCTGATTAGATGCCGATTGGCTATTGGTTTTCCAGCATGCTCGTTCGACAGAAGCCGGTCATGAGATCAGCTTCTGTCAGACAAGGACCTGTACACAAGAGCCAGATGTTGGCTGGTTTCTACTGTACTGGCTGATTTCGATCGATATTCGGCCTGTGTGTGTACGGGGCTTCAGTTTAGCCAAAAATTTCACAAAAAACGTACTATCAATGCGAAGTGTCCCTTGCTGATGTTGATGAATGCCGCTTTCGCTGAAATCTTTCATCCTCTGAGATCCCCCTACCGCCACAGAGGTAATCTTCTGGTGCAGCATGGGATATTATATCAAGGGACCTCTGACAGGTACTCATCAACAGTTCCAACTATGCCTGATATTTCCTGTCCCCTCCTCCATTCATAGAAGCTGTACTAAAGCTTCCATAAATGAAAACCTATCTATGAATGGGAATGGAGGAGGTGGACATTTCATTCATCTGTCCTCCATTCATAGATCCCTTTTCATTAATGGAAGCTTTAGTATAGCTTCTAAGAATGAGGGATGGGGTGGAACAGACTTCTCTTTGCTATTAGGTATGTAACATTAGTAAATGATGGCATGTTCCCTGACACTTGCATCAGTTGCAAACAAAAGATTTGGTCAGATTAGAATCCATTGCAGTGGTGGAGGTGGTGAAACCCCTGGGGTCCTCTTGGATAACCCTGAGAGACCCTAATCCAAAAGTTTAATTTTCGATGTTAACTGAAATAGACCTTAAGTTTTTGTCTTGTTTAGTTATAAATACAAAGTTTGTCTAAAACGTTTGGTGAATGTTATCAGAAAACAAACAAAACAGAAGATACAAACAAATTGCCTTTTTTGGTCTTCAAAATAATCGCCGTCCTTCACAACACACTTTTGGCAACGTTCATAAAGCTTTTGGAACTCTCAACAAAGGCCTCTTTAGGAATCGATTGCAGAACTGCTGTCACACTTTCTTGGATTGCCGCCGACATTCTCTTGACCGTGGACTTTTGCAGGCGACTCTTTCTGGGTCATGGAAAAGATGGTGAACGCCATTCCATCAATTACTGCTTGGATTCCAGATCGAACTGGTAGCACCAGGTCTCATCCCCTGTGATGATGGTTCACAGAAAGGAGGGATCCTGGTCACACATGGTGATAAAATCTCCAGAGGTTTCCATCCGTTTTGCTTTCTGTTTGTCTGTCAGCTTGTGTGGCACAAACCGGAAACAGATCTTCCGCTTACCCAAATCTCCACGGATGATGGCCGCACCGTTGTCCTGGCAAATGCTCAATTCCTACGCCAATTTCTGCACCATCAATCATAGAGTCAGTCGCTGATCTCATGCCAGCATTTGTCGTACTCGCTCGATCATGTCTGGGGTTCTGCTTGTGGACGGCCGACCTGAACGTGGCTCATCCTTGTTTCTTTTCCATCGCAAAAGCATTTGAACCAGTTGTAAACACATTTTCTGCTCACGGCTTCCGGCCCGTACACTCTCGCCAACGTTTCAAGTGTTTCCGTCGCCATTTTCACCAATTTGCAGAAGAACTTGATGTTCACTGGTTGCTCCATTGCACTGTGACCCTACCTCTCACACTGACTATGTTCAACTGCCCGCAGCAGGTTTACCCGGACGGTCACGTGTACGCCACGCTAGGTGGTGCTTCTCAACGTGTCTCTGGATAGCCATGTGCATGCGTGCGCACCTGGCCCATCTTGCCATTGAGATATTTCATTGTTCATTCACTGAACTCTTTAGACATACCCCGTATTAAGTCATATTTAATCCCATTCACGACCAAGGTCAAAACAAAACGTAACACCCAAACCCAATTTTGCAACTTTGACATGTTAGTTGAGATTGGGATGATATGTAGAGTTTTACTAATTACTGTATTTAGGTGGATTATACCTTGTGTTTTTTTTTTTTTTTTTCGGGACAGCTTTAACTTTTAGTTATTTGGTGCATAATGTTAATGAATATCTCCTGATTTTGTTTTAATATCAAAGGAAAACTGGTTTAAAATAGTAAGATTTTACCGCGATTTTGCAGGCACGATTTTACAGCGATTTTACCGCGAATTTGCACGATTTTGTTGCGATTTGGGATCAGTACTACTTTGTACAACTTTGCCACAACTTTGGCATTAACAAATGAAAACATACATGGTGTGAGGCTTGTGCTTACAAAGTCGTACTGAAATCGCGTCTCTATTATTCAGGTACGATTTGCATGCTACTTGAGGGTTTAACATTGAGGTCTATGGAGTACAAATCGCATGGAAGTTGGACCAAAGTAGTGCAGGGACTACTTTGAAGTTGGCATGACTTAAAGTCGTGCCAATATGAATGGTAGTCATTGAAAATCATGGAGAATGACTTGTCATACAATTTTGCAGTACAAAATCATGGGACAAGTCGTATAAGTGTGAAATGACTATACTGACACTTACTATAGTAGATCAAGCCCTGATCTAGTTAACCTTTATTTTATTTTTTTGTAGACTTTTTTTTTTTTTTTTACAGACTTCTCCTCCAGTAAGGAGAAAAAGATAGATGGCTAACAGTGATCACATGATCATTAGAACAAGACCCAGAGCCATTGGTAACATAGTTACATAGGTGAGGTTAAAAAAAGACACAAGTCCATCAAGTCCAACCTATGTGTGTGATTATGTGTCAGTATTACATTACATATCCCTGTATGTTGCGGTCATTCAGGTGATTATCTAATAGTTTCTTGAAGCTATCAATGCTCCCCGCTGAGACCACCTCCTGTGGAAGGGAATTCCACATCCTTGCCGCTTTTACATATAAAGAACCCTCTACGTAGTTTAAGGTTAAACCTCTTTTCTTGTAATTGTAATGAGTGGCCACGAGTCTTTTTAAACTCTCTTCTGCAAAAAAGTTTTATCCCTATTGTGGGGTCACCAGTACAGTATTTGTAAATTGAAATCATATCCCCTCTCAAGCGTCTCTTCTCCAGAGAGAATAAGTTCAGTGCTCACAACATTTCCTCATAACTAAGATCCTCCAGACCCTTTATTAGCTTTGTTGCCCTTCTTTGTACTCGCTCCATTTCCAGTACATCCTTCCTGAGGACTGGTGCCCAGAACTGGACAGCATACTCCAGGTGCGGCCGGACCAGAGTCTTGTAGAGTGGGAGAATTATCGTTTTATCTCTTGCGTTGATCCCCCTTTTAATGCATAACAATATTCTGTTTGCTTTGTTAGCAGCAGCTTGGCATTGCATGCCATTGCTGAGCCTATCATCTACTAGGACCCCCAGGTCCTTTTCCATCCTAGATTCCCCCAGAGGTTCTCCCCCCAGTGTATAGATTGCATTCATATTTTTGCCACCCAATTGCATTATTTTACATTTTTCTACATTGAACCTCATTTGCCATGTAGTCGCCCACCCCATTAATTTGTTCAGGTCTTTTTACAAGATTTCCACATCCTGCGGAGAAGTTATTGCCCTGCTTAGCTTAGTATCGTCTGCAAATACAGAGATTGAACTGTTTATCCCATCCTCCAGGTCGTTTATAAACAAATTAAATAGGATTGGTCCGAGCACAGAACCCTGGGGAACCCCACTACCCACCCCTGACCATTCTGAGTACTCCCCATTTATCACCACCCTCTGAACTCGCCCTTGTCAAGCACAACAAACACAGGAACGTATATAAAGCTCACTACCTGGACCCCACATTTACGCAGTCATAACTGGGTTAAAGTATAACTAAAGGCAGAACTTTTATTTTTATTTTGCATTGAATAAGGGAAGGTTATAACCCATTTTTTTTTTTTTTGCCATCTGTGTCCAATTGGGGAGATTTCCCTTTGCTTCCTGTCCCATATTCAAAACAAGAAGTGAGAGCCAAAGTAAAGGAATCCCTGGTTGTCATCAAGGCCACTAGAACTGGTTTCTTCATTTGAAGGTTTCCCCTGCATGCCTATTCTGGTGACAACCCAAAATTTGTGATTTTCTTTCACTCCTTGTAACAATGGTAAACAGGAGCTATAGAGAGGGTGAATCTCCCTAATGGGGACACAGACAGCAATAAAAACTGACAGGGGTGCTAATCTATCTCCACTTTATCCAAAACTATAAAAGCAAAAATTGCCCTTTAGTTATACTTTAACTGCTTCTACCCCGGAAGATTTTACCCCCTTCCTGACCAGAGCCCTTTTTGCAATTCGGCACTGTGTCGCTTTAACTGACAATTGCGCGGACGTTGCACCCAAACAAAATCGATGTCCTTTTTTCCCCCACAAATAGAGCTTTTTTTGGTGGTATTTGATCACCTCTGCGACTTTTATTTTTTGCCTTATAAACAAAAAAAGAGCGACAATTTTGAAAAAAAGCAATATTTTTTACTTTTTGCTATAATAAATATCCACCAAAAATATGTAAAAAAACTATTTTTTTCCTCAGTTTAGGCCAATACGTATTCTTCTACATATTTTTGGTAAAAAAATAAAAAAATCCCAATAAGCGTATATTGATTGATTTGCTCAAAAGTTATAGCGTCTACAAAATAGGGGATAGTTTTATGGCATTTTTATTATTAATTTTTTTTTTAAATTAGTAATGGCGGCAATCTGTGATTTTTATTGTGACTGCGACATTATGGTGGACACATCGGACACTATTTTGGGACCATTATCATTTATACAGCGATCAGTGCTATGAAAATGCACTGA
This sequence comes from Lithobates clamitans, assembly GCA_037952925.1. NCBI lineage: Eukaryota > Metazoa > Chordata > Amphibia > Anura > Ranidae > Lithobates > Lithobates clamitans. The sequence goes on along the minus strand of JBBGZY010001990.1, from coordinate 262,623 downwards.
TTGATTACTGTGTAAATGACACTGGCAGGGAAGGGGTAAACACTAGGGGGCGATGAAGGGGTTAAGTGTGTCCTAGGGAGTGACTCTAACTGTGGGGGGATGGGCTACTAGTCACTTGCCAGTGATCACTGCTCCCGATGACAGAGAGCAGTGATCTCAGTCATGTCACAAGACAGAATGGGGAAATGCCTTGTTTACATAGGCACTTCCCCGTTCTGCGGCTCCATGACACGATCACAGGGATACCGGCGGACATCGAGTCTGCAGGTCCCGCCGGACGGTCACACGCGCACATGCCCACTGGCCCTGCCAATTAAAGGGGACGTACAGGTACGCCCATTTGCCCACTGCTGCCATTGTGCCAACGTATATTGGCGTGCAGCGGTCGCCAAGTGGTTAAGGCCCTGTTTAGACTTGTGCCTGGAGGGTGCCTAAAGCACTTGGCTGAGCCCCCCCCTCCCCCCCCATCTCCCTTCCTTGCAGTGACAGCAAACAGGGGTGTTCACATATCGCGGTCACAATGCTTCGAGTCTGTGGCAAAAACTATCCAAAAAAAGGCATAATTGGCAGGTGGCAAGCCCGAGGAGCACAACTCATTGAGGTGTATGGTGAAGTGCCACAAACACAGAAATGTAGTTTAAACAGGTGGTGAGGAGGCAACACTAGGGTTGCCACCTTTTCTTTAAGCCAAACCCGAACACTTTAGCCACCTTGGACACCTTTGGGTGCCCCAAGGAGAGTAGTAATACGGTGTGCATAGCGCACCGCAGCAAAAATGTGGGTGTGGCCAAATTGCTCTTGCTGACATCATCACCCTGCACCCCAGTGATGTCGAACCTGCCCCCAGACAGCCGCCAGCAGTTCCTGGATGGCAGCAGATTTGTGTGCGACTATCTTGGTTAATTGGGGAGCCACAGACCAGTCTGAATAAATAAACGGACACATGATTCAAAACCTGGACTGTCCGGGTGAATTCTGGACAGGTGGCAACACATCACCTCCTCACCACCTGTCATTTGACTGTGAAAAGGGATCTGAATGGGGATTACTGTTCAGATGAGCAGCTGTTTTAGATGCATGTCTAAACCGAGCTTATAAGTGTTTTTGTGCCTTGTACCTGGGATCATATATCTCAATATACTTCTCTTTAAGTTCAGTTGGGAAGATATTGGTCTTCCAATAGTACTGGATGTATTTAGAAACTGCAGCACATCTTAATAAGCCACCTGCTTGTAAACCGTACAATACAGTCCATTGCCAGTAATTACACACAAAATGGGAAAATATATTATGGATTTTTTTATGCACCAGTAATACAGTGAACTATAAAAGCAGAGAACAAAGTCCATCGGGTTCATCAAACTGCCATATGTTAACATATTTATTTTACCATTAGTGTTTTAAGAGAGCGGAGAGGTGGTCACAAATCAATATTTAAATGCAGAGCAGCCATTCCCCGCGGTTACATAATCGTTACTTGGCTGGGTTCATTGGGACGGTAATGTCAGCCTTTGTGCCAGACTGTAGATTGTGGAGGAAGAATCCTACTTGTCCTTCTAGAGGAAGGTAAAAATCTATACATAGAACGTTTCTACTGATCCTCCTCAGCGTTTGTAGGAAATGTAGCACATCGCTAAAAGCCAAAGCTGTTAACCTCAAGACTTCTAACCTGAAATTCATAAAGGGCTTTGTCGAATGTGCGGCTATATTGGCGTCCCTCTGAAAAACAATCAACAGTGGATTGCTTTTTAGAGGTCATTTGACAAGAGGTGTCACTTCCTCATCGCCTGCTGTAATCCTCAAAAGAGCGACCCACTGCGCATCAACCGCGTGCATTGTATGCCATTGCAGGGCGGTTGCAGTGCAGCCCCATTCCCTTAAATGGCCAGTGCTGGATTTATAAGGGGATAAAAGGGGCAACTATCCTGGGCCCCCTGACAGAAGGGGCCCCCCCCTCTATACAAAAGAAAAAAAAAATATTATATATATACCGTATATAGATGTATATATATATATATATATATATTTATGGTCGGAGCCCTATGTCCGATATGGACATAGATAACACTTATAGTAAAGATAAGACTTACCATCGGAAATAGACCTGAAAGTGTGGACTTACCATATGAAATAGACCTGAAAGTGTGCCTTGGTCTAATGGCCGGTATGCCAAAATAAGGGGGCATACCCTGGTTTAAGAAATGATTATTCTGTAAGAGAAATGAATGAAATGAATAGTTGAGAAATGCTGTGAAATGGGGATGGGAGGGTGGGTATCGCGCACAGGAAACCGACAAGCACCACAGGTGAGCGGGCTGCTTAAATACCCCCCGGGCTCCTCCCATAAATTCAGGCCACCATACTGGCCTTCCTACTTATGGTCGGAGCCCTATGTCCGATATGGACATAGATAACACTTATAGTAAAGATAAGACTTACCATCGGAAATAGACCTGAAAGTGTGGACTTACCATATGAAATAGACCTGAAAGTGTGCCTTGGTCTAATGGCCGGTATGCCAAAATAAGGGGGCAAAAACATTCAGGTAGGGTTATAATTTTTATTGGTTTTCAGTTATTTATTGAGCCAATTTGGAGAATGCCTGTGCCATCTCTGTTTGTGGATTGGGGATGTACCGGGCGAAGCAGGCTGATTTCCACCTGCCTAACCTTTTGATGATGTGATCTGGCACCCCGTGGCGGGATGCCGCGGAGGCTGCTCCGATGCGGAAAGAGTGTCCGGAATACTGACTAGGGTTAAGGTGGAGATTGCGGAGAAGTATTCTTATGTGGCTCACAAACTGAGAGGCATTTAAGGGTTTGACTGGGAATGGTAGAAGGGGACTGCTGTCTGGTTGTTCAGGTAGGAGAGATAGGAGTCGGTTGAGTACAGCGACTGGACACCAGCTGTTGTTGGTTCTGTAGAGGTGGATGTTCACTCCCGAGCCAGTTTGCTGGGTTTTAGAGACCTCGAGATGCAGGATAAAGTGGTCTTGGTGTCGAAGCAAGTGTCGTCTGCATAGTACTAGGTCTGTGGGTTTGTTAGTGGTGAATTCGCCAGGCCGCAAGAACCCGTAGTAAGCTAAATATATGGCTGCTTGTAGGACCGTGCTGGGGAGCAGACCGAATGGCGAAGTAGCCAGTATGTTTGACATGTCCCTAAAGATGGGCCCCGTAATGGGCAAACGCTTAGTGCTGATGACTGGTTGTTGTTTCTGTATTCCCCTTAGGATGGCTCGTATAGCGTGGGATGAGAACAGTGACGACTTCGTCGGGTCTTCAAGCGCCATGAAATGTTGAATGCCGGCTAGGTATAACCGGATGGTGTTGTAGGATAAGGCCAGCTGCGTGTGGCAGTGTGCCGTGAAGGCCAGTACCTGTTTGATATCTGTTGGTTCTTTGCGGCAGGGCGTGAGGAATTTGTTGAAAGCCTTCCAAGCTGTCTGGTAGGCTTTGAGTGTGTTGCGGGAGAGGGAATTATTTATGAGTTGCGTAGCTCCGTGTAGATGTTGCACTAATCCAGGGTCAGTTGTGACCAGACGGGGATAGGGGCCGACATTGGGTCGGCATCGGGAACCTGTTTGAAAAAGGAGGGATAATTGAAACGTGATAGTGCGTCAGCTGCTGAGTTGTATCTGCCGGGTATAAATTCACAGTGTATGCTGAACTGATGTTGTAAAGACAGTTGAACCAACCTGCGCAGGAAGGACATGACTGCTAGGGACTTGGACCTGCCTCTGTTGATGATGTCTGCCGTGGCCTGGTTGTCGGTGGTGAAGACTACGGTTTGTCCTGTCCAGTGGTGGCCCCAGAGTTGTGCGGCTGCCACTATGGGATAAAGCTCAAACAGGGCAGATGTTTGGGAAAAGCCGGGTATCAATAGTATCTGTTGAGGCCAGGGTCCTGAAAACCAATGATGGCCAAAAATTGCCGCGAAACCTGTGGAGGCTGCAGCGTCAGTCACTACCTGGGGTGAATGGATCGAAACCATAGGTATGAATAAAGATATGCCATTCCAGGCGGACAAAAATTCCTCCCACATTGATAGGTCCGCTATAGCTGCGGAGTCTAATTTCAAAATCTGATCAGGGTCTTGAGTTTCTGACAGAAATCTAAGTAGGCGTGATACGAATGTGCGGCCTTGTGGGATAATTCGCATAGCGAAGTTGAGCATACCTAGGAGAGACTGCAACTGTTTTTTGGTACAGCCCTTGGTGTGTGTAAACTCGTGAAGGACTGCCCTAATGCGTGTTAATTTGTCGGGGGGGAGACTGGCCTGCATTGCGCAGGTATCCAAGCTGACCCCGAGAAAGGTGATGATGTTTGCTGGACCGTCGACTTTGTGCTCGGCGATAGGAACGTTGAGGTTTCCAAAAATTACTCTCAGTTTGTCAAGATCTCCTGGGGGCTTGTTGGGCGGTTCTATCAGTAGGAAGTCATCCAGGTAATGGATGACTTCATGGCATTGGCCCTTGTGTAATAGTATCCAAACGAGGGACTGTGCGAACGTGTCGAAGAGCCACGGGCTACTCTTCGAACCGAAGGTGAGTTTCGTAGCAAAATAATACGCTTCCTTCCATTTGATGCCATGCCAGCACCAAAGGGATGGGTGGATGGGCAGGAGCTTGAAGGCATCCGAGATGTCGGCTTTGGAGAGCCAGGCACCTGTGCCTGCTTTGATGATCGCTTGTATTGCCATGTCCACGGAGGAGTATTTTAGGGAAAACTCTTCGGAGGGGATCAGGGAATTGAGACTGGGTATGTGCGAAGAATGAGGCGCAGACAAGTCGTACACCAAACGCAATTTATTAGAGAATTTGCCCTTGACAAGCCCAATAGGGCTGACTCTCCATGTGCTGAAAGGGGGGCAAGTGAAAGGGCCTATTACATAGTCTCGATCTACCTCTGCCTGTAAGAGCTGATCTATGGCCTGTTCGTCGATGGCTGCCGAACGAAGATTGGCGCATTCGTGAGTACTGTGGGGTAGTGCAATGAGGCCGGTGTGAAAGCCTATTGTGAAGCCTTGGATAAGGTAGGTGGCCAGGGAAGGGGTGGGGTGTGAAGTGAGATACAGTCCTAGCCATAAGATGTTGATTCGGCTTAGTCATGCCCTCTTGTTTTGCTTGACTTCACACAAATTCCTAGGGTGTGCTCTTTGGCATAAAGTGCAGATGTGAAGTAGGCGGCATTGGCTGAAGTTGCAGGACCCATAGTTGTAGTTATTACAGATGGCTGCCCCTCCCACGGTTCGGACTGGGCGTCCGAGTTTGTCCACCTGAGGCGTTGGTTCAGGGGGTGACTGGCCCTGTACTGTACCTGAGGTAGAGGGGAACTCGAAGGGCCGTCTGATCGCCGTATTGGCGCACCAGGTGGCAGTGTGGGTGGAAGACTGGCAAATTGCACACAGAGGTGAGCGTAAGCCGGCAAAGTGGCGGCAGAAGAGCTCTGTGTCCATGAGACTCCAATCTGTCGCGATCTGGAATTGTGCGAATCTAGCGGCGGCCTTGGCTGAGAAGGAACGATGATAATCGTAGAAAGCGAAACCTCCATACTTGTGGCCCAAGTCTACCACAGTATGGAGGTATAAGTCCAGCTCTTCCCGCCTGCTGGGGGTGGCTGAGCACAGGACATCTCTGAGCATGCCAAAGGCCAGGGTAAATTCGGGGACTGATAGCTTGCGGTTCAGCCTGGGGTCTTTGGCTTTAATGACCACCGATATGTCGCCCCAGGAGTAGGCTTTATTTTCTGCTAAATCATGCACGGAGATAAGGAGAGAGGCCAGGTTGACGTCCTTGCCGTCCAAAATGTCCTTCCTGATACTGGTTGGGACCAGGTGGGAGGGGTAGACAATGACGCTTGAGCCTGAGGTACCTGTAGGAAGAGGTGTCAAGGTCTGAGTTGCCGTTGGGTCGGGGACAGCTGTGGCCAGTCGGGCCTCCAGAAGTGCCACCCTGGCTTGGACGTCTGCAACTGAGGTGGATAGAGATGATACCATTGTGTGTAACTGCGAGATGGCTGATGATATGGACTGGAGGGATGCCTGTTGGGTACTGGGTCCTGCTGCTGGTGGGGGGAAGAGGAGTTTGAAGAGCTCGCCTTTCCTCGCTGTGGCGGGGAAGGGGACACCTCTGCGTCTGAGCTCTGCCGTCAGTCTGGGGATAGTCCATCCCCTGAGGGATTGCACGCTGCCGCTTTCTGAGACCGGAGTAGGTGATAGAGGGGCCGTGAAGTCTTCACTGCCGGCCTGGGACATGGTTGCTCTGGTGAGGATCTCTCGAGCTTTATCTCCTGGTTGACTGTAACCTATTGGGGGTGAGATGGATTTCAAGTTTTTCTTTGATCCGCTGCGTCATACTTACCCGACTTGTTCTCCCTCTTTTTTTTTTTTTTTTTACCTGGGGGGATATCGTCCAACCTGGTGCAGGGTGGACCTACTGAACTTTGACTGACCTGAGGAAGATGAAAGGTGACAATTCGTGAAGGGATTGCTAAGTAACTTGAAGCAATGATTTGTATGGTGCTTGCAATTTGTGACAATGAAATGGTTCGAAATGTTTGCCTTGATTGTGAAATGAATGAACTGCATGACAGAGGTGCGGCCTGGTCGTGTCACGATTTGTTCGACCGTGGACCGGGCTCTGGAGCATGTATTGAAATGAGGCAACTAAAATACTGGTGCTCCTGGGTCGAATCGGTGCTTGTTTGCTGCATCTGGATTCGAATAGGAGTGCGGTATTGAATAAATGAGAGAAATGATTGTTTTGACCGAGGCTCGTATTGGTTGTGCCGTGTTAGCGACTGGCAACCAACCGAGCTCTGGTGTGGGTATGAAATGTGATCGAAACCTGTGATGCATGCCGTGCCGAATCGGTGCGCCTTGGATGCGACTGGTTTCGAAACGGTGATACGTTGTGAGAGTACAATGGTAGAAATTGCGTGACAGAGATATGGGTCAATCCCCGGTGTCTGCGATTCAGCTATGATCCGGATTTCTGGAGCATGTATCAGAAATGTGGCCAATCCTGGGGCACGCCGAGACGAATCGGTGCATTTTCATGCGACTGAATTCCTGTCGGAACGTGATACGTGGGAATGAAATGATAACCATGACAGAGGTACAAATGACTGATAAGGTAACTCTGGAGCATGTATAGAAATGAGGCCGATCCTGGGGCACGCCGAGATGAATCGGTGCATTTTTTATGCGACTAAATTCATGTCGGAACGTGATACATGGAAATGAAATGATAACCATGACAGAGGTACAATTGACTGATAAACGTAACTCTGGAGCATGTATAGAAATGAGGCCAATCCTGGGGCACGCCGAGAAGAATCGGTGCATTTTTTATGCGACTGAATTCATGTCGGGACGTGATACATGGGAATGAAATGATAACCATGACAGAGGTACAAAATGACTGATAAAACGTAACTCTGGAGCATGTATAGAAATGAGGCCAATCCTGGGGCACGCCGAGACGAATCGGTGCATTTTTATGCGACTGAATTCATGTCGGAACGTGATACATGGAAATGAAATGATAACCATGGCAGAGGTACAATTGGCTGACAATAACGTAACTCTGGAGCATGTATAGAAATGAGGCCGTAATAACTGGGGCACACCGGGACGAATCGGCGCATCTTTGGTGCGATTGGATTCGAATCGGAGCGCGGTAGGTGACTGAAATGAGAAATGATTTGAAATGTCAGAAATGAGTTTTCAGAAATAAGAAATGATTTGAAATGTCCGAAATGATTTTTAGAAATGTTGTTCCAGAAATGAGAAATGATTTGAAATGTCCGAAATGAGTTTTTTGAAATGTTTTAGAAATGAGAAATGATTGGTACCGAACTAACTTGATTTGATAATTTTACAAGCTGCGACTGGCTATGGCTGTCTACTAATACCGACATGCTAGAAATGATGCGACGTCAGCGTCGCTGTGCTATCGAATTGTAACATATCGAAAGTACGAGTGATATACATTGCAGTTTGTGCGATGCGGGTGAAACAAAATTTGAACTCACGGTTTAGTGACATGATATGAAAAACGAAAAGTCCGACGGGACCTTACCTGCGACAGCCAAGCCAGACGCGTGGTACAACTATGAACGAAAACGCGGACTTCGAAAGTTTAGAGTACGGAGTATCGAATACGGGAACTGCGAGGCAAGAACTTGCGGACGCTGGTATATCGAATAGTCGGCTCAGTGACGTATATCGCGCACAGGAAACCGACAAGCACCACAGGTGAGCGGGCTGCTTAAATACCCCCCGGGCTCCTCCCATAAATTCAGGCCACCATACTGGCCTTCCTACATATATATATATATATATATATATATATATATATCTATATAGATGTATATATATATATATCTAGATATATATATCTAGATATATATATATATATTTATATATCTATATATATAGATATAGATATATTTATATCTCTATATCTATATATATCTATATATATATATATATATATATATATATATATATATATCTATATCTATATATATATAGATATATATATATATATATATATATATATATATATATATATATATCTATGTATATATCTCTATGTATATAGAGATATATATATATATATATATATATATATAGATATATATATCTATATATATCTATATAGATATATATATCTATATAGATCTATATAGATATATATAGATATATATATATCTATATATCTATAGAGATATATATATATATCTATATATATATATTTTTTTCTTTATAAAAATATATATAAATAAATAATAATGATATAATACAAAATATATAATAATAAAAAATGACTTTCTTTTATTAAATGTATCTTGGGAAGCAATATTTTGCCGGCCACCATCTGTAAGTGTTTTTTACTCTGGACTGGTATATCGATTTTAAAAACACATTTTGCCAACGAACCACACATAGGGCGCTTACGCTCATAAAGAGGAACTGCAGTCTGCTCACATAATTTGTAATAAAAACATCTTTGCCATTCTGAAGCTTCCCTCCAACCACGTTGCATATTTTTTTTATATATACTGCGATTCTGTGCTTGCCAAATATGCTGCAGAAATTTCCCTCCACTGAGTCTGGCTGCAGCCATTTTAACTGTGGGCAGCTGAAGCTGCTGCCTGTTCACTTCCTGGATTTACACAGACACACACCTTGAGCTCTGCAGCCCTGCAGCTTTCATTGGCCCTCTTATGACTCACCCCCCTCACTTCCTGGCAAACTCTCACGAGAATGAGAGAGAGAGAGAGCTGTGCATGATGTCATAAGCCTAGGCTAATGACCAGACAAGAAACAGGAAGTGGGCTGTATAAGGTATTTACTGAATGTTTTACTATCCAAATTAAAATAGGGCAGAAGATTTAATAGATGGAAAGATGAAAAAAATGACCGAAGTTCCGCTTTAACCACTTGCCTACTGGGCACTTTTACCCCCTTCCTGCAAAGGCCAATTTTCAACTTTCAGCTCTGTCACACTTTAAATGATGCAACACTGTACCCAAATTACATTTTTAACATTTTTTTCCACACAAATAGAGCTTTTGGTGTTATTTAACCACTTACAGACCGGAAGAATGTCCTGCTTAATTACCAGGCAATTTTTTGCAATACGGAACTTCGCCGCTTTAACTGACAACTGCGCGGTCGTGCGACGTTGTACCCAAACAAAATTGACGTCCTTTTTCCCCACAAATAGAGCTTTCTTTTGGTGGTATTTGCTCACCTCTGTGGTTTTTGTTTTTTGCACTATAAACAAAAAAAGAGCGACAATTTTGAAAAAAAAAAACATTTTTTTTTACTTTTTGCTATAATAAATATCCCCAAAAATGTTTAACCCTTTCATGACTAAGCCTATTTTTGAAATTTGGTGTTTACAAGTTAAAAACCCGTATTTTTTGCTAGAAAATTACTTAGAGTTCCCAAACATTATATATTTTTTTAGCAGAGAATCTAAAGAATAAAATGGAGATTGTTGCAATATTTTATATCACACAGTATTTGTGCAGCGGTGTTTTAAACGCAAATTTTTGGAAAAGGGACACTTTCATGAATTTTAAATAATCCAAACAGTAAAGTTACCCCAATTTTTTTGTATAATGTGAAAGATGATGTTACGCCGAGTAAATAGATACCAAACATGTCCCGCTTTATAATTGCACGCACTCGTGGAATGGCGACAAACTACGGTACCTATGAATTTCCATAGGCGATGCTTTAAAATTTTTTTTACGGTTACCAGGTTAGAGTTACAGAGGAGGTCTAGTGCTAGAATTATTGCTCTCGCTCTGGCGATCGCGGCAATACTTCACAAGTGTGATTTGAACACCGTTTATATATTCGGGTGCAACTCCCGTATGCGTTTTCTTCGCTGCGCGAGCTCACAGGGATGGGGGCGCTTTAAAAATTTTTTTTTATTATTTATTTAATTTATTTTTATACTTATAAATTGTGTTTAAACATTTTTTTTTTTTTTTTTGTAAACATCCCTTGTGACAGTAATAGGTGGTGACAGGTACTCTTTATGGAGGGATCGGGGGTCTAAAAGACCTCTGATCCTTCCTTTGCACTTCAAAGTATTCAGATCGCCGAAAACGGCGATTCTGAACACTGTATATTTTTTTAAAACCGGCGCCATTGGCAGCCGAGTAAACGGGAAGTGACGTCATGACGTCGCTTCCACGTTTACATTGAGAAGGCTGGAACGAAGCCGCCTATGGCTTCGTTCCAGCCCGCCCCCAGCCGCCGAAGGTAGCCGATTGGACACCGGGCCTCCCGATCGCATAGGAGGCACGGTAAGAGTGGCGGGAGGCGGCGGGAGGGGGATGTCCCCTCCCACTCCTCCGGTATAACAGCCGAGCGGCTTTTAGCCGCATCGGTTGTTATACTTGGATAGCCGATCGCCGGCTCTAAACAACGGTACCGGGATGATCGCTGCAGCTGCGAGCATCATCCCGGTATAACCCCGGAAAGCCGAGTACGCAGATATGCGTACGGTCGGCAGGAAGGGGTTAAAAAAAAACAAATTTCTTCATCATTTTTGGCCAATATATATTCTTCTACATATTGTTGGTTAAAAAATTTGTAATAAGCGTATATTGATTGGTTTGCGCAAAAATTATAGCGTCTACAAACTATGGGAAAGATTTATGGGATTTTTATTTTTTGGACTAGTAATAACGGTGATCTGTGATTTTTATCGGGACTGTGACATTGCAGCGGACAGACTGAACACTTTTGACAAATTTTTGGGACCATTGACATTTATACATTGATCAGTGCTATAAAAATGCACTGATTACTGTGTAAATGTCACTGGTAGGGAAGGAGTTAACACTAGGAGGCGATCAAGTGTTTAAATGTGTTCCCTAGTTAGTGTTTCTTACTGTGGGGGGATGGGACTGACTGGAGGAGGAGACATATCGCTGCTCCTACTAACTAGGAACAAACGATCTGTCTCCTCTCCCCTGACAGAACAGGGATTTGTGTGTTAACACACACAAATCCCTATTCTGGCTCTCGTTCCCGCGATCGCAGGTGGCCGGTGGCGATCGTGCCCACCGGCCACGCGTATCAGGTCCCTGTAGTGCAGCATGCGCGCCTCTGGCGGCTCTTAAAAGGGACGTACTCATACGTCGTTTTGTGGGAACGTGCCACTTTGCCAATGTATATCGGCACAAGCTGGTCGGCAAGTGGTTAATAACAACTGGGTTTTTTTATTTTTTGCTAAATAAACAAAAAAAAAGACCAAAAACTCAATAAAAAAAACAAACTTTTTCATAGTTTGTTATAAAATCTTACAAACAGGTAATTTTTCTCCATCACTGATGTGTGCTGATGAGGCTGCACTGATGGGCAATGATGAGGCGGCATTTATGGGCACTGATGAGGGGGCACTGATAAGGCGGCACTGGTGGGCGGCACTGATAGGTAACACTGATAAAGAGGCACTGATTGGCAGCACTGGTGGGCATTGTTGAGACTGCACTGATAATCAAGACACTGATAATCAGTACCCTGATTATCAGTGTACATGTCCCTTTTACACAAGCCGGTTATTGGCTCTCTTCTCCTTTCCTCATGCTGTCAGCGTGAGGAAAGGAGACCTCTATGGCCTTGGAGGACCAGAGCGACATCATGAACTCACTTCCGGGCCAGGCTAGAAGTAAATCATTTTTTTTTTAAAGCAAAAGATCTCTCCAGTTCTTTCCATAAATAGGATCTGCCATCCCTATTTCTATTACAAGGGATGTTTACACTCCTTCTAATAGGAATAAAAGTACTAAATAAAATAAAGGGACAGTGTAAAAAAAAAGTAAAATAAATTTAAAAAAAGAAACCGTCCCTATCCTTCCATGCTCACGCACAAAAGTGAATGCATCGTTAAGTTGCGCACGCATATGTAAATGGTATTCGCACCACGCATTTGAGTTACTGCTGTGAACATTGGAGCGAGAGCAATAATTCTAGTGCTAGACCTCCTCTGTAAAGCCTCGTACACACGATCGGATTTTCCGCAGACAAAATTTTAGACTTTTGTCCGAAGGCGTGTGCCTGGATTTTGTCTTGCATACAAACGGCAAGGAATTGTCGGCCAACAAACACGAACGTAGTGACGTACTACATGGTTTTTCAGCTCTTTAGCACCACCCTTTGGGCTCCTTCTGCTAATTTCGTGTTAGTAGAAGTTTGGTGAGTGTTGATTTGCGCTTTTTCCTTTCGCGCTTTTCAGTTTGTGCTTTTCATTTCCTGCTTTTCAGTTCGTTTCTGAACGGCCGTTAGTCAACCAGCCATGTTGCGGAATCGGAGGAGATAACGTGTTATTTATTATTGGCCTTGGAGTTATTGCTTTGACCCAAGTCCAGTCCAGGAACAGGAGGAGGAGGAGTTCTTGGACCGAAAATTGGTTGCTTTATTAATTGTGGCCAATTATGTCATATTCCTTTGCTGCGGGAGCTCCAGGAGAATAATCCAGATGATTTTTGGAATTATCAACTCTTGGCATTGCTGACCCAGAAGCAGAACACATGCATTCTTTTATTTTATTTTTTGGTTGAATAATGATTTGATTTGGTATATTTTCTATATTTTTGGATGCATAGAATGCACTTTTTGGTTAAGTTCTATTGGCAGATATCATGTCTAATTTTATTTGTTTTCTTTTTTTAATACACAATAAAAAAATTGTGGAGAATAATACTTGGCTATGTGTTTTACTTCAAATGACATTTTGGGAGTAGGCAGTTACATTTAAAAAAATACAATGTAAAATTGACAAGGGACACCAACATCTTTGATCTTAAAAACTATGGGATAATGGTGTTGTGGTAACTTGCCCCCCCAAAAAAACAAAACATAATAATATTATTCTTGATATCACTAGAAAAAAAAGCCTTTGAAAATTAATTTGCAATAACTCCATCAGTATCACCAGCAAAGCAGCTTCATTATTATCCCATTTTTTTTTTCCCCATCAGCTCATCCCCCACAGTTATTACCATTTGTCTCCACTTGACCCTCCCTTCTAGATTGTAAGCTCTAATGAGCAGGGCCCTCTGATCCCTCCTGTATTGATTTGTATTGTAAGTGTACTGTCTGCCCCATGTTGTAAAGCGCTGCGCAAACTGTTGGCGCTATATAAATCCTGTATAATAATAATAATAATAATAATTAAAGAAGAAGAGAATTGTGCGCTGCATTTGGAGATTTCATATTTTGCCACGTCACGAATGTTAATTCTCCATTACGAACACTAGTTTACAAGACCGACCGCTTCCAGCTTGTCCTTGCTCCCGAGCATGCGTGTTTGTACTTTGGACTTTTGTCCGACAGACTTGTGTACACACGCTCGGAAAATCCGACAACGGAAAATTTATAAACCTGCCATCCAACATTTGTCTGCGGAAGATCCGACAACAATTGTCCGATGGAGCGTACAAACTGTCAGATTTTCCGCCAACAGCCTGTCATCACACATTTCCCGTTGGCAAATCGGATCGTGTGTACGAGGCTTTACTCTAAACAGGTAACCTGTAAAGCCCCTTATGGAGATTGTTAAGTACCATTGTTTGTCTCCATTGGGGTATATATACACACACACATACAATATATATATATATACAGTATATATATATATATATATATATATATATATATATATATATATATATATATATATATATATATATAAATATTGTGTGTGTATGTGTGTATATATATGTGTGTGTGTATGTAAGTATGTGTATATATATATATATTTTACACATACATACATACATACACACACAGTTTCTGAAACTGATGCGCAAATACTGTGTGACATGAAAAATTGCAACGATTGCCGTTTTATCCCCTAGGGTCTCTGCAAAAAAAATGTATAATGTTTAGGGGTTCTAAATAATTTTCTTGCAAAAAATACTTATACTGATACTTGTAAACAAAGAGTGACAGAAAAAGCCTGGTCTTCAAGTGGTTAAAGACATTTATGTTCCAGGACATTTTTTATGTGATTTGCTGTGTTCCAGATGTGTTCCATATAGAAAAATTGCAACATGTTCTACTTTTGCTGACTGCATGGGAACACGCTACACTGGTGTGAACTAGGGCCACTGGAATCCATGTTAAGCACTGTCTATGCTTTTTTGATGCAGAATAAAAATGCACTGGACTGCATTTGAAGTAAATCAGCCCTTAGTCATGACAGCTCAGTATCTCACATGGGCGTTACATCAAAACCTCTTGTTTCAGGAAGCTATGTACAGCACCCTACTAACCTCTCCCACAGGGGCAGATCCAGGGGGGCAACGGGGCAATTGCTCCCCCCGAGAAAATAGTGAGCCGGCCGGGGGGGCGGCGGGTGAGTGGGCGGGCAATCAGGTCAGTAGGCGGCCGGCAAGTGAGCGGAGTGGGCGAGCAGGCCAGTAAACAGGATAGTGGGTGAGCAGAGCGGGCGGGCAATCATGCCATTTGCGGGCTGCTGGGTGAATGGGAAGGCAGTACAATGAGCGGGCGGATGTGGGAGCAGAGAGATGACATCATCTCTCACTGCCCGCCCTCACATGTGTTGAAAAACTGGGGAGAGAAGCTATTTTCTCTACTGTCACTGTTATTGCAGGATAGTGGCAGGCTGCATCTGGTGGCAATTAACGTGGCAAGTGACAATCCGCATCTGGTAGCAATTAACGTGGCAAGTGACAGACCGCATCTGGTTGCAGGTGACAGTGGCAAGTGACACGCTCGGGGCTCCCACTGATTCTACATTATGGTGAGTTGAACTATTTCATTTTACATTATAATGTAATAATAGAAATAATGTGCTTCAATTATCCTGACACCATAACAACCATGGTGCTGGGATTATTGAAGCGCCAACACCAGCCATTGTCCTCACAAATTGCCCGTGAAAAACCTTATTTTCTGGCAGTGCCCCTCCCTAGACTAGACTCTGGATCCGCCCCTGCTCAACCATCAAGCAATGATCAGCCTGCATTACATAGAGTAGCACAGAGATCTAGTGATGATGTCACTGGGTCTAACATTAAGGAATGTCATGAAAAAAGGTTTCATTTAATGACTCATTAACATGTTGACGAGGGGGCACAGGATGAATCCGGAATGACAAAATTAAACTTCAGCTTTAAGGTGCAAATAAAACTGCTGCACTCAGTAATCACACGGAGGTGTGTGCAACCCACACCACGGTGCAGCTAGAATAAATAATGAGAACCTTTTCAATACTTACAGCTGACATTTCTACTAAATCCCTGGAGGTAATAATAAAACAGATAATATACAATAGAATCATTTATCTAGTCCAAGGGATGCCTGCAGACAGAAAGGTTAGCAGGGTTCTGAAAAAGAATGAATTAAAGCCTATAAAACAATTCAGTTCAGGTTTATGTTAATATAATTCTAAACTGCGGTGTAACTTTTTTCTTTTTTTATAAGAAATACAGTCCTTATATAATATATAATACACTACATATGTGCTTAGTCAGAAGGCAGCACCAGTCAGCGACAGTGGCCTTCTCCCCAACGATCAGAAGGCAGCACCAGTCAGTGACAGTGGCCTTCTCCCCAACGATCAGAAGGCAGCACCAGTCAGCGACAGTGGCCTTCTCCCCAACAATCAGAAGGCAGCACTAGTCAGTGACAGTGGCATTCTCCCCAACGATCAGATGGCAGCACTAGTCAGTGACAGTGGCCTTCTCCCCAACTATCAGATGGCAGCACTAGTCAGTGACAGTGGCCTTCTCCCCAACAATCAGATGGCAGCACTAGTCAGTGACAGTGGCCTTCTCCCCAACAATCAGATGGCAGCACCAGTCAGTGACAGTGACATTTTCCCCAACGATCAACTGGCAGCACTAGTCAGTGACAGTGGCCTTCTCCCCAACGATTAGATGGCAGCACTAGTCAGTGACAGTGGCCTTCTCCCCAACGATCAGATGGCAGCACCAGTCAGTGACAGTGGCCTTCTCCCCAACGATCAGATGGCAGCACTAGTCAGTGACAGTGGCCTTCTCCCCAACAATCAAATGGCAGCACCAGTCAGTGACAGTGGCATTCTCCCCAACGATCAGATGGCAGCACTAGTCAGTGACAGTGGCCTTCTCCCCAACGATCAGATGGCAGCACCAGTCAGTGACAGTGGCATTCTCCCCAACGATCAGATGGCAGCACCAGTCAGTGACAGTGGCATTCTCCCCAACGATCAGATGGCAGCACCAGTCAGTGACAGTGGCATTCTCCCCAACGATCAGATGGCAGCACCAGTCAGTGACAGTGGCCTTCTCCCCAACGATCAGATGGCAGCACCAGTCAGTGACAGTGGCATTCTCCCCAACGATCAGATGGCAGCACCAGTCAGTGACAGTGGCATTCTCCCCAACGATCAGATGGCAGCACTAGTCAGTGACAGTGGCCTTCTCCCCAACGATCAGATGGCAGCACCAGTCAGTGACAGTGGCCTTCTCCCCAATGATCAGATGGCAGCACCAGTCAGTGACAGTGGCCTTCTCCCCAACGATCAGATGGCAGCACCAGTCAGTGACAGTGGCATTCTCCCCAACGATCAGGCAGCAGCACCAGTCATTCATTTTAAGAGGATACCATTTAAATTACCCATCAGTATGTTCTGCTGTATTCACAGTGCCAAAGGCTCTACAGGCAGGTTAAATAGTGTAATAGCTTTTATTAAAAAAATGAAATAAAATAAAAAAAGAATTATATGTAATTAAATGTTAATCCTAGGTCGATGTCTGGAGGAGATATATCTGCAGGGATTCCCTTAAGAAAAATTAATTTTATTTGACATTTTTTTAAAACATACATATTAATAGACTTTACACTGTAATGAACTTTGTAATTCATTGTTAATCCTGTCAGCTACTGATAGACGTGCCGTGCTTCTGTAATGGGGCTGATTTACTAACACTGGCAAAAAAGAAAGTGAAAAAATAAAAGAAATTGTTATCAATCGAGTTTCAATTGTATTGAAGCTAAAACAAGAATTTGGGCTCTATTTATGATATTTTTTTTCCTCCAATTGTACTTTCGCACGGGCAGACAGGGATGCATTGTAAAATAGACAGTTGGTCTGTGTTTTTATGGGTCCCCAACCACCCACCTGGAAGCAGGCATGGCAGCCAAAGGGTCTGTACACATGCCCCCACATGCCCCTAGGCTTGCCGCCTGTCAAACTCACCAATTGAGGTCTGTGGCACTGCACTATAACTGGTTTTGGGGCAGTATTTCAACATACAAACAATATACAATACAAAATCCCCCTTGGGATTAAAAAACCAATACGCATTTAGGGCTTTTTCACACACGCGTTGAATTTTAAAGCAGCCTTTAATGTGCATTAATGCACTTATATCATTAATGAGCGTATCCGATCTGTTGCACAGTTTAACCACTTCAGCCCCGGACGATTTTACCCCCTTCCTGAGTACTTTTTGCGATTCGGCACTACGTCGCTTTAACTGACAATTGCGCGGTCGTGCAACGTTGCACCCAAACAAAATTGACGTCCTTTTTTTCCCACAAATAGAGCTTTCTTTTGGTGGTATTTGATCACCTCTGCGGTTTTTAGTTTTTGCGTTATAAACAAAAAAAGAGCAACAATTTTGAAAAAAACGCAATATTTTTTACTTTTTGCTATAATAAATATCCCCCAAAATTATATATAAACATTTTTTTTTCCCTCAGTTTAGGCCGATATGTATTCTTCTACATATTTTTGGTAAAAAAAAACTCGCAATAAGCGTATATTGATTGGTTTGCGCAAAAGTTATAGCGCCTACAAAATAGAGGATAGTTTTATGCACTATTATAAATTTTTTTTTTTTAGTAATGGCGGCGATCTGCGATTTTTATCGGGATTGCGACATTATGGCGGACACTTTTGACACTATTTTGGGATCATTGTCATTTATACAGCGATCAATGCTATAAAAATGCATTGATTACTGTGTAAATGACACTGGCGGGGAAGGGGTTAACCACTAGCGGGCGATCAAGGGGTTAAGTGTGTCCTAGGGAGTGATTCTAACTGTGGGGGGGATGGGCTTCAACTCACATGACAGCGATCACTGCTCCCGATGACAGGGAGCAGTGATCTCTGTCATGTCACAAGGGAGAACGGGGAAATGCCTTTTTTACATAGGCACTTCCCCATTCTGCGGCTCCGTGACACAATCGCCGGGAGACTCCCGGGCATGGTCACGATGTACGTGGCGAGCACCTGCAATCCCCGTCTCTTAAAGGGAATGTACAGGTACACCCATTTGCCCACCGCTGCCATTGTGCCGATGTATATCGGCGTGCAGCGGTCGGCAAGTGGTTAAGTTGCGTCAGGGGACGCTCCTCAAAAGCCCTCTGGAGTTGTTCGCACATGCTTTAATCTCTGAAGAGCGATCCACGTTTGGGTCACAAGTATTTGACAGGTGGTGAGGAGGCATTACATCACTTTAACCCCCTGAACCCCACACTAGCACACAAAAATGAATGCAAAGCCCACGAGCCCAAGCCACGTGTAAGTTTGTTGGATAGTAGGTTACACGGGTTGATCTTCTTCCTTGGCTCTGGATCCTGGGAGGAGGTCACATACTCCTTTATATTTGGTAGGACTGGGTATTTTCATCAAAAGCTCTGAGTGATGGTGGAGCACCGTGAAGGTATCAGTGAGTAGAGGGGTTGTTCTTATGTAGGAGGCCAGTTTTAGCACGCCCTATGCCGCGTACACACGAGCGGACTTCTCGTCGGACTGAACTCCGAAGGACTTTTCAACGGAGTTCCGACGAAACGGACTTGCCTACACACGATCACACCAAGAACGTGATGACGTACGACTGGACTAGAAAAGGAAGTTCAACAGCCAGTAGCCAGTAGCTGCCCTTGTGTCGGTTTTGGTCCCTCAGACTAGCATACAGACGAACGTTATTTTCGATAGGAATCGAGTCCGTCGGAAAGATTTGAAACATGTTCTATTTCTAGGTCCGTCAGAATTTTCGACAGAAAAGGTCCGATGAAGCTCACACACGATCGAAATGTCCGCCGGAATCGTTCCGTCAAACCTTTGCTGCCGGAAAGTCCACTCGTCTGTACGCGGCATTAAGTTCCATGGCAGCTTGATGAATCAGGCCTATACGCCCTAAAAATACCTCCATGTTCAGACACTACAATGCAGAGCTCAGTATTGCAATGATGTCTGGTTCACAGGGAGCTATTTTCAGTTGTGGTCTTGGATTATTTTCCAGAAATGCAGCGGGGGGTAATTACAATGATGCTTATTTGCTGTAGGCGTCATGGCCCCCTGCGCTGAGGAATTTCCTACAGCCGAGCACCTGTTAGTAAGGGACAACAACAAGTGGTCACCACGAGGGCTAGGTTCATTGGAATGAATGTTATCACAGGCAATCTGCATGTTAAAATGCATAAAGAACTACATAAAAGTTCTTCCCCTGGAAAGCCAAAACTGAAAGAGCATGTTAAATTGCCCTAAATCATATAAAACTGCATTAAAATGCATTTAACATGCATATTAAAGTGTAAATAATGTTTTGTAAGTTTTGGATGAAGTGGAGAAGACTTAGATCATCTGCCAAGATTTTATTTTTGTCTGTATCCCCTTTGGAGTGAATAAAGTAGAACTGAAGGCAAAACATTTTTTTTTTTCATTTTTAGATAGATTGGAGAGGGATTAGAATACGTGTTGGGTTTACACTGCTGTTTGTGCTCTATTAAAAGAGAAGTATAGTTTTTTTTTTTTTTTATATCCAGTATCATACTTAGGTGGATGCAGCATCGGTCCAATGCTGCATCTGTCCCCCAGTGCCTCCTACACTGAGAAACGAGCGATCGAATACCACCAATAGCTCGGTTATGACAGCTCCCCGAGCAGAGAGCTGCAACTGTCAGTCACAGCTCTCTGCTCTGCTCCCTCCTCTCTCATTGGAGTGCTGGGCTGTGGAGGGGGTGGGACGCGGCCATCTCAGTCTCTCAGCGGCTCGCTGAGAGGCTGAGCCGGGTGTCAGTCCAGGCACCTGGCAGATCCCGACTTTATTGTCGGGATGACGCGGTGCCTTGACTGACTTCTGTGACGTCAGCAGAGAGCGGACTTCAGCCCGCTCTCTGCTGAAAACGGACCACAGGAGTGCAAAACGAATTGCGCTCATGTGATCCATAGGAGAAGTACAGCCAAATGAGCTCAGGCTATACTTCTCCTTTAAGCAGATTTACCCTCTCTTTGTCCTGAAAGTGAAAGAAATTCTGGAGTGGTTACTGTAGTGGTGGGAAATCTTCCAATGGGGACAGTAGTTGTAGTTACCCTGGTCACTACCAGGGATTGCCATCACTTTGGAGGGACTTCTTCTCACTTCCTGTTGAGGCTATGGGACAGGAAGTTAACCACCTCAGTCACGGAACGATTTACCCCCTTCCTGACCAGAGCATTTTTTGCGATTTTGTACTGCGTCGCTTTAGCTGACAATTGCGCGGTCGTGCGACGTTGTACCCAAACAAAATTGACGTCCTTTTTTTCCCACAAATAGAGCTTTCTTTTGGTGGTATTTGATCACCTCTGCGGTTTTTATTTTTTGCGCTATAAACAAAAAAAATAGAGACAAGTTTGAAAAAAAAAGCAATATTTTTTACTATAGTAAATATCCCCCAAAAATATATAAAAAAAACAAATTTCTTCCACAGTTTAGGCCGATATGTATTCTTCTACATATTTTTGGTAAAAAAAATTACAATAATGCCCTGTACACACAGTTGGACTTTCCGACGGAAAATGTGTGATAGGACCTTGTTGTCAGAAATTCCGACCGTGTGTGGGCTCCATCGGACAGTTTCCATCGGAATTTCCGTCGCACAAAATTTGAGATCTGGTTCTCAAATTTTCCGACAACCAAATCCGTTCATGCAAATTTCGATCGTGTGTACACAATTCCGACGCACAAAGTGCCACGCATGCTCAGAATCAAGCAGAAGAGCAGCACTGGCTATTGAACTTCATTTTTCTCGGCTTGTCGTACATGTTGTACGTCACTGCGTTCTTGACGTTCGGAATTTCTGACCAACTTTGTGTGACCGTGTGTATGCAAGACAAGTTTGAGCCAACATCCGTTGATAAAAAACCATGGGATTTTGTTGTCGGAATGTCCAATCGTGTGTACAGGGCATAAGTGTATATTGATTGGTTTGCGTAAAAGTTATAGCGTCTACAAAATAGGAGATAGATTTATGGCATTTTTATTATTATTTTTATTTATTTTTTACTGGTATTGGCGGCGATCTGCAATTTTTTATCGGGACTGCGACATTATGGCGGACACATCGGACACTTTTGACACTATTTTGGGACCATTGTCATTTATACAGCGATCAGCGCTACAAATAGCCACTGATTACTGTATAAATGACACTAGCAGGGAAGGGGTTAACCACTAGGGGGTGATGAAGGGGTTAAGTGTGTCCTAGGGAGTGATTCTAACTATTGGGGGGGGGAATGGGCTCACTACAACATGACAGAGATCACTGATCCCGATGAAAGGGAGCAGTAGATCCCTGTCATGTTGCTAGACAGAACAGGGAAATGCCTTGTGTACATAGGCATCTCCCCGTTCTGCCTCTCCTCGCCGCAATCGCGGGCCGCCAGCGAACATCGAGTTTGTGGGACCCACGGGCGTGATCACGTGGCGGGCATGCCCAATAGGTTGCAAATTCGAAGGGTTGTACAAGTATGCCCATTTGCCTGCCTGTGCCATTCTGCTGACATATATGTGTGTGCGGCGGTCGGCAAGTGGTTAAGGGCAATCTCTCCAATGGGACGCGGATGGGATAAAAAAAACTGTCAGGGGTTATAACCTTCCTTTACTCTATCCCAGGGCTTCTCAACTAGGGTCCCTCCAGTTCCTATCCATAAACGCGATCGTCTGTAGCAATTCCGACGCGCAAAATTCCTACGCATGCTCAGAAACAATTGGACGCATGCTCGGAAGCATTGAACTTTATTTTCTCGGCTTGTCGTAGTGTTGTACGTCACCGTGTTCTTAACGGTCGAAAGTTCAGCGAACTTTTGTGTGACCGTGTGTATGCAAGGCAAGCTTGAGCGGAATTCCGTCGGAAAAGCCATCATATCTTTTTCCGACCAAAATCCCGATCGTGTGTACAGGGCAAAATAGGATAATATGAATATATTAGGTCAATACCATTGACCAAGCAGTCATGTAACAGCTTCCCATTCTGTTCTGCCAAAGTCGGTTTAGTCTGAGTTTGGACCAAACCCAGCTCATCCCTACTGCTGACCATTGCTACTGAAGCAGAAAGTAATAGAAAATCCTAAGTTTCAGAGTTGTCATACAGGCAACACATGAAGGTAGATCCGCCAATGGAGATAAATGTTCTGAGGACAACTGTTTAGGATGGGAATTCCCTTCAATCTGGAGAGACTTCCTCTTACTTCCTGTTGTATCTCCAAGACAGGAAATGAAGGGAAATCTCCCAAGCAGGACACAGACATCATAAAATAAACTGATAGAGGTTTTAGTCCTCCCCCTACTCTATCCAAAACCAATAATTAAAAGAGATTTTGGCTTTAGGTATACAGAACACATGCGGTTTAAAGTGTAGAAGTACAAACATGCCAAAATGAGGCATTAGAAGCTAAGAACCACATGTTTGGCTCTCAGATTATTCCAGATCTTGATGCTGTTTAGCAGCTGGAGAACAAGAAGATATCTGAGACTGCATTTTATGTGCAAAATCTCAAACTTTCTGCTGGATGGCATAGATTACTTACTATACATACATATCAATTTCCAGATTCAGTATATGCGGAGAAGAAATTATTCTGTGGCAAAGAAGGCAGAGTGCCAGCATTGAAATGAATGGCAGATGGTAACAAGTAAGTGTATGACACTCCCTCCTATGGGTGTAGTCCCTACTTCTATATCCAGCTCCGCAGTGTTATGCTACCCAAGCCATCTGTGTCCTAGTTTTCATGTTCTTCACCCTGTTTGTTTTGGATCAGGCTGAAGCCGGAAGACGTCTCATGTGGGTTCTTATTGCTTAAAAAAATGTGTGTAAATGAGATGTGTAAAAAAAACACCCAACTATTGCCAGTCGAGGAAGTTCAAGGAGATTAAAGTAATAATGTTGATGTGTGGGATGATCCAAAAATAAAATCTCCTTCAATAAACTGCTTGATGATCCAGTTCTAGAGTCTTCCCATTCCTGCCAGGAGATCTTCCGTGCAGCTAAGAGACTAATGCCCCGTAAACACGGTCGGACTTTGTTCGGACATTCCGACAACAAAATCCATGGATTTTTTCCGATGGATGTTGGCTCAAACTTGTCTTGCATACACACGGTCACACAAAGTTGTCAGAAAATCCGATCGATCTGAATGCGGTGACGTAAAACACGTACGTCGGGACTATAAACGGGGCAGAAGCCAATAGCTTTCATCTCTTTATTCATTCTGAGCATGCGTGGCACTTTGTGCGTCGGATTTGTGTACACACGATCGGAATTTCCGACAACTGATTTTGTTGTCGGAAAATTATATATCCTGCTCTCAAACTTTGTGTGTCGGAAAATGTGTGATGGAGCCCACACACGATCGGAATTTCTGACAACAAGGTCCTATCACACATTTTCCGTCGGAAAATCCGACCGTGTGTACGGGGCATAAGACCACTTTCACACGTGGGCCGCCCGCGTGTCAGCGCTAAAGCGGCGCTCATTTTAGCGGCGCTTTAGCGCTGTTCAATCGGCGCTTTTTAACCCCTGCTAGCGGTCAAAGAAGGGGTTAAAAACGCCCGTGTTGGAGCTTCGGAGGCGCTTCCCATTCATTTTAATGGGCAGGGGCATTTTGGGAACGCTGTATGCAGCGCTCCCAAACCGCCCCAAAGATGCTGCTTGCAGGACTTTTTCTAATGTCCCGCAAGCTCACCGCCCCCGTGTGAAAGTACTCGGGCTTTCACGTTCGGGCGGTATGGGAGGCAGTTTTCGGGTGCTTTACAGGCGCTATTTCTAGCGCTAAAATGCCTGAAAACTGCCTCAGTGTGAAAGGGATCTAATTGAAGTGAGGAACATTGAGGGTTATGTAAAAAGCACTACATGTGTACTATTAGTTTGACCATGTCTGCTAATACACAATTTAAGAAGAAATCAATACTGGATTATAAGGCCTAATGTACATTGCTGTTAGTAAACCGACGTTCAGAGGCAGTTGGATGCTTTTTTCAACTGCCCCTGAACTCATCCAATGTTATGTTGACATGTACACAGGTTCGTTTAATGTCATTTTTAGGCAGTTCCGGTTTCAGGCCTTTCTTTGAAGGCAAAAAAAATGAGTTCAGACGCCAACATTTCCAACGCCAAACGCGGTAACTCGCTTTTAGCCGCATTTTGTTTATAGGCGTTTTTAATTTTTGGCTATTTTGAAAAATAAATACATTTTCCAACGTTTCTAAACGCAAACGCGGCTAAACGCAGCAAAACTGACATTTTAAACATGGGTAAAGCCCCATACACACTATCAGATTTGCTGCTGATTTTTATCTTCAGATTTACCAAAACCATGTAGTGCGAGGGCCTGCCTGATTGCATACAAATTGAAACTCCTAAGGTTTGACCTCATATTATATGGTTTTGGTAAATCTGAAGGAAAATATCAGCAGAAAATCTGATAGTGTGTATGGGGCTTTACTATCTGTCAAGTTAAATTGTTCAGGAGAGGTAGTAAAAACATTACGTGTACATTAAGTCTAATGCCCCGTACACACGGTCGGATTTTCCGATGGAAAATGTCCGATCGGAGCGTGTTGTCGGAAATTCCGACCGTGTGTGGGCTCCATCGGACATTTTCCATCGGATTTTCCGACACACAAAGTTGGAGAGCAGGAGATAAAATTTTCCGACAACAAAATCCGTTGTCGGAATTTCCGATCGTGTGTACACAAATCCGACGGACAAAGTGCCACGCATGCTCAGAATAAATAAAGAGATGAAAGCTATTGGCCACTGCCCCGTTTATAGTCCCGACGTACGTGTTTTACGTCACCGCGTTCAGAGTGATCGGATTTTCCGACAACTTTGTGCGACCGTGTGTAGACAAAACAAGTTTGAGCCAACATCCGTCGGAAAAAATCCTAGGATTTTGTTGTCGGAATGTCCGAACAAAGTCCGACCGTGTGTACGGGGCATTAGCGTGTATGCAAAGGTTGCAAATGCACTATCCATTTATTTCACTTTATGCAGTACCTTCCAACCTGTTGCAAATATCATTCTATAGTTGTACAAAACCGATCATTATGGAATGCATCCATACACTATATTTTAGGCTACTTTCACACTGAGGCGCTTTACAGGCACTATAATGCTAAAAATGGTGCCTGCAAAGCACCTTGAAAGAGCCTCTCCTGTCACTCCAACGTGAAATCCTGAGGGCTTTCACACTGGAGCGGTGCACTTGCAGGACGGTAAAAAAAGTCCTGCAAGCCACATCTTTGCAGCACTGTAGGAGCGGTGTATAAACCGCTCCTAAAGCGCCCCTGGCCATTGAAATCAATGGGCAGCTCTGCCGACCGCCGGCAATGCTCCGCTGCAGCGGCGCTTTGCGCGCGGTTTTAACCCTTTTTCAGCCGCTAGCGGGGGTTAAAAGCGTCCCGCTAGTGGCTGGAAACCTCTGCAAAAACTACGGTAAAGCGCGCTAAAAATAGCGGCGTTTTACCACCGACGCCCCCAACACCCCAGTGTGAAAGTAGCCTTAATGTATACTTCCAGTCCTTCAGTTAAATCGGGATAACACTTTATGTTTGTTACATGTTCCTATTCATATAGCTTAAAGGGTAACCACTTTTGTAGGAGAAAAATATAGCAAATTTAGAGAAATAATAATATAACATATACAATTGCGACACAAGCAAAATTGCAAGCTAAAGCTTGCATTTGAGAGAAGAAACAAATGAAGGGAGAGATAGAAGGTACATTCTACGTATATTTAAAGAGTAACTCCACTTTTGTGAAAAAAACTTTCCTCTCTGGGTGATCTATGTACATGTTGTACAAGGATTTTAGCAAACTTCGTTGCAGATTCCTACTTTTTGTTATTCTGAAGAAATCGCTGTGTGTTTGGCTGTATCCATGTGGGAAAGTAAATCTAATGGGATTGGTTTCATAATTATCAGTCAGCTGTGGCACCTGCAAAGCTCTAATGAGGAAAGCTGCTGGGCCTGCATCCCTTTAGACCCCGTTTACACTGAAGCGCTGCTAAAACAGCGCTAAAGTGCCGCTCGTTTTTGCAGTGCTTTAGCTGCATTTTAGCAGCGCTTTTCTGGTGCTAGCGGGGCGTTTTTTTTTAAGGTCACTTGACAATGTGACCTCCAAAAATATCCAAAAATCACCCATTTTGAAGCACTTTTAATGAGCAGGGGAGTTTTTGGAGCACTCTTTACAGCGCTCCAAACTCGCCCCAAAGATGCTGCTTGCAGGACTTTTTCTAACGTCCTGCAAGCGCAGCGCCCCAGTGTGAAAGCACTCATGCAATTGAACAAGAGGCAGTTTTCAGGCGCTTTTCGGGCGCTATTTCTAGCGCTAAAACGGCTGAAAACTGCCTCAGTGTGAAAGGGTTCTTGAATGTGTTTCTATTGGGAGTATCTCACCAAAAATTACATTTTTGTTGCAGGGGATGCCTGAAATCTGACTTGTATTATAGTGCAGACTTCTGGGAAAATCAGTGAGACAATCTTGTGTAAGCAGAAAATGATGTTTCTGGGGGGCATTCTGTACATATTCTGTGTACAGAACACTTCCATGTAGCCATATTGCATTTTCTGAAAATTCCAGCGTCTGCAGATTGAAAAGGAACGGTAATTGTGAATAACATTCTATTACAATATGACTTGTATCGCAATTGTATATGCTATATTATTTTTTCTTTATTTGCTATTTTTTTTCCCTACGAAAGTGAAGTTAACCTTTAAGCTTATTACATTTATTTTAGTTTATTAAAAAAAATGTAAGTTTAGTGTCACTTTAATGTTTACCCTGTTTGTACTGAGTTGGTAGGTCTCATTATCAGCTGTAAACTAGATTTGAATACGTTCTGTTTTAACAATGGATTAAATATATAAAAAATAAAAAAACAGACTCTTCCTCCAGCTCAGGTTTATATCGAGGTAAGGACCTTCAGTTACGGAGCTGGAAGAAGTATCAGGAGACATCAGAGCTAGTTTCCTCTGCCATGGTGGCAGATGGGACTTGTAGTTTTTTCATTCACATATCTGATATGAGGAGAACCCCTGAATTTTGTAAGTGAGGAGGGGGGCAGTTTGAAAGTGGGGGACTGTGGACTTCGACCATGTATCATGTCCCAAATTAAATATGGCTGTAACATGAACATAATCTGAGAAAATGGACTAATGCCACATACACATGATCGGAATTCTCGTCGGAAAGATATGACGGCTTTTCCGACGGGATTCTGCTCAAGTTTGCCTTGCATACACACGGTCAGGAAAAAGTTCGCTGAAATTACGACCGTCAAGAAAGCAGTGATGTACTACACTACGACGAGCTGAGAAAATGAAGTTCAATGCCTCCGAGCATGCGTCGAATTGTTTCCGAGCATGCGTAGGAATTTTGCACGTCAGAATTGCCACAGACGATCGCATTTTCGGATAGGAACTTTTCCCGACCGAAAAATTGAGAGCATTCTCTCAATCTTTCGCTGGCTGGTATAAAGGCCAGCAAAAAAATGATGGAGCATACACACACGATCGCATTTTCCGATGAAAAACTCTCATCGGTCTTTTGCGGGCCGAAATTCCGATCGTGTGTATGCGGCATTACAGAACAGGAGCCCTGAAATACTTAAAATGTATTATATGCTAAAGAGTGGAAACTGAGTCTTATCCCTCCACTTTCATTTTTAAATTGTTAAGAATAGCTTGCAATCTGTTCAAAGGCTTGCTCAAAAGAAACAACTAAAAGGTAGGAAATATTTAAAATATATATGTATATATTATAAGAAAAAAAGCTGTGCTAAATACTGATGATCAAAAATGTGACCTAAAGAATATTCATCTAAAAATAGATATGAACACCTCCTTGTGTCGCACTAATATATGAATAATTAAATGCATTCACAAGTGAAATGTGCAGAATAAACATAAAAATGTATATAA
This sequence comes from Lithobates clamitans, assembly GCA_037952925.1. Classification (NCBI taxonomy): domain Eukaryota; kingdom Metazoa; phylum Chordata; class Amphibia; order Anura; family Ranidae; genus Lithobates; species Lithobates clamitans. Next base: position 233,890 of record JBBGZY010001990.1, on the reverse strand, counting down.
TAAATACAAATATATATATATATATATATATATATATATATATATATATATAATATATATAATAGAGTCCCGTCCAATATATTTATAATTGGGTATGTATGCTGTGTGAATGGGAACACATAACATACATACAGTGGGATTTTCTTTAAATTTGACTGCAAAAGTGAAAATACACTTTATACAGTATCTTCTTGCACTTTAGTATTTGCTGTTTGTATTTGCTGTTTTTCTAATGGATGTCAAATGACCATCTAAATGGTTAATTAAGTTTCCACTTTAATGAGTAATGAACATTTTTTTTTTAAGAATAACTGTCAAAATGTTTTGGCAGAGTGGATTGTTATATTTTTGGAAAGTGAAGATTCTTTTTTGGGTGCTGAAGGAAAAATTCTTGTCTTACAGACTGATGTGTTTGTATTAAATCTGTCTTGTGTTTGATGTGTTGTATTTCTATAACAGATCAGTGACCCTGAACAGATTTGATTTATAGTTTAAAAAAAAAATGGTTAGTTTGATCGGAACAGATTACGTTCAGTATGTTTCTTGGCACAGGTAACTGATGGAAACCATACAGAAAACAGAGTAAGCAGGACTGTTATTGCAGTGGAAATTACATTTCTGTAAATACTACTCACTATACATAATTACAATGTTCCCGCTTGAAACAATGTAACTACAGTATCTCACAAAAGTGAGTACACCCCTCACATTTTTGTAAATATGTTATTTTCATGTGACAACACTGAAGAAATGACACTTTGCTACAATGTAAAGTAGTGAGTGTACAGCTTGTATAACAGTGTAAATTTGCTGTCCCCTCAAAATAACTCAACACACAGCCATTAATGTCTAAACCACTGGTAACAAAAGTGAGTACACCCCTAAGGGAAAATGTCCAAATTGGGCCCAAAGTATCAATATTTTGTGTGGCCACCATTATTTTCCAGCACTGCCTTAACCCTCTTGGGAATGGAGTTCACCAGAGCTTCACAGGTTGCCACTGGAGTCCTCTTCCACTCCTCCATGACGATATCACGGAGTTGGTGGATGTTAGAGACCTTGTGCTCCTCCACCTTCCATTTGAGGATGCCCCACAGATGCTCAATAGGGTTTAGGTCTGGAGACATGCTTGGCCAGTCCATCATCTTTACCCTCAGCTTCTTTAGCAAGGCAGTGGTCATCTTGGAGATGTGTTTGGGGTCGTTATCATGTTGGAATGCTGTCCTGCGGCCCAGTCTCTGAAGGGAGGGGATCATGCTCTGCTTCAGTATGTCACAGTACATGTTAGCATTTATGGTTCCCTCAATGAACTGTAGCTCCCCAGTGCCGGCAGCACTCATGCAGCCCCAGACCATGACACCCCCACCACCATGCTTGACTGTAGGCAAGACACACTTGTCTTTGTACTCCTCACCTGGTTGCCGCCACACACACTTGACACCATCTGAACCAAATAAGTTTATCTTGGTCTCATCAGACCACAGGACATGGTTCCAGAAATCCATGTCCTTAGTCTGCTTGTCTTCAGCAAACTGTTTGCGGGCTTTTTTGGGCATCATCTTTAGAAGAGGCTTTTTTCCTGAGACGACAGCCATGCAGACCAATTTGATGCAGCGTGCGGCGCATGGTCTGAGCACTGACAGGCTGACCCCCCACCCCTTCAACCTCTGCAGCAATGCTGGCAGCACTCATACGTCTATTTCCCAAAGACAACGTCTGGATGTAACGCTGGGCACGTGCACTCAACTTCTTTGGTCGACCATGGTGAGGCTTGCTCTGAGTGGAACCTGTCCTGTTAAACCGCTGTATGGTCTTGGCCACCATGCTGTAGCTCAGTTTCACAGTCTTGGCAATCTTCTTATAGCCTAGGCCGTCTTTATGTAGAGCAATAATTTTTTTTTTTTCAGATCCTCAGAGTTCTTTGCCATGAGGTGCCATGTTGAACTTCCAGTGACCAGTATGAGAGAGTGAGAGCGATAACACCAAATTTAACACACCTGCTCCCCATTCACACCTGAGACCTTGTAACACTAACGAGTCACATGACACCGGGGAGGGAGAATGGTTATTTGGGCCCAATTCGGACATTTTCACTTAGGGGTGTACTCACTTTTGTTGTCAGCAGTTTAGACATTAATGGCTCTGTGTTGAGTTATTTTGAGGGGACAGAAAATTTATACTGCTATACAAGCTGTACACTCACTACTTTATATTGTAACAAAGTGTCATTTATTCAGTGTTGTCACATGAAAAGATATAATAAAATATTTACAAAAATGTGAGGGGTGTACTCACTTTTGTGAGATACTGTATCTATGGTATATATACCATACCTGGCCAATGCCCCTGGAACCTGGAAATAAATGGTGTTAAACCCAAAAACAAACATTTTTTTATTGCAGCTTACCTATTCTTAGATGTGATGGCTGCATCATTATTTTAGGCTTTCTTTCCATTATTTTCATCTGGTGATCTGGCCAGTAAGCTTTCCGCCGGTCAAAACGTTCCTATCCCAAACGTGATTCTTCCACGTTCAGGAGAGGGAGGTTGAAACTCCCTTAACTACAGCAGTTCCTAGACGCAACTAAAAGCCATTGTATTTTATGCAGTTGAGTTTAGGAGCTTTGGCAAAAAAATGCCAAAAGCTCCTACACTCAAGTTTAGGATCTGTAGTGTACATGAAGCCTAATACTTCCCACCTCCCAAACTGATAATGCTGCTGTCCAAAGGTGCCCCCTGTTAGACATGTGCACTGACAAAAAATGTGTTTGTTTTCGTTTCATTCATTTATATATTTCTTTATTTTACGGGTAATTCATAAATTCATACGTTCGTACGTTCGGAAATTTGTACATTTACACATTCGCACATTCGTAAATTAGGAAATTCGTATATTCGTACATTTGTACATTTGTAAATTAGAAAATTCGGACATTTGTAAATTTAAAATTTGAAAATCCAAAAACCCGAAAATTCGAAAATCTGAAATAGTAACTAACTATTAAATTATAGGTATTGGAATTTCCTTTCAAATTTGGCTGTTAGTGAACATAACGAATACGAATTTATCCAAAGTTACGAATTATCCAAAATAACGAATGCTGCATCTAAACAAATGGAATGGAACAAATTAATAATAAATAATAATAATAAAAAGGTTTTATTATTATTATTGTTATTTATTATTAATTTATTACGTTCCATTTGTTTAGATGCGGCATTCGTTATTTCGGATAATTCGTAACTTTGGATAAATTTGTATTTGTTACGTTCACTAACAGCCAAATTTGAAAGGAAATTCCAATACCTATAATTTAATAGTTAGTTACTATTTCCGATTTTCGAATTTTCGGGTTTTTGGATTTTCAAATTTCAAATTTACAAATGTCCGAATTTTCTAATTTACAAATGTAAGAATATACGAATTTCCTAATTTGCGAATGTACGAATGTACAAATTTCCGAACGTACGAAGGTATGAATTTATGAATATTAGAATGTACGAATTTACGAATTGTCCGAAAAACCCGAAAAACTTATTGCCACTAGTAATAATCATTATGTTCTCCCAGCAGGAATGGCTCCCACATCGGGAGAACCCAAAAGCTCCTCAGAACAGTGTTGATGGTGGAATTAGGCGATTTTCTTTCCTGCAGTCTGTAGTTGCAGGAAAGAAAACTGCACCATCTATGGCCTGTCTAATGCCGCGTACAGGCGATCGGAATTTCCGACAATAAATGTTTGATGTGAGCTTGTTATCAGAAATTCCGTCCGTGTGTTGGCTCCATCGAACATTTTCTGACTGAATTTCCGACAACAAAAATTTGAGAGCTGGATCTCAAATTTTCCGACAACAAAAATCCGTTGTCAGAAATTCCGATCGTGTGTAGACAATTCCGACACACAAAATTCCACGCCTGCTCGGAATCAAGCAGACACACTGGCTATTGAACTTCCTTTTTCTAGTCCCGTTGTACGTGTAGTACATCACCGCGTTCTTGACGTTCAGAATTTCCGACAACATTTGTGTGACCGTGTGTATGCAAGACAAGTTTGAGCCAACACCCGAAGGAAAATAATCCACGGTTTTGTTGTTGGAATGTCCGATCGTCTGTACGCGGCATTAGTCTCCGGGCTCTCTCTTACCCTCCACCATTGTCTCTCTCTGCTCCAGCCCGTTGTGTGCCTGTAGCAGAGCTTCAGATGAGACTCCTCCAGTCACAGGCAGGCAGGTGCACATTCATAATCAAAGAACGTTATCTCTGCTGCCAGAATGGTGGTGTAATCTATTGGTGATTGAAGGTTCTGAACACATGCATATATTAGAGTAGGCCTTTATTTCGATAAAGGATTCATTTTCTGCATAGCAGTCGCTTGCTTGGCTCGCCAAGCCTTATATGATGGCAGCAATATCAAATTCACTTACAAAAAATCAAAAGGGGTTGTGTCCTAAAGGAGAACTTGAGTCAATATTTTCAGGCTGATTTACTAAAGAAGTTAAAAATGTTTTTACAATAAATGACTTACTTCTTTTAGCCATTTGTTTCGCTTCTTTACGTACTGAACAGGTGCAATAACACTTGCAGCAATAGGCACAGTAAGTCTTGCTGTAGCAGATGCAATTACAACCCTTAACCACTGTAATTTAACCCCCTGCATGACCAGGCCATTTTTTGCGATACGGCACTGCGGTACTTTAGCTGACAATTGCGCGGTCGTGCGATGCTGTACCTAAAAAAAAATGTATGTCCTTTTTTTCCCACAAATAGAGCTTTCTTTTGGTGGTATTTGATCACCTCTGTGGTTTTTATTTTGTGCGCAATAAACAAAAAAAGACAGACAATTTAAATAAAAAAAACAATACTTTTTACTTTCTGCTATAATCATATCCAAAAACAAAAATTCAAAAATTTAATTTCTTCATAAATTTAGGTCAATATGTATTTTGGTGCATATTTTTGGTAAAAAAAATCCTAATAATCGTATATTGATTGGTTTGGGCAAAAGTTATAGCATCTACAAACTATGGGATATTTTTATTTTTTACCAGTAATGGCGGCGATCAGGAACTTAAAGTAGGACTGCGATATTGCGGTGTTCATTCTGACACTAACTGACACTTTTTGGAGACCAGTGACACTAATACAGTGATCAGTGCTAAAAAATATGCACTGTCTCTGTACTAATGACACTGGCTGGAAAGGGGTTAACATCAGGGGCGATCAAAGGGTTAACTGTGCTTTTATAGTTAAATTGTGTTTTTCTATACTGTGTGATATGCTTTTACTAGGGGAAGAGATGGAATTTATTTGTGCTTTGCAAGGACACAATTTCCATCACTTCCCTCCTATCAGAATGGCGATCTGCCTTGTTTACATAGGCAGATCGCCGTTCTGCATCTCTGCCGATTGGCGGGTGCCGGCATACATTGGGTACTGTGCACCTGCCGGTTGGCTTCCACTGTGTGTAATCACAGCGGAAGCACGCCCCCTACCCAGAAGTGTTGGATCACATATATATGTATATATATATATATATATATATATATATATATATATATATATATATGTGAACCGGTGCACAGGTGAAACTGTAAAACAGTAAAACTGCTATAGGGCGGACCTGAAGCGTTTACCGACACAGGTAAAGATAAGCATTGAAGATAAACCAGCATGGCGGCACACAGAGAAGACAGGAAGGCCTGCATTGGCAATTCCGGAGACCTGTGTCTTGAGGGTGTAAAATGATATCCCTAGGCTTGCCCTCCTCACTTTCCCTAGCACTCAATCTCTCTTCTTGACAGAGCAGGTTCCTGTTACTACACTAACCACTCGAAAAATACATGCCAAACCCTGGCAGGGTCCCCTATTTAAAAAAGCTGCCCCAACCAAGATGGCTACAGAAGGTCACCAGGGATTGCAGGGTCCAATAGGACAGCTGATTTCCCCTTGACGTTTATGGTGGCTCTAGAGGGAAAACCCCCTCTGTGTCTCCACTTCATCAATGTAGCGGCAGACGCCACCTGCTGAATAGAGCAAGGACTACAACTGACTACACTGATGTCACCAAGACCAATGTAGGGTCCATAGCCCTAAAATGGACATGATGACATCACAGGAACGTCAACAACTGGAGCATGGAGGAGTGACGGCTGCTGGAGGGGTGGAGGATTAGGTAAGTAAAAGCGCTTTTACTCTCTCCTAGACTTAATGAGCCCCACTGCACTTAAGTTTCCCAGAGCTGGACTTTAAGTACCTACTTACCTATTTTATCTGAACAGGATTGGATAATTTAAGTGAATATTCACAGATTTCCCCTTAGAAAATCAGCCTCTAAATCTCCAGTTTTGGCTAGAAAAGAACAGCCACACTATGGGGGTTATTTACTAAAGGAAAATCCACTTTGCACTACAAGTGCACTTGGAAGTGCAGTCGCTGTAGATCCGAGGGGGACATGCAAGGAAAATAAAAAACAGCATTTTTGCTTGCATATGATTGGATGATAAAATCAGCAGAGCTTCCCCTCATTTCAGAGCTTCCCCTCAGATCTACAGCGATCTACAGTGACTGCTCTTACAAGTGCACTTTTAAGCGCACTTGCAGTGCACTTGTAGTGCAGAGTGGATTTGCCCTTAGTAAATCAACCCCAATATGTTGGGTTTTTGTTGCTGGGGAGGTTTCCCCCCCTCATTTTCTCATCCCAGAGGCACAACAGGAAGTGAGTGGAAATCTCCCACCTTTGACAGTTGTCAATGAAATAGGTTGAACAAGAATGGAAGATTGGAAATAATCTCCCTAGTAGGGTCACAGGTTAAGGCCGGGTTCACACTTGGATCGCCACATCCAATTCGCAATAGCAGGAGATTGTGACCGGCTCTCTATGGAGCTTGTTTAAACATCTCTGATGCGGCTCCAGTGTGAAGTTGCACAGGAGCCCTGTGCGTCTTTTGGTCCATTTTAGGTCCGAATTCAGCCCAAAATTTGAACTGAAATCGGACCTGAAACGGTGAACCAGGACGCACAGGACCCCTGCTGCATAGCTCCCAACTGTCCCTGATTTCGAGGGACTGTCCCTGTTTAGGAGCAATGTCCCTCTGTCCCTCATTCCTCCTCATTTGTCCCTCATTTTGGTCTGATCTATATAGCAGACTATAGACTATAGACTCCTGCATTTCTGCGGTGGCTCCCGCACACCCGCAAGTGCCTCCCCATCTCCTTGGAATGATCGGTGCGGTGGCTGTCCCTCCTGCTGTGCACCGATCGTCCCCAGCTTCTCTGTGTACTCCTCCCCGTCCCACTCCATCCCCCCTCGCCCCCCGCAACCGGCTCCCCTCCTCTCCTCTCCCACAGGCTGCGGGGGGGGGGGGTCTAGTAATTGGACACAGTGAGTGAGATCGCTCCTGTGTCCTGTGATTACTGAGCAAACTGTGATAAACTGTGTTTACTCTGCTCAGTTTATGAATGGACAGGAGCCTCTGTCTCCTGTTTATTCATCTTTAGTGCTGAGAAAGGGACTGGGGAATGTGTCCTCAGTCCCTTTGTTTGTCTCAAAGGGGAGATGTCAGGGGTCTGTTTAGACCCCTGACATCTCACCAAAGCCCCCCTGCAAAAAGTAAAAAATAAAATATTGTAAAAAAAAAATCTAAAAAGTGTAAAAAAAAAAAAAAAAAGCATTGTGAAAAAAAATTAAAAACAAATTAAAATGTAAAAAAATAAATTATTAAAAGTAAAAAAAACTACTGACACCGTCCACTGCCACCCACCCACTTCCCCAGAAGCACTGCAAAAAAATAAAGTGATTTAAATAATATTTTGCCGCTTGCCACCTCTCTGAAATGAGAGGATGTCTGATATAGATGTATATAAAATGCACTTTTTATCTATCAAAAAGTGTCTTCCAGCACCTTTCATCTGATTTCTAAATTTTGCTTCATTTATAAATTGCAAAAGCCAATATAAAGGAATAGTAGTGGTAAAAAAAAGCACTTGTGGGTTTAACCAATCTTGTTTTGTTTTTTTGTACAATTCTCCTTTAAGGGGGCGTGGCAAGGGGTGTGTCCTATGCCTGCATACTTTTGCTGATAGGTGTCCCTCAGTCCCATCTCAAAAAGTTGGGAGGTATGCTTACAGTAAGCCGCATTGGCATGCAGGTGCTTTTTTGCACAATACATATAGAGCATGGCATTGCTCCTCTCCCCTCTGCTAGTATATTTTATATAATTTATTAATTTGGGATTCAGTTACACCAGTGTGCTATGGTAATACATACATTACAGTGCACAGCAATGCAGCAGTTGCAGGTTCGATTTTCAGTCCACTGAGGTGAGTTGGCATTGCAGGGGACCTTACCCAATTTACACAACCTCTAACCTTTATACTAAGTGGCCATTATGCTGAGTATGTTACGTTTTTGGATTGATATTGTTACTGATTTCTTCTACTTTGCGGTTGTGGTTTCCCCCTTGATAATGAAGGTTTACTGTTACTCTAGTGACACTTGACCGGGTTGTTTTATGTGTGGCTGATCCTTATTGATCTCCCACTGAATATCACACTCTGTATACATATGTTAGCTTCGCCCATTGTTCTATTATCATTCCGTAGCAAAAAAATAGCACATTTTAGAAAATCCATCCGGGCAATGATGGTTGACTTGGGAAAGCTGGCAGATAGTAAGTCAAATTGTTGGTCGGATGGATTTTAGCAATTTTTTAAAATATATTATTTTGTTGCTACGGATTAAATAAAGAAGAGGGTGATATTTTCTGTTGTATCTTATACATGGATGAAATATACACGAGGGCACCAATACTTGTAAAGAATACACATTTGTGCCTGGGTATCTCCTATGGCAATCATCCTTAACCACTTCAGCCTCGGAAGATTTTACCCCCTTCCTGACCAGAGCACTTTTTGCGATTCGGCACTGCGTCGCTTTAACAATTGTGCCGTCGTGTGACGTTGTACCCAAACAAAATTGACGTCCTTTTTTTACCAAAAGTAGAGCTTTCTTTTGGTGGTATTTGATCACCTCTGCGGTTTTTATTTCTTGCGCAATAAACAAAAAAAGAGCGACAATTTTGAAAAAAATGCAATATTTTTTACTTTTTGCTATAATAAATATCCCCCAAAATTATATAAAAAAAACTAATTTTTTCTTCAGTTTAGGCCGATATGTATTCTTCTACATATTGTTGGTTAAAAAAAATCGCAATAAGTGTATACTGATTGGTTTGCGCAAAAGTTATAGTGTCTACAAAATAGGTAATAGTTTTATGTCATTTTTATTATTATTATTTTTTTATTAGTAATGGTGGTGATCTGCAATTTTTTTTGTGACTGCGACATTATGGTGGACACATCGGACACTTTTGACACTATTTTGGGACCATTGGCATTTATACAGCGATCAGTGCTATAAAAATGCACTGATTACTGTGTAAATGACACTGGCAGGAAAGAGGTTAACCACTAGGGGGCGATGAAGGGGTTAAATGTGTCCTAGGGAGTGATTCTAACTGTGGCGGGGAGGGGCTACCTCGGACATGACAGCGATCACTGCTCCACATCACAGGGAGCAGTGGATCTCTGTCATGACACAAGGCAGAACGGGGAAATGCCTTGTTTACATAGGCATCTCCCGGTTCCTCCTCTCCACACTGCAATCGCGGGCCGCCGGAGAACATAGAGTTCGCCCGAAAGGTGGAAAATTTAAAGGGCTGTACTTCTGTATGCCCATTTGCCTGCCTGTGCCATTGTGCCGACCTACATCTGTGTGCGGTGGTCGGCAAGTGGTTAAAATGATTAAAAAATTAAAAAATTCCAAAAAAACTTCCTTCTTTTGCTCTCAGCTTCCTCCTAATCTCCAAATTCCTTTTTTTCACTTCTGTGATCCCACTTCCTATTAGAAGGAGGCTACATTCATTCTCCATGGCCCCACTGTATGTAGGAACATAGCTACCCACGTTCGCTCGCTCCCGAGATGGATTACCGTATATACTCGAGTATAAGTCGAATTTTTCAGCACATTTTTTTGTGCTGAATGTGCCCCCCTCGACTTATACTGGAGTCAAGCACTTTTCTGCAGCAAAAAATTTCATTTTCCGAACCGACTTTGGGGCCCTGTATCTCAGGGCCACTTGGTGCTAGGAACCCCAAATTTGGTGTGGAAACCCAGTGGAAATGGTACCACAACATATCCAAAGCTGGGGTTCCTAGCACTAAGTGGCCCTGAGATATGAGGCCCCAAAACCGGTTCGGAAAATGTCATTCTCTGCTGCAGAAAAGTGCTTGACATTTTCTGAAACGATTTTGGGGCCCCATATCTCAGGGCCACTTGGTGCTAGGAACCCCAAATTTAGAGTGCAAACCCAGTGGAACTGGTACCATAACATATCCAAAGCTGGGGTTCCTAGCACTAAGTGGCCCTGAGATATGGGGCCCCAAAACCGGTTCGGAAAATGTCATTCTCTGCTGCAGAAAAGTGCTTGGCATTTTCTGAACTGATTTTTGGGGCCCTGTATCTCGAGGCCACTTGGTGCTAGAAACCCCAGCTTTGGAAATTTTATGGTGCTAGTTCCAGTGGGTTTGCACACCAAATTTGGGGTTCCTAACACTACACAACCACACAACCGAGATACGGGGCCCCAAATTTGGTCAACTGTGTCCATCTGCAGCAATGTCATTTCGGGACCCTTTGGGTTCAGAGACCCCAAGTTTTGGCTGCAGCTAGGGGGCATCTAGGAACCCTTAACTACCGAGTTTGAAGTTCAGGGGACCTACGGCTGCAAATGGGCACAGTGATGCTGCAAATGGGCATTGTTGACCCTCTTTTCCACTTACAGTAGCTGTGCATTTCTCACCCTCGTCTTATACTCGGGTCACTAAGTTTTTCCCATTTTTTTGTGGTAAATTAGGGCCTCGACTTATACTCGGAACGACTTATACTCGAGTATATACGGTATATGTAGTGTACATAGAGCAGTGCATACAGTATGACCACAACTAACATGCACGGCTTCTTCAAAACAAATCTAGCACCCTCCTAGTTAGGCTGCTAGTTTAAATTTAATTTTTGTCTTTTTCTGTAGTCAGAGGAGCAGTGTTTGCTTGGTCTGTTCAGGGCTTCTCCCTGCCTCTAGATCAGGGGTATCATTGCGGGTCGCATCAGCATTATGATTGCTTTTAAAGGGCACCCCACTCCCCCTTGTCAAAAGACCCCCCACCATCAGAGGTCAAGAGTCCCCTACCATCCCTTAAATCACAGTGCCTCCCCCTTACCTTGTGTTGCTGCCAGGCAGAATCTGGGGGCAGAGCTCGGAAGCAGAAAGTGCAGGGTCTGGAGGAGGACCAGAGGAGGGCTGGAGTCAGCTGCCGGAGTCTGCCGAATGCTGAGACCAGGGGAGACAGAGAGGATGGGGTGCTGCAGCTGCACCGAGAAGTGCAGGATCTGGTGGAATATTTCTGTCCTCCTCTCTGCTGCTGACTGCTGAGACAAGGAGGGGGCGGAGACAAAGGGTGGTGCCGCAGCTGCAGAAAAGCTGCGAGGGACACATGAAATGGCCTGCCGGGCCAGATTCAGCCCACGGGCCTTGTGTGTGACACATATGCTCTAGAGGAAGTTTCTGGAGTTTAGGGAGGGAGCAATCAAATGACCTGCCTGAATATTGTGCAGGGCCTAGCCAATCCATGGGGAGGTTTACCCAGATGGTGGGTGGTGAATAGTCTGGAGCCCTGAGAATGTTTTTTTTCGTCCCTGCGGGGGGATTGGAGCTGTGAGTGGAATAGAGAAGGGGCTGCTTAATCCTGAAGCCTCTTTTGCAGGATGTTGGACTACTGTACAATCAACTGCCTCTATGCATAGCTCCCAACTGTCCCTGATTTGGAGAACTGTCCCTCTGTCCCTCTTTCCTCCTCATTTGTCCCTCATTTTGGTCTGATCTATATAGTTGTATATAAAATGCACTTTTTATCTATCAAAAAGTGTTTCCCAGTGCTAAACTTTTCATCTGATTTCTAAATTGCTGCATTTGTAAATTCCAAAAGCCAATATAAAGGAATAATTGTGGTAAAAAAAAGCACTTGTGGGTTTAGCCAATCTTATTTTTTTGTACAATTCTCCTTTAAGGGGGCGTGGCAAGGGGTGTGTCCTATACCTGCATACTTTTGCTGATAGGTGTCCCTCATTCCCATCTCAAAAAGTTGGGAGGTATGTCTATGCACTGACCCTGCTCCAGGATTCTGTGAGTAGAGACCCCTTACTTGAGCTCAAACCTACTTCATGGTCCCCAGCTGTGAACCTATAGACTGTTCCAGTCTGCCTGTTACATGTGCAGCTGTCATTGACTATGAAGTGTCCTCTGCAGAATTGTGCTCAACTTTTTTGGAGTATCCCATTCCCCGTTGTCCTCCCTCTTGTTACAGGTTTCTTCAGGAATAAATACTAAAAAGACATCCCCTAGACTGTTTACTGAGGCGGAATGAATGGGCTGTTGCGGTGTGCCTGGCTGCCTCTGCACTGTTTGGGGAAAGAACCTGTTAAATCTACAGCGGCCACTTTTGGGGTAGAGCTACAGAAATGAAAGTGGGGGGTAGGTGGTAGGTTTGGGCGCTCATGGTGAACATTACAAGAAGGAAAAAAACATTAAGAAACAAATTCATGAAAAATAGATTACCGGGTCATTAAATAGTGGATGTGTATGGATTCTTTTTGGAGAATAAGGATATTTATTGTTTAGTGTCACTTTAAGACACCTGCCTCCATCTCCCCCGATATACACTACATTATCAAAAGTATTGTGACACCTGCCTTTACACACACATAAACTTTAATGGCATCCCAGTCTTATGCCCCGTACACACGGTCGGATTTTCTGACGGAAAATGTGTGATAGGACCTTGTTGTCGGAAATTCCGACCGTGTGTGGGCTCCATCACACATTTTCCATCGGAATTTCCGACACACAAAGTTTGAGAGCAGGCTATAAAATTTTCCGACAACAAAATCCGTTGTCGGAAATTCCGATCGTATGTACACAAATCCGACGCACAAAGTGCCACGCATGCTCAGAATAAATTAAGAGACGAAAGCTATTGGCTACTGCCCCGTTTATAGTCCCGACATACGTGTTTTACATCACTGCGTTTAGAACGATCGGATTTTCCGACAACTTTGTGCGACCGTGTGTATGCAAGACAAGTTTGAGCCAACATCGTCGGAAAAAATCCATGGATTTTGTTGTTGGAATGTCCGATCAATGTCCGACCGTGTGTATGCGGCATTAGTCTGTAGGGTTCTTTATTGAGTTGGCCCACCCTTTGCAGCTATAACAGCTTCTCTTCTGGGAAGGCTGTCCACAAGGTTTAGGAGTGTGTCTATGGGAATGTTTGACCATTCTTCCAGAAGCACATTTGTGAGGTCAGGCACTGATGTTTGATGCCCCTTTTTGTTTCAACATGACTGTGCACCAGTGCACAAAGCAAGGTCCATAAAGACATGGATGAGCGAGTTTGGGGTGGAGGAACTTGACTGGCCTGCACAGTCCTGACCTCATCCTGACAGAATGACTTTGGAATGAATTAGAGCGGAGACTGCGAGCCAGGCCTTCTTGTTCAACATCAGTGCCTGACCTCACAAATACATTTCTGGAAGAATGGTCAAACATTCCCATAGACTCACTCCTAAACCTTGTGGACGGCCTTCCAAGTAGAGTTGAAACTGTTCTAGCTGCAAAAGGTGGGCCAACTCCATACTGAACCCTACGGACTAAGACTGGGATGCCATTAAAGTTCATGTGGGTGTAAAGGCAGACGTCATAATACTTTTGATAATGTAGTGTAGCTAACTTCCTTTTGGTCACCTTTGTCAACCTGTTTGTCTACCAGAGACCTCATTTAAAAGCCTTGTGTAAAGCTGGATACACACTAACAACTTTCTTTAGATTTTTTCCATTAGATTTACCAAAACCATATAATATGAGGTCAAACCTAAACACTTTCAATTTGTATGCAATCAGGCAGGCCCTTGCAATATATAGTTGTAGGTAAATCTAAATGAAATCTAACAACAAAAGTTGTATAGTGTGTATCCAGCTATATTTTCAGCATTATTTATGTACCGTATATACTCGAGTATAAGTCGTTCCGAGTATAAGTCGAGGCCCTAATTTACCACAAAAAAAATGGGAAAAACTTATTGACCCGAGTATAAGACGAGGGTGAGAAATGCACAGCTACTGTAAGTGGAAAAGAGGGTCAACAATGCCCATTTGCAGCATCACTGTGCCCATTTGCAGCCATAGGTCCCCTGAACTTCAAACTCGGTAGTTAAGAGTTCCTAGATGCCCCCCGGCTGCAGCCAAAATTTGGGGTCTCTGAACCCAAAGGGTCCCGAAATGACATTGCTGCAGATGGACACAGTTGACCGAATTTGGGGCCCCGTATCTCGGGGCCACTTAGTGCTAAGAACCCCAAATTTGGTGTGCCAACCCAGTGGAACTAGCACCATATTATGTCCAAAGCTGGGGTTTCTAGCACGAAGTGGCCCCAAGATACAGGGCCCCAAAAATCAGTTCAGAAAATGTCAAGCACTTTTCTGCAGCAGAGAATGACATTTTCCAAACCGGTTTTGGGGCCCCGTATCTCAGGACCACTTGGTGCTAGGAACCCCAGATTTGGATATATTATGGTACCAGTTCCGCTGGATTTGCAAACCAATTTTGGGGTTACTAGTACCAAGTGGCCCTGAGATATGGGGCACCAAAGTCGGTTCAGAAAATGAATTTTTTTGCTGCAGAAAAGTGCTTGACTCGAGTATAAGTCGAGGGGGGCACTTTCAGCACAAAAAAATGTGCTGAAAAATTCGACTTATACTCGAGTATATACGGTATATGGGGACAGTATGGAGATTGTGGAGGATGTTTTTATATGACTTTATGGTTTGGGTTTTCTATATTGTGCTTTGTCCTCAAATTGGTTTCAGACCATAATAAAGTAATTATATTTTACTCAATTGTGGTGCGGCATTTTGCCTTTAGGACCTCTTGGTGTTTTTTTTTTCCTTTTCAGCAATAAAAATCTGACAGAGGTTTTAAGCCTTTCCAAGTCTGAATACGAGGAAAAAAAGTTTTTTGGCTGGAGTTCTCAGACAGATAACAATAACTCCAGATTAGGTAGTAAGGGCTACAGCTGTTATAGAGGCCCATAGCACAGGAGTCCACAACACAGAGCACAATATATCTGAAATATAGTTTTATTAGAGCAGAACATATACAACGAACGTACTTTATTCTGAATTTAGCACCAGCTACAGAGGATACAATTACCAAAGACATTGGTTACTTTGAAAGCAGCTGCATTTGGCGGTGTTAATTGGTGTTTTTAACATAAGGATGTCTTTAGCTCTGGTTGGTAATAGTGGGATTACCTTAACCACTTGCCTACTGGCACTTACACCCCCTTCCTGCCCAGGCCATTTTTCAGCTTTCAGCGCTGTTGCACTTTGAATGACAATTGCGCGGTCGTGCTACACTGTACCCAAACAAAGTTTTTATAATTTTCTTCACACAAATAGAGCTTTCTTTTGATGGTATTTAATCACTGCTGTTTTTTTTATTTTTGACAAAAAAAAAGACCAAAAATTTTGAAAAAAAATGTTTTTTACTTTTTTTCTGTCCGTAAATTTTGTAACCAAGTAATTTTTCTCCTTCACTGATGTGCGCTGATGAGTCGGCACTGATGGGCACTGATAGTCTGAACTGGTGGGCATTGATGAGGTGCCACTTATGGGCAATGATGAGGTGGCACTTATGGGCTCTGATTAGGTGGCACTGATGAGGAGGCACTAATATGCCGCACTTATGGGCACTGATAGATGGCACTGATGAGCACTAATAGGCGGCACTGGTGGGCACTGATAGGCGGCACTTGTGTACATGGATAGGCATTGATGGGTGGCACTGATGGGCAACACTGATGGGCATCAATCGACAGTGGCACTAATTGCCAGCACTGGCATCACCAATGGGCACTAATTGGTGGCACTTGTGGGCATTGATTGCTGCCACTGGTGGGCACTGATTGCTGGCGTTGATGGGCAATGGTGGGCATGTATGGTGACACTGTATTTCTAAAATGTAATCAGGGCACTGATGCTCAGTACCCTGACTACATTCCTAGATGTCCCCCTGCGTGGAGATGCCACTGATCGGCTCTCCTCGCCACACACTCTGTCAGTGTGAGGCGATGAGCGTCGATTACCGGCACATCCTTGTTTACATGTGACCGGCTGTGATTGGACACAGCCGATCACATGGTTAAAGAGCCATGGACACGAGTCTTTACAGAGATCGGGGTCGCGCCGTGTCCTAGCAACTCGGCGTGGCCGCGATCGCCACGCTGTGCTCCCCCACAGATATGCCGGCATCCCAGATCGAGAGTCGCCCCGTCATCAAGCAGTTAAAGGGAATCCTGTCAGTAAAGTAATAGCCTAGTATTGCTGACTTCCTGAAAATGCTAGTTGTCTGATTATCACGCTGATCCAAGTTGAAGTGTGAAGCCAAAGCATCTGATACTTGTTCCAGGTCTGTGTTTGAAAGTGTTGCAGCCAGATGGTGGTCAGCAGTGGCAGCCCACGCTTTTTTCCCACGATAGGTCTCCCCAAGGAAGGAATCTTTATTTTTTTTCTACGTTGTGCCAGCTATTTATAGCTATGCTTCTTTTTGTGCGGCCACCCACACTTCAGTCCTTCAGCCCTTAACAGATTTGTCCTAAATGAAGGATGGCTGAATCTAGCAGCCTTAAATGTTTGGTTCTTGTAGCATCAACTTGAAACAGTTGTATGATGACCACATACATATGCCGATGCAGCAGGCATGTATTTATGTCTCCAATTCCATCTGTCCAATATGTGACCTGTCATCCTCACAGTATACTGGAGTTCAGAGCCAAGAGCCTGATGCAGTTGATCAGTTGATCTGAGCCTTCAACCCCTAGACGCAAATGTGAATACAAATGTTAGCACCCATGCCCCCGCCCTCCAAACTATCTCATAGACTGTTTTCACACTGCTTTATTGTTAAAAAGTGGTAAAAACACATATGTGTTTTTTGCTGTGTTTCCGGTGCGTTTTGCACCTGTGAAATAGGGACACGTGACTCAAAAAATGCACCAAAAACGCAACCGCGGGTGCATTTTTGGCACATGTTTTAATGCATTTTGCATTCACTTAAATGGGGAGGTGCGTTTTTGGTGCATTTTTTAACTGCACCAAACATGTATCACAAATGCAGCATGCAAAACTTTTAAAAATGCAAATGACCCGCAGCTGGCTGGTATAAAGAGTTCCATAGGATTCAATAGTCATACATTTTTCTTCTGCTTTTGGTAAGGCATAAACCGAAGAAAAACTGATCAATGTGAAAGGGCCCTTAGGGCTCATTCATACATGTAGTGCCCTTTGAAGAGTTTTCAGGATTGGATAGCTTTTAAGAGGGCATTTGACAGGCGATGAGATGTTATGTTGCCTCCCCATCGCTTTGTTTCACCCTGTAAATTCAGGACACTTATGGCATGGCTCCATAGACTTGCACTGGCTGCGTTTAGTGATGGTGATGCCGGCCAAATGCGACATACTGTTTAATTTTTTGCCACGGCTGCAGCAAGTGTACAGCCCTGAGTGGCTGGATGCACAAGTTCAAGTGGCAGTCGAGGGGTGGGGGCAGGAAGACCGGGACCCAACCGCCTGTTTTTTTCTGCCCCTAGCCATACATGTAAACAAAGCCTAACACTTATACCTATCATTCCTTCAAACTTTAACCCTACATCTATTAAAACCATTCTTTTACCCTTCTTCTAAAGATAAATCTTTACCTAATCCTGAAAAAGCCCTAACAATAAACCTGTCCCTAACACATAATCCTCTGTATAACTTTAACCTCTAAAATAATCCTGCATTTAAAAAACATAAAGCTGACCATACAGGCAAAGACTAAACCGATTCCTCCATCTACGCTAAATAGAGACTAATGCAGCCACGCCACTCTGATGGGGTCGCATTGCTGTGAAGAGTCCATGTTTGTACAGCTTACATATTTTGTGCAGCTTTCATTATTCTGCAGTGTATGCATGGTTTTTGCCATCCTCACTTGTTTTGCATTATTGCCTATAACTTTTGCATCTGTTTAGTAAACTGCAAGTTACAGTTACTCCCTGTCTTATCATTCGACAGATTACCTATTCTGTTCCATACTGTGTATATTTGCCTTAGCTCTGATAATGTATCTTCTTCTAAATCAGTACAGTCCCAGAATGATGATGTTGTAACAGCAACAGTGGTGGCTGGTGCTCAATTTTCTTGGAAGAGAAGACCATGGTCCCCCCAGTCAGCGCTATATTGATCACTGCTCCCCCTGTCTCTCGATTGGTTTCCTGCCAAGCGCCCCGTCAGCCCCTGCACTTACCCCATCCAGGTGGCGGCTTCTCCTTCTGCGTCTCCTCCCAAGTCACTTCTCCTCCCGGCCAATCAGGAGTTAGGACTCACCGCCCATTGGCTCTTAGGACTCCTGGCTAATCGGGACTCAGGACCTGCTTCCTGATTGGCCCGGGAGGAGAAACAGGAAGACATTAGCCTCCAGCTCTAATCATGTGCTTCTAAAAAAAATAAAAAACAAAACCCATTGGAATCCATGCGTCCAGCACCCTGTATGTAGATTAGGGGCCGGGCCCATAGAGTAGGGGGGCGGTGCCACAGCACCCCGTATGGACGGACCACCACTGAACATCAATTTCTCAGTACTCTTACAAAATGACTCACAACCTCAGAATCCACCTACCTGCACATTATATGTAGTCCAACTTCATTTAATTAGGTCAATAACCGTTAACACTTAACCTACCTCTCATTTCACCTGCTGCAGCAGTTATTGATAATGCTTTAAGTGTTCACTTACACGACTATAGGATTCATCAACTTACGGTCCTTGAACTTATAATAAAAGACACAACACAGCGTGATGTGGGTTTAAACGGCCACAGCAGCCCTTTTATTAATAAATAACAGAAACAAAACAATTTTAACAACTTAATGACTTCCACATTTTGACTTCCCCCCCAGGGGACCTAGCTCCTGGGAGAACCACTAACAACCAACCAGGTGGGAGCGCCATACCCTAGATGGGCCCCCAATTCTTTACAACCTGGTTAATCCTCTCAAGGACCCACTGACTTGCAAGCTGCTGCAACAAAAGTGCAAAACATACAAAAACAAACGAAAAAAAAAAAAAATTAATGTTTTTTCTAAAAAAAAAAAAAAAAAAAACCACTAAAATTGTCCCCCACCCAGAATACACCCTAAACCCAGAATACAGGGCAGGAGGGAGGGAAACTCTTCATGTCTACTGAACTTTCCAGAATGATTACCCATCAAGCCCTTGCACAGAAATACCCTTGCGGCTCCAATCTGACCCCTAAGCCACCAATCAGGTAAGCTACGCCCCTACCCCATTACTCCTTCTCAGATCTGTTCCTCCCTTAGTCATGCCGACCCTCCATCTATTTTCTTTTCTCTGGGTCCCACTATAATGTTGCAGCTCTCTACAGAAAGAAAAAATAAATTTCTTTAAGAAATCCAGCTAAATGATTGTGATCTTTATAAGCAGCTTGTCAACTATGTGCAGTATGTAACTCCTCACAGATATTTACACAGTGTGTGCATCTATGCCAAGATAATAGTACCATGTGTTTTAGTGGAATTTGCACATAGTTTTATGTAGATAATAAAGCTGTAAAGAACGTTTTAAGAGGCAGGAAAGTAAAATTATTGTAGGAAGAAAATACTGAAACTGGCATTAGCCATTTCTGAGGATGAAAGGTATGTAACTATACCATTCTGATTGCACTACGCAGTTTATATGAGCCTTGCCTGCTGATATTCCCATGCACATTTGTTTATCCTGTAGATACTGCTGATGATGCTCTGAAAAATAACAATTGGCTGAGGTCATTTGATTTGATGTAAATTGGTCCAAATATGGCACCAACCTTGCTGACGGTCATCTGATCCATATGTTTCTTCAACTGGCAATTTCAAAAGCTCTTCCTAAATCCAAAAGTTTTTCTCTGTGGAGTAATGATCATGTCCAGCTCAGAATCACTGAGATATGTCTGCATTGATTACAGAACTGCAATTTCGTATTTAATGCATGTACAGTAAAAGATCTGATCATTCCTTTTTCTTACAGAAAGTTACGTTTTATGTAACACTTTCCCCAGCAACCCCTCCCTCCACAAATCCCCAAAAAAAAAAACCTATTGAGTTCGTAACTCTGGGATTCTGTAGATGGACTGATACCTCCATGAAACAGTCATGTGCCCTTTCCTAGCGTAAGTTGGTGGAAAACATGCTGCTGTCTGGGGCAGCCTATCTTAACCAAGCTTCTGTGGAACCCTTGGGTTCCTCCAGAGTTTGTTGTAGATTCTTTGCAAAGCGAGCAGTGACAGACCAATCTCCTGCCTACATTTACCACCAATGTGGGCGATCACTACACTTTTCACTGCCTATGTTTCTTTGCTGGTCATTTTTTATTATTCATTTAATTTCTCTTTTTATTTAAAACTTTGGACAGTGTACTGATCACACCAGTGTACCATAAGCTGTAGGTCTAAAAATTGTAAACCTAATTTAGGGGTTCTGCCATTGTAAAAAGGTGTAGAAAGACTAATCTCGGGTAGTAATTTGATTTAGTCTTCTACATAGGTCAGTATATTCTAACAATGCATTTGTTCACTATACATAATACTTTTCCCTAGCAGTATTTTTTTAGGACAGGATTTCGGGGGTCCACTCTTCTGTGTTCAAGCTAAACATCTTACAATTTGTCTAGGCATTTTGCTAAACCTTTGTGTACCGGTACTGATTGGACCTAGAAGGAGAAGGTAGAACTCGAAAGCTTGACCTGAAATATGTACTGTTAGTTCAAAGGAGAGTAAAGGATATTTCCCATTCTCATTTAAATTGTTTACCAAATTGGAAAATTTCCTCATGCCATGATGATCACCTTTGACTGTTGGAAGTGCCTGTTGAACCTCCCTAGAAGAGCAGAAATAGCCCACTTATGACGTGTAGTGTTAAAAATCCTGGAACATTAATTGAAATTTATTTTTTCGGTTTATGGCCAGATTTGCTGTGTATATGCAGACCTGCTAATGACCTAGTAATTTGGTAGTTGAATTTTTTACAGCATGCAGCTTGTGAGTGTGGTAACAGTGTCAGAATTCCTTCTCTCTATACTTGTTCTGGGTCAGTGACTCAGAAATCATTAAAGCCAACGCTTCAGTACAGTATGCAGACAATTAGCACATTTCAGAAGCAGAGGTCAGAAATAGAAGTCTACATATTTCCGTAATGACAGGTGTACTTTATGAAAACATAGTTAATATGTTAATAACTGGCCTTACTACACTGTGACCAATTAAGCTGCTCTTACTATGGACAGACTAGTAAAATCCCAGAATTCCTAGCTCTTGGAGAACAGAGTGCTAGTATTTTTACTGTGATTACATCTTCTTTTGGACTAACACCTATAGATTTTATATATATATGGTTGTACAGCTTGGGGAACCTCTGCATTTTACTAGTTGATTATTGACAATGTTTTTTTTAGTGAAACGCTGCCTGCACTCTTCTCAATCTGGAATACAACATCTGTCGGGATAGAAAGAAGATAAAAGCTTTGAGCTGATCAAAAAGCTAGAAAATGGCTGCGTAAGAAATACAAGATATTTCCATCATAATTTTTCTTTTGTAGTTTCTCCATTAACTTTCCCATTTTGGAAGCGTTTCAAGGCTTAGTCTGGAGATCCCAGTGGTAAATCTTGAGCTGAAATGTTAATGAGATCTTGACGTGCTTATAACTGATTCACAGCCATAAGACGTACCAGAAAACAAAATTACTTTTTAAATATGCTTATGAACAGAGATAATGATTTATTTCTTACTTTTATCCAGTCCTTAATTTTCTTATAATAGGGCTCTCTTTGAGAAACAGATGTCTCCCACAGATATTTAGTATGTTGGTTGCCTGGCGGGCAAGGCAATAAACGGACAGACATCAAATGACTCTGCTAGTATATCCATGTATTGTATGACTAAACTTTGCCAAGGTAGCCTGTTGGGAGGTGCCCCGCCGTGTCTAGGTTAAGCCAATTCCTGTGTTCAGAATCCTTGCCGGCCAATAATCTGAAACTCTGACTTTACTCTTCCAGTTCCACACACTTTGTAACCCTTCTGTTTCCAGGCCCTAGTCCTAAATAGAAGTACTACTTGCGCCATACTTCATAGGTCTCTGCTATCCCCTTGGCTCCAGGTTCTGTGCCCCAAGTGGTCATATCCCACACGGCACCCATATTACAGAGGTTCCCAGGCAACATGTTGTAGAGCGCTGTGCAAACTCTTGGCGCTATAGAAATCCTAAATAATAATAATACTATTGATAACATGGCTGATACACCAGAGGAGCCTAACCAGTCACTGTTAACTATTGACTCATCACTGAACCACCACCCATCATACCCCTAAAATGACTGCTGTCAGGGGATTCCCCAGGTATTTTCAGTGTACTATATCTTCATTAGGCCAGGTCAGTCCAGCATTTTGTAAAGCAGCCGTGCTGTTATTTGACCACTAGCAGTGATACGGCATCTATGCCCACATTACACGCTGCTGTCTTCATCACGCAAAAAATGAAGGGCATATATCATTCTTCTTTTCTTTACTGAAAAAAAAAAAACGGTTACAAATGCCCAGTGCACAAAAGGGTAAAAGATGTGAAGAGGCCGACTCTGTGTTCCCTCCGCCAGCGTGTGGTGCAAGCCTCGTTCCCGCTTGGTTCACTGCTTGCGGTTCAGGCCTCGCTTTCGCCCAGGCGGAAGTGACGTTGTGACATAGCGTGTATTTCCCAGCAGCCTCTACGCGTTTCGCAATAACAATTGCGTCATCAGGAAGCATCCTGATGACGCAATTGTTATTGGGAAACACGTAGAGGCTGCTGGGAAATACACGCTACGTCACAACATCACTTCAGGCCGGGTGAAAGCGAGGCCTGAACCGCAAGCAGTGCACCAAGGGGGAACGAGGCTTGCACCGCACGCTGGCGGAGGGAACACAGCGTCGGCATCTTCACATCTTTTACCCATTCAAACTGCTGGATTATCTTGGTGCCGGCCCAAGGGCACCTAAAGCATGTGAGTTTATAGTCTTTTTACATGATTTTAATAAACAGTGTTAGCATATTGCGCTATGACCACTGTCTGCTGTCTTTTATGAGGACGGATTTAGTTGCTTATTTCTGCATTGGGGTCAGCATACAACAAGCAGCAAAGTGGAATGGTTATCCATAAATGAACCAAAGGCACATATATATACCAATATCTGGTGAGTGGCCAATCCAGGTGGTGGTGGTGTTGTCACTGGAGTGGTGAAGAAGTCACATTTTTTGCACGGATTTAAGAATAGGAGCACTGAAAACAGCACAGGCATAGTGGGAAGCCCACACCGGGATCCAAGCCTTTATTTGCACAGTATATTTAAATGGACTATATGTAATAGTATTAACATACTATAGTTTTTTGGCGGTGTTATTATGGAATAGTGGGTTTGTTTTTGTTTTTGTTTTTCATTTATATCACATACATGATTTATTTAGGTAGACTGTTATATTTGGTTTAAAGTATCAGAGGTAGCGCAGTCAAACACTAGATACATACACATAAAAACAGCTTTTATACTCACTTTTTAAAAACAATGACTGTACATGTAATCCACGAGTGCCAAACTCCTAATACTGCCGGCGTCACTTCTAGTATGCCTCCACTCACGCCCTACGCGTTGCGTCGTGCCCACATGACTTCATCCCGCCACCCATCCAGCACTGTTTTGCCTCTCACTCCGCTCTGCTATAAAAAGGAGCGTGGCAGAGGCTCGGGGGAAGCATCAGCACAGCCCTGATTGTGATCTACCTGTCATCTTCCCGCATTCGACAGGTTGCTTACCCCGGCTATAGAGATTGTAGTTTGCTGGCAACTCTCTCACTGGTGGGTTTTCTTTAATAATAGGATCACTTATATGACATGGCCCTTACTCTCACTGATGGGTTCTTCCTACACTGTACATTTATGTAAAATTCATAGCAAGGAGTGAGCCTCCCTTGGCTGGGTCCAAAGTATTCTTAGTGAGAAATTTTTATAAGCGAATGGTGATTCAAGTTACTGGCATCCATTCAGTACCAGCCTGGGGTAGACTTAGTTATTAATGAAATGGAATAGGATATATGATTAGTTTATTTTTTGTTCATACAATCTTACAGCTAAAGATGAAATGAAATCTAGCAGAGGTGTATAAGGTTGGCGAGGTCGCTAAGTATTTTAATAAAGCTCTGCCACCTTCCTTGTGATTAACACATCTGGGTAGGATGTTTTGCCAAGTAATTTCCACAGGACACGTACAGAGTAACTCATTACCGGACCTGTTTTCTTTAGCAGAGGAGCTGTTTCATTAGCAGCTTGCATCACATTGCCGAGTTCTGTGTTGGAGGAGTGGGTAGCTTTGGGATGATTACCTACTGAAGCAGAAAATTAGTCTGTTTGTCCTGTAATCCCAAATTCGCCTGGATTTGGAGGTTGTTTTTTCCTTTTAAACTATATCCTTGAGGTGCATTTATATGTGTATTTGAGCAGTTTTAAGGCAAAAGTAAACATTATTACTTAAAGCTGAACTCCAGGCAGAGTTATTATATTATAAAGTATAATATATAGAGTATATTAAAAAATGAATTGTTTAAATGCAAGTAGTGTAAGTACTTCAATGTGACCAGGTATCAGCCTCTTGCAGTGCCTGTATAGCAGAACTCAGACTAGAAGAGAAAGTCATGCAGGCCCCTGGTGCCCAACCTGCTCCCCTTTGGCACTTTTTCACACCACCCAACTTTTTGAGATGGGAAAGAGGGACATCTATTAGCAAAAGTATGTAGGCATAGGACACACACCCTGCCACTCCCTCTTAAAGAAGAATTATACAAAAAAAATGCTTAGTTAAACTCACATATTTCTTTTTTTACCACTACTATTCCTTTTTATTGGCTTTTGAAATTTACAAATGCAGCAATTTAGAAATTAGATTAAAAGTTTAGCGCTGGGAAACACTATTTGAAAGATAAACAGTGCATTTTATTTACAACTATACAGATCAGAACAAAATGAGGGACAAATGAGGAGGAAAGAGGGACAGAGGGACTTTGTTCCAAATCACGGACAGTCCCTCAAAATCAGGAACAGTTGGGAGCTATGCTTTTTGCATGGCCCTCGGGGCCCCCCTGTACATACTAATCTATGTTTCCCTATTGCCCTGTTTTTTGCAGTGATTTCTATAAGTCTCTTGCAATATGTCTTTAGTCAACGACTTTCCGCTGAAGGATGTCCTCAGCCTCCAACATCTCTTATAGTACCGTGTTGCCTCGAAAATAAGACCTACCCTGGAAATAAGACCTACTGTGATTTTCCAGGATGGCTGTAATATAAGCCCTACTCTGACTATAAGACCTAGTTAAAGTGGTTGTAAAATCCTATAATCCACTCTATTACAGGATTATATAATGTACAATGTGTGTGTTTCTGTAATATAAATGTGCCAAATACCTTCATTACAGCTCCGCTCGGCGCTCACCTGACTTCCCGCTGCTCTCCTCCTCTTCTCCTGGCTGTCAGCAGGGGGGTCTCAGCCCCTCCCTCTGCAGTGCGCTCAGAGCAGAGAAGAGAGTCACGTAAGTGCCCAGCGGCGCTGTAACGTAGATATTTGGCTCAAATATATTACAAAAATACACACATTGTACATTATATACTACTGCAATAGAGTGGAATATAGGATTTTACAACCACTTTAACTCATAATGCTAAATGCTAATGACTCCTGAGCTGACAGGCAGGGAGGTAGAGGGGGAGAGAAGACAGGGGGCACAGGAACTGGCAAATACACATTACATGCTAAGACCTACCCTGAAAATAAGCCCTACTGTGTCTTTTGTTGCCAAAACTAATATAAGATTCGGTCTTATTTTCAGGAAAACACGGTTTCTGCACCATGTCCATAGTCTCTGACCATCTCTTGTATCATGTCTGCAATCTCTGACCAGCTCTTATATCATGTCTGCAGTCTTACACCATATCTGCAGTCTCTGACCATCTCTTGTATCATGTCCACAGTCTCTGACCATCTTTTGTATCATGCACATAATCTTTGACTATATCCTAATGCGTGTCTGCTGTCTGTGACAGTGAATATTCACTGAATTTTATGGGGAGCCCTTTGTGTTGAGGGCTGCACTTGAGGCCCTATATTCCGAAAGTTGGCCACCACTGATGTAGGCAGATGTTGGGCTGCAGTATATCCACTGACCTGAAGGTGGCACTGTGCAGTTTCTTCAGACTGGCAAGAGACCATTGAGTGCTAATTTGTCCCCTGCTATGGATTCCAGGCAAATGCTGGTTCTGTGCCAAGATTTGGTACATGAGCTTCTTTGGAGCATTTATGGGGCGGAGGGAGGCCCATTCAAATGAATGGTGCCGTTTCAAAAACGCTCCACTAAAAAAACAAAAACTTAAAAAAACACGCTGCAGCTATGCTCAGGTGTGAATGGAGTGTGTATTATAAACATTGTTTTCTCTGCCTGAAGAACTCCATGGTCTGCAACATATATGGTACTATTGCTTAGTTGCCCTGTTTGTGCATGATCAATTTCTTTAACCACTTGACCTCCGGAAGGTTTTACCTCCTTCATGACCAGAGATATTTTTTGCTATTCAGCACTGTGCTACTTTAATTGGCAATTGCGCGGTCATACAACACTTTACGCAAATGTCATTTACTGTATATAATTTTTTTCACACAAATAGAGCTTTTTTTGTGATTATATGACCATAACTGTTTTTTTTTTCACTATATAAATTTAAAAAGACTGAAAATTAAAAAAAAAAAACCTGATATTTTCTACTTTCTGTTATTAAAAAAAAATCACATTTCTTCATAAATGTAGGCCAAAATTTATTCTGCTACATGTCTTTGGTAATAAAAAATACCAATAGTATCTCACAAAAGTGAGTACACCCCTCACATTTTTGTAAATATTTTATTATATCTTTTCATGTGACAACACTGAAGAAATTACACTTTGATACAATGTAAAATAGTGAGTGTACAGCTTGTATAACAGTGTAAAATTGCTGTCCCCTCAAAATAACTCAACACACAGCCATTAATGTCTAAACCGCTACCAACAAAAGTGAGTACACCCCTAAGTGAAAATGTCCAAATTGGGACCAATTAGCCATTTTCCCTCCCTAGTTTTATGTGACTGGTTAGTGTTCCAAGGTCTCAGGTGTGAATGGGGAGCAGGTGTGTTAAATTTGGTGTTATCGCTCTGACTCTCGTACTGGTCACTGGAAGTTCAACATGGCACCTCATGGCAATGAACTCTCTGAGTTTCTGAAAAAAAGAACTGTTGCTCTACATAAAGATGGCCTAGGCTATAAGAAGATTGGCAGGACCTGGAAACTGAGCTTTAACGCCAAGACCATACAGCGATTTAACAGGACGGGTTCCACTCAGAACAGGCCTCTCCATGGTCGACCAAAGAAGTTGAGTGTATGTGCTCAACCTCCAGATGCTAACTTTGGGAAATAGATGTATGAGTGCTGCCAATATTGCTACAGAGGTTGAAGGGGTGGGAGGTCAGCCTGTCAGTTCTCAGACCATACGCCACACACTGCATCAAATTGGTCCGCATGGCTGTCGTCCCAGAAGGAAGCCTCTTCTAAAGATGATGCACAAAAAAGCCTGCAAACAGTTTGCTGAAGACAAGCAGACTAAGGACATGGATTATTGGAACCATGTCCTGTGGTCTGACGAGACCGAGATAAACTTACTTGGTTCAGATGGTGTCAAGCGTGTGTTGCGACTACCAGGTGAGGAGTACAAAGACAAGTGTGTCTTGCCTACAGTCAAGCATGGTGGTGGGAGTGTCATGGTCTGGGGCTGCATGAGTGCTGTTGGCACTGGGGAACTACAGTTTATTGAGGGAACCATGAATGCCAACATGTACTGTGACATACCGAAGCAGAGCATGATCCCCTCCCTTCGGAGACTGGGCCGCAGGGCAGTATTCCAACATAATGACCCCAAACACACCTCCAAGACGACCACTGCCTTGCTAAAGAAGCTGAGAGTGAAGGTGATGGACTGACCAAGCATGTCTCCAGACCTAAACCCTATTGAGCATCTGTGGGGCATCCTCAAATGGAAGGTGGAGGAGTGCAAGGTCTCTAATATCCACCAGCTCTGTGATGTCCTCATGGAGGAGTGGAAGAGGATTCCAGTGGCAATCTGTGAAGCTCTGGTGAACTCCATGCCCAAGAGGGTTAAGGCAGTGCTGGAAAATAATATAATAATATATAATATACATAATGGTGGCCACACAATTATTGACACTTTTGGCCCAATTTAGACATTTTCACTTAGGGGTGTACTCACTTTTGTTGCCAGTGGTTTAGACATTAATGGCTGTGTGTTGAGTTATTTTGAGGGGACAGCAAATTTACACTGTTATACAAGCTGTACACTCACTACTTTACATTGTAGCAAAGTGTCATTTCTTCAGTGTTGTCACATGAAAAGATATAATAAAATATTTACAAAAATGTGAGGGGTGTACTCACTTTTGTGAGATACTGTATATCAATTGGTTTGTGTGCAAGTTATAGCATCTACAAAATATGGTATATATATTTTAAAATGTATCAATCCCGATGTACTGATGGCCGATCTCATTTCTTGAGGCCCTTAAAATGCCAGGACAGTACAAATACCCCCCAAATGACCCCTTTTTGGAAAGTAGACAAGTCTGAGGTATTTAGTAAGAAGCATGGCAACTTTTTTGAAGTTGTAATTTTTTGTCACAATGTTTTGGAAAATGAAAAATTAAATAAAATGTGTTTTTTTTCTTTTTCACAATTTTTGTTTTATATATGTCACCGGTGCAGTACAAATTCATCATATGACTGGTGTGGTGGCAATCAGGTATAGTGGCTGGTGACAGTATGTAAAAAAAAAAAAAAAATCAATTTTTAAACATTTTTGTAACATTAGTTTTTTTTCTTTTTTACTAATATTGTTTTTCATCAGAGTAGTTCAGTATCACCAAAGTGACACTATACTACTCTGGGGAGTGATTAGGGTATTTTTTTTAATATACTTTGATTGCTGTTACAGTGATGATCATTGTAACAGCAATGTTTTCAACTGTCATGAATGGGTTGCATTCATAACAGCTGTGATTTACTAGTATTTGTGACTGGCTACAGCTAATCACATGGTGCAGGGTGCTGTGGTTGGCCCATGTACCATGTGATAGCTGTGGGCCAATCACATGATTCACAAATACATGATTCACAGCTGTTATGAATGAAATTTTTTTTCATAACAGTTGTGTTGACGCTGAGACTATGTGATCGCAAAGCGATCACGTGACATCCTGGGTGCTCAAAGCGGCTGGTTAGTGCGATCCATAATCCAGGGGGCGTGCCAATGTACATGTGTTAAGCAACGTACGCTTAGCCTGCCCGTTCTGCTTGCCCGCAGTAAATGTACTGTGGGTGGGAACTGGTTGATAAAAGCAGCATTAAATTAAATCTGTGTTGTGATTTCTCCCAATCTTTGGGTACACTGATTAAGCCCTGCCTACAAAAGCAGCCCAAGTAGTAACAAAGAGATGAGCTCGTTGGAATAGGGTTTTTAATTTATTGTCTAGTCAAAGGCCGGGGGAGGGACAAGAACTGTAAGGGAATGGGAAACTGCAACTGTGAAAGATTTACTTCTCTAAACTGCTCCCCCTTAAAGTAGAATTAAACTCCACATTTTTTTAAAATGGGCCCCTGGGAGCTTTTAGTCATTTAGCCATTTTAGCACATTATGGTTGGTTTCCCTGGAAAACAATTATTCCAGCACTGTGCTGTCCGTGCTCCCGCTGGTCACGGGCACTTCCATCTTCTCTTCGTCCTCCTTCTGGGTTTAGACAGCTGGGTACACAAAAGCACTGTACCCAGCTCATCCCAGTGACTGACTTCCATGTGGCTGCAACAATCACATGATACTGTTTTCTGCATACCTCCCAACCATCTATGATTCCCGGACTGTCCTGGAAGTCCCAAGGCTTTGTCCTGAATTGGAGCCCAGTGCAGGAACAAGTTTAGGCACTTGGCTCCAGTGACTTGCCTGGCAGCACACACTAGTGCGGGCTCCAGTGACAGTTGCCCCACTGCTTATGCGGGGTGTCTGGGGTTCCACATACTGCAAGCATATCTTTGTATGTGTGAGAGGCAGCCGGCGGTGAGAGATGATGGCTGCCTCTGACAGTGTACTGCAGATTGGCTAAACCGCAGCCTCCTCCTCCTCCTTGGCTGTAATGTTTTCTGGTACACAAACAGGAGGAGGCACGCTGCACACTGATCTGAGCTCTGTAGTTATTAGATCACTTTGGGGTGTGCGCTTTCCAAAAAATTGTCATTTCGGGGGGTTTTCGTACTAGTCAGGCATTTTAATTTTAAAGAGGAAATAAACTTCCCTTGATGGTATGTACCTATAGGTAAGCCTATAATAAGGCTTACCTATAGGCAGTGGCGTCGCTAGGGGGTGGCTTTTGGGGCTATAGCCGCGAATCTGGGGCCCATAGCCCTGAGTCTCTGCAGGGGTCCCCAAGAGGAGGCTCTCTGGGGACCCTGATGTAAGGAGGGGGCCCTCTGGGGACCTTAATGTAAGGGGGACTCTCTGTGGACCCTGATGCAAGGGGGAGGCTCTCTGGGGACCCTGATATAAGTGGTGGGCTCTCTGGGGATATATACACACACATATATGTATGCCCGCCCAAGCGTATGACTTTCTTTACTACGCTGCTATGGGCTCTAGCCCCAGATCTGTTGTGGCCCTAGCAATGCCCCTGCCTATAGGTACTGTAAATATCTCCCAAACTTGCACTGTTTAGGAGATATTTACTATATACGCCTCCAAAGACGTATGCGCACTGAAGATACAGCCGCCTGTGACGCTTCTTCAGAGCCCTGTGCCGTAACTGGTGGCTTCCGTGTGCATGCGTGGGAGTGACGTCACGCTGCTCCAACCACAGTCACACAGCCGGAGTCCACAGACCCAGAAGGAAGACAGACGAAGATGGATGTGGCCTCCAGAGGGCTTCATTGCCGGTAAGTTTTACATAATGTGCTAGTATGCGATGCATCGGCACAGCAGGGGTGCCCATGCTCGTGGCCGACGGTCGCGATGACCACTGGTCAAGAGCAATCGCGGGCACGAGAGACAGAACAGGGATGTGTGTGTGTAAAACCAAATCCCTGTTCTGTTCTGTGAGGCGTGACAGATCGTAAGTTCCTATTAGTTAGGAACCACGATCCTTCACTTCCTCTAGGTCAGTGCCCCCCCCCTACAGTTAGAAACACACATAGGGAACACAGTTAACCCCTTGTAAACACACAGATCCCGGTTCTCTGAGGGGAGAAGAGACTGATCGTGATCATACAAAGTAAGAACACCGATCTCTCTCTTCCCCTAGCAAGTCCCATCCCCCCTACAGTTAGAACACAGAGAGGGAACACAGTTAACCCCTTGATCGATCCCTAGTGTTAACCCCTTCTCTGCCAGTGACATTTTTACAGTATTCAGTGCATTTTCATAGCACCGATCACTGTATAAATGCCAATGGTCCCAAAATTGTGTCAAAGTGTCCAATGTGTCTGCCATAATGTCGCAGTCCCGGTAAAAATCGCAGATCACCGCCATTACAAGTAAAAAAAAAAAAAAATAATAAACATGCTATAAATCTATCCCCTATTTTGTAGACGCTATAACTTTTGCGCAAACTAATCAATATACGCTTATTGCGATTTTTTTTAACAAAAATATGTAGAAGAATACATATCGGCCTAAACTGAGGAAAAATGTGCTTTTTTTGAAAAAAATGGGGATATTTATTATAGCATAAAGTACAAAATATTGTGTTTTTTTCAAAATTGTCGCTATTTTGTTGTTTATAGCGCAAAAAATAAAAACTGCAGAGATGATCAAATACCACCAAAAGAAAGCTCTATTTGTGTGGAAAAAAAGGACGTCGATTTTGTTTGGGTGCAACGTTGCACAACCGCGCAATTGTCATTTATAACGACGCAGTGCCGAATCGCAAAAAATGGCCCGGTTATTCTTCTTGGGCTGAAGTGGTTAACAGGAAGTAAGGGAGACTTCTTTTTCAAAATATTTGGTCTTTTTTCCTTTTTATAGTAAAAAATAAAAAACCCGTGGTAATTGAATACCTACGAAAAAAAGCTATATCTGTCTTAAAACAATAATACAAAACGTATTTGGGTACAGGGTTGCATAACAGAGTAATTGTCAGCCAAACTATCACAGAGATAATAGCTGAAAAATGGCCTGGCAATGATGGGGCACTAGAGGCTGGTACTCCTGAATGTCATCCTGAAATATTATCAGTAACCCCTGTTGGTTTTTATAACCCTGGTCAGCACTCCAGAGAACAAAAGAGAAACTGCAGCATGAAAAATTGAGGGACAAATATTTCCATCACCACCCGAGCATCAAATGCTGAGAGGGGAACTACGACTGGAAGAATTCGGCTTTGCCCTCGGCCCTTCATATATAATCTGTCTACAACCTAGTATCCAAGGAAACAGGAGCCATTAGTACTTTGTGAGTGAAATCCAGATTCATGGCATTCTTATTTCCATCCATTTGTAAGAGCGTGGAAATCATGGGGGAAGGAGGGCACTGTGTTCTTCTCTTCGGAAGTCCCTGTCCTCTAAATATTCTGCATTACACCTCATTGCACTCTGCTCATTCACACAAGTTTCCAGGGAGATTGTTTGTGTTCGATGGTGGCTGAAAAATTTAGAAGCAAAATAACTAATATTTTTCTGATTCTGGGATTTTTAGTGTCGGTATATTGTGGATCTTCCTCATTTTTATATATATATATATATATATATATATATATATATATATATATATATATATTTTTTTTTTTTTTTTTTTTTTTTCTAAATAACTGAGGTTCTTGCAGAGTACCGAGGCTCACAATATCTCTGATCTGCCAAAACGAACTAGACCCCCCTTCCCAAATGGTCAGACGACAAAACTTTATTTGCAGTCAAATGGTCATAGCAATTCATTTATTTTACAAAAACAAATTAACTACATTAATCACTTGACCTCCGGAATATTTAGCCCCCCTTCATGAGAAGGCCATTATTTTCTGCGAAACTACTGCGTTATTTTATCTGACAATTGCGTGGTGATGCAACACTGTACCCGATTAACATTTATGTAATTTCGTTTGGTTAGAGCTTTCGTTTGGTGGTATGATCACCACCGCAGTTTTAATTTTTTTTACGTTATAAACAAAAAAAGACAATTTTGAAAAAAAAAACTATTTCTTACTTTCTGCTATAAAACATATCCAATAAAAATGTAAAAAAAAATCTGGGGCAGTTGGTAAGTGGTTAAAAGAGAACACAATCAATGCATAGAATACAGTCAGTGCATAACAAATACACAAATATCACATTGACCCTGCCAGGGCTAAAGTCTTTGAAAGTCGATATAAACATGACAATTCCAGCTGTATCTGCCACCCAATAAAAAAAGTCCTCCAGCCACTACTACACGGCCTTGGAGAGAGAGAACCACTTACATACACCCAGATATAACCTACAGTAAATAAAGCCCATTGTTACCAGCATATTTTTAGAAAGGGATATCCATACCAAGATGGGCTCAACCCATGATTCTACAAAATTTTGAACCAACACCTTCTTCAAAGACCCATAGACCCCCTGACAGCTGCTATGACAAGATAAAATAAAATACCAGAACATTGAATAGGGAGCCAGAACTTAAGCACTAAAGATACCCACCAAATAAAAAATCTGCCAACCCCAGAAGGCATTAGGCACCAACAGACAGAAATATCTAAGGAAGGGAGGGTAAGAAAAGCTATCCAATATTGGCAAAATCTCAGATTGAGCACTGACAAGATTCCCCTCCTCCTCACGCACTACAAGGCACACTCTAAGTCCCCAACCCTCCAATCCAGTAAGAGATATTTCTTATTAAAAAAATAACCCCACTAAAAACCCCAATACGACTCTGACTCTTCTGCACGCCCCAGTTATGCTGGCCCTTCTGTGTCACTCAGATCCAGGCTATATACTTTATTCAGTTCCCTATGGGACAAAGTACATGCAGAATGTTGTCTCATCTTTCTAGGTGCCCTGTGAAACTAGCTGTGATGACAGAAATTAATATTATTTCCTTGTTCAGGCCTACTTGGCTAACACACCCTGATGATAAATACTGCAAAAGCTACATTGTACAGGCCACCACGGGGAAGCCAAGGGGAAAGCCCCTGTGCATCAGAGGGGGGCGGGGTCACCCAGTTACGTCACCGGGTGGCCCCTTCCTCAGTTATATAAGAGCTGTCACAGCGAAGACGTGTCAGATGGCGGGAGCCTCTCATGGAGGCGGGTCGGTTGCGGCTTTTTTTTTTTTCGGTCCGTCGGGCGGCGTGAACTTACACCGTGGGATTTTTTTATTTTTTAATAAAGGGCTTGTCCCAATCTATCTCTTGTCTTTTTTACGATATTGACACTTTTTTTGTGAAATGTATTGGTACATTTGTACCCTTTTACCAATTCACAAAGGGGGAGGCCAGGATCTGGGGGTCCCCTTGTTAAAGGGGGCTTCCAGTTTCCGATTAGCCCCCCGACCGCAGACCCCCACAACCACTGGGCAAGGGTTGTGGGGATAAGGCCCTTGTCCCCATCAACATGGGGACAAGGGGCCTTGGGGAGCTACCCCAAAGCACCCTCCCCATGTTGAGGGCATGTGGCCTGGTACGGTTTAGGAGGGGGGACACTCTCTCGTCCCCCCTCCTTTTCCTGCAGCCTGCCAGGTTGCATGCTTGGATAAGGGTCTGGTATGGATTTTGGGGGGGACCCCTACACCATTTTTATGAGATATAAACACTCATTTAATATGATATGGTCTGGTGTAATGTGATTGTCTGGCCATTCCAGTATTGCACATCCATAGTTATAAACCAGGAAACCAAGTATCAAGATTCACATATAGTGATGTAAACTGTAATGTGTGAGGTGTAGCACCAGGAATCATTGTTTTTCTAAAAACTGAAATCTGATCTGTGTGGGTGTGCTCCTACTTGTATTGGCATCATAAATAAATAAGCTTTACTGTTGTTAATTTTGCGTCTTTGCAACGTTGCAATTACGTGCTGCAGAGATTGTAAAATTGTAAAGCGCTTAAAGGGGTTGTAACCCTCGTGTTTTTCCACCTGGCAGTAACCGGCCCCCTAGCCCCCCATTTTACTTACCTAAGCCCTGGAATTTCCCACAGCGGAGACACGCTCTTCCTCTGCCCGGGGTTTTTGGCTCTTGATTGGATAAATTGATAGCAGCGCAGCCATTGGCTCCCGCTGCTGTCAATTAAATTTAATGATGCAGCACGGGGGGCGGGGCCGAGGCCAGCATTTGTGTCTATGGACGCTGAATGCTGGTCCCGGGAGTGCACCCACAAGGTAACCCCCCCCAGGAGAGAGCTTTTCCTAGCGGGTTATACGATGCAGGGAGGAGCTACCAGCGCCACCGAGGGACCTCAGAAGAGGATGATCAGGATCACTCTGTGCCAAACGAATTGCACAGAGGAGCTGTGTTATTTAAAAAAAAAAAAAAAAAACTCGGAGCTTTACAATCACTTTAAAGTCTTTGTTCATGCAAAGTATCTTTGATAGCATTTGTTGTGTTCCTGGAACTCATGAAGAGTTGTGTATGCATATTGCAGTGTCTTACTTTTTCTGGACTATGAAGCCATTCTAGAAATTCCATAGATGTATTCTAACTCTGAGCTATTTTTCCTCCTACACATTGTGCTAGTTAAGTAATTTGCTCAACCACTGGCTTATTGTGAAACTGAAACCCACATGAAAGAGCGCCGATAACTTTGCAGTTAAGATCTATAAGTGGAATTAATTAACATAACTGTGGTTTTCTTGTTATCTGACGCTCATCTTTTTATATTTGCTGAGCTCGGTATCAGTGTTTCAAGCAGAATTTTATTCAGCTGAGTACCAGGTGCTATCATTTAGCCCCTGTGGGCCAGTGCCTAAGGCCTCACACACACAGGGTGTACAATACCGCTGTGTTTTCTTGCACAGGGATGTACAGGTGTTCCATGCATCCTCAGGCAGGAAGTCCCAATGAAGATTGGGATATATCGGCTGCATGGACACAGTTGCTTTGTCCCAATATGACATCCATGTGGGTGCACATAGCCACTGTCCCATTGACTTCAGCATAGTTGCCAACATTGTAAAAAAATCTATAGGGATACTTTTTGTCTGAGTCTTCTTATAATTAGGGGGTGGGGGGTGGGGCATTCGTTTGTAGGTGTGACGTAGTGGGGGGAAAAAAAAAAGAAAAATGGGTTTAAGCTACATATTGGGCGTGGCTTAAAGGGGGCGTGACTCAAAGGGGTGTGGTTATAGTCTCAGTTGAACGAGGGATGGAGGGAGAAACAAAGGGAGAAAGAGAGAGGAAGAGAGAGAGAGAAGAAAGGAAAGAAAAGGGGATGGAGGGACAGCAGGCCCAGATCCTACACCACAATAGAAATATGTGTATTTCAGAAATTTTAACAATCAGAAGATAAAGATACTCCAAACACCTGGTGTTAGCTCTTCAATCATCCTGGCACCATGGTTATGGTGTCAGGATGATTGAAGCGCATTATTACTATTATGACATTGTAATATAAAATTAAATAGTTCAACTCACCATAATGTAGAATCAGTGGAAGCCCTGTGCATGTCACTTGCCACGTCACCTGCCACCAGATGCCATCAGGTGTCCCCAGCTTACACCGGGGCATTCCCAGCAGAATCTCTCCGTACATCAGTTGTCCCCAGCAGAATCTTTGCTTACATCAGGCATTCCCAGCAGAGTCTCTCCTTAAATTAGGTGTCCCCAGTGGAGTCCCTCCTTACATCAGGTATCCTCAGCGGAGTCCGTCCTTACATCAGGCGTCCCCAACTGAGTCCCGCCATACATCAGGCATTCCCAGTAGAGTCCCTCTTTACACCAGGCATTCCCAGCAGAGTCTCTCCTTACATCAGGTGTCCCCAGTGGAGTCCCCCTTACATCAGGTGCCTCCAGTGGAGCCCCCCCTTACATCAGATATCCCCCAGCAGTGCCCCCCTTACATCAGGTGTCCCCCAGTGGAGCCCCCTTTACATCAGGTGTCCCCAGCGGTGTCCCCTTACATCAGGTATCCCCCAGCTGTGTCCCCCTTACATCAGGCATTCCCCAGTGGAGCCCCCCTTACATCAGGTATCCCTTAGAGGTATCCCCCTTACATCAGGTATCCCCCAGCGGTGTCCCCCTTTACATCAGGAATCCCCCAGCAGTGTCCCCTTTACATCAGGTGTCCCCCAGTGGAGCCCCCTTTACATCAGGTGTCCCCCAGTGGAGCCCCCTTTACATCAGGTGTCGCCCAGTGGAGCACCCTTTACATCAGGTATCCCCCCGTGGAGCCCCCTTTACATCAGGTATCCCCTAGTTGAGCCCCCTTTACATCAGGTGTCCCCCAGTGGAGCCCCCTTTACATCAGGAGCATGATAGGCAGAACACTGTAAGCACACAAATCCCTGTTCTGTTCTGAGAGGAGTGACAGATCGTGTGTTCCTATTAGCTAGAAACCACGATCCGTCACTTCCTCTAATCAGTCCCGGCCCTCTTCAGTTAGAAACAACTCCCAGGGAGCACAGTTAACCTCTTGATCGCCCCCTAGTGTTAACCTCTTCCCTGCCAGTGACATTTTTACAGTAATCAGTGCATTTTTATAGCACTGATCGTTGTATAAATGCCAATCGTCCCAAAAATGTGTCAAAAGTGTCCAATGTGTCCGCCATAATGTCGCAGTCCCGATAAAAATCGCAGATCACTGCCATTACTATAAATCTATCCCCTATATTGTAGATGCTATAACTTTTGTGCAAACCAATCAATATACGCTTATTGCGATTTTTTTTTTTTCCAAAACTGAGAAAAAATTGGCTTTTTTAAAAACAATTGGGGATATTTATTATAGCAAAAAGTACAAAATATTGTGTTTTTTTTTTTTCAAAATTGTCACTCTTTTTTTGTTCATAGCGCAAAAAATTAAAACCGCAGAGGCGATCAAATACCACCAAAAGAAAGTGCTTTTTGTGGGAAAAAAAGGACGTCAATTTTGTTTGGGTGCAGCTTAGCACGACCGCGCAATTGTCAGTTAAATCGGCGCGGTGCCGAATAGCAAAAAATCGCCCGGTCATTCAGCAGCCAAATCTTCTGGGGCTGAAGTGGTTAATACTATTCTAATATACTGTTTGTTACTTTCTTACTGCATATAGAAGGTCAATTGTTTACATGAAGTTGTTATTGGCATACTGGGCTTGCTAGAAGAAGGGGTATCAAATCCATCTGTATGCTCATGGCTAATTCGAGAGGGGCAGTTCCACCTTGAAGGGGCTGCTCCAGCTGTCTGCTCTTTGTCTCACTTTGCCTAACTAAAACCTTAGATGAAGCCATGATATAAAGGATGTTCACTGGTGTATGAAAACTTCAGCTTGAACTATTGGGCCCTGTTAACAACAGACTTTTGCTCATAATATAGGAAGGAAGCTTTAGGAAAACTTAAAAAAGGTGTCAAATTTTCATCTGTTGGCTTAAAATGAGGATGCAATATTTCATATTTACCTGATTTAAAAAAATCATAATAAATAAAGCAGGAAAATACTGTATATTAAAAAAACAAAAACAAATCTAATGCTGTTTAACATTTAAAATAATTTAAAAAGCTTACGTTTAGGAAAGAATGATTTATTAGTTCAGATAAAATAAATACCAGAATACTGCAGAGTTTATCTTTGTACATTAAATGAATGTGTACACACTGTAGTACAACTTCTCATTTAGAACAGGAAATCTAATTTGCATCAAAACAGATATCTAGAGCTTGGATAAACAGTTTACCAGAAAGAAAGAAGATAATTACAGGTTTCATAATAAAGTTTGATTCAAATGTTTAATTAAAACAAAATCAGGGACACGCACTTGGAGTTTTCATAAAACGTGTAACCTCTTTTGTTTTCACTTGACTATAGTCTGGCTTTAGAATACTGTTTTGTGATGGCAAAGAATGGAACGCGTTACACGTATGAAGACTTGGCTCCATATTGTATACACTTTCATCCTAAAATGTAATGTTCCTATTTTGCCCATGTTCACCAATCAATGTCTGCTTCCTACCATTTCCCAATGGTCCCCTAGCAGGTCTGTAATGTAAATGTGTGTAAAGTATATTTTTATGTGATTAAATTCGAATAATGTGTTCATCTCCCTGCCTATACAAGGAGAAAATTTGGGCTGGTTCCTAATGAACCATCAAAGTTTGTTCTGTGGTTTGCCCTGTTGACATTCACCCACCTGAAATTGAAAAATTGAAGGAGCCAGGTAGACAATTGTGGGCCAAACAGCGTCTGAATCAAATCAGATGGAGGCACTGTGTGGGTATTCTGATGGCTGGTGGCTCTTTAAGGTGGATGGAGGAATCCAACCTGGACCTGGACCTTCACTACGTAGGGCTACTCCTGTCACAGGCCTACCAGGCCTACCACACTTCCTTTTTGTCAGCACCATCCTATACATCTACTATGGCAGCCCCTGGTTGTTGTAATACAGACAAACACCCAAGCCAATAAGAATTTTTACCTGATATTTCACAAATGAGTTGAAGTCTTATTTGTACTAAGCCTGGCCCATTCCTCCAAGTTCTGACCCTTGCCATAGTAAAAGTGTTACTAAATCCAGAACAGTAAAATCAGTCTGTATATGCAGTAAAGCACGCTTGTTATACTCACCATGGAACCTAAGGGGTTAATCCTCTGCGTTGTGTAAGAAGTATGATCCTGTCTCCTCTGATCCTTCCCTTTTTCCACTGTCCCCAATACATTTCCTAAAAGTACAGAGTTAAGAGACAAGCTGCACATGCTCAGGTGTGTACTGCTGGAGTTGTTTTTTTTTTTTTTTTTTTGGAAGGGTGCATGAGATCAGCACGGGGCCAATTAGCACTGTCCAGACAGAGGGTCAAAGGTCCAACAGCCTCATAGGACAGTCAGAGGAGAATGAAAACTACTCCTACAAGCTTTAACCAGACACTGATAGAAGTCACAAGACTCATAGTTGCCAAAAGTCCCGATTTTCCCGGGACAATCCCGATAATGGGACCCTCGTCCCGATTGGAGGCTGTCCCGAATCGGGATTTCCATCAGGAAAATCGGGAATGTTGTTTTTTTTTTATTTTTGGAGCAGCTGGCTCCATTAAATTGGCCGCCGGCGCCGCCGCTCGATCTTCCCCCTAGTGTTCAGTGGAGAGAGGAAGGGGGCTCGAAGCCGCAAGGCTTCACTGCCGGTTTTCCTTGCAGGTAATGGTGTCGGAAGCACCCGGGGGGGCTGACATCACTGGATTCCAGGACAGGTAATTGCCCTAACATTAAAAGTCAGCAGCTACAGTATTTGTAGCTGCTGACTTAAATTTTTTTTGGTGGGGGGCTGGATCTCCTTTTTAAGTATTGGTTGGTGCAAACCCTTCTACCATCATCAAGAGAAGCGATATCAACTACTGAGAAACAATTTTATATAGGACTCACTATGTAAGTTAACAAAAAGCATGCAGCCTGCTGCCCCATTACAGGAAGCCAAGGCTACCAATCCATATTGATGTATTATGGGGGCATTTATCAATTTTATACTAAACAATTTTTATACTTTACAGTTGCACCCATGAGGCAGTAAAAATAGGAGGTTGAGCTGTGGTTTAAACCTCCCCCCTACTCTGACCACCTAACTTAACATTGCGGACTTTAGACTTGTAGCGTGAAAATATATGCTCCAGTTTGTGTTCAGCAGGCTGTACTTTTGCTAGTGTAAATGAGCCCTAAAGTTGGCCATAGAAGAAGGTGGTCCGCAACCTCTTGCGGACCACCCCACGCACATTTACTGTGGCAGGGTGGCCGCTCTGTGCCAGATCATGTACCTAGTACTGGCTACATGAGAGGATAGAAGGCTTGATCTGCTCCTCCTCCTGTCTGCCCACCCACACTCCAATCCCTGGCGTTCTGTGCCTCAGGAAAGGGATGTGTGGGCTGGAAGTTTAAATTTCAGCAACTCAGCTCAGATACATTGTAATTGAAAATGTTGATGCCTGAGCCTCCATCCTCAGGTGAGTGAGCTCACCATCCACTGTCTGTGACTGAAGTCTCCCTCCTGCACCAAGCGAGTGAGTACACGAAGGTAAGGGGGACTCAGATGTAAGGGGTGCCCTTTGGAGTCTGATATAAAGGGGGCTTTAAGGATCCTAATTTAAGGGGGAATGCTGGGTACTCTGATGTAAGTGGGAGGTTTGATGAGCAGAAACTCTCTTACATCAGAGTTCCCCTTTACACCAGAGTCCACAGTGTTCCCCCTTAAAAACAAAATTGCTGTGTGCCACTAAAGTGTTCGGGTTTGGCTTGAAGAAAAGGTGGCAACCCTAGTTCTAACAGTAGGGCTGGCTGGTAGATTTCTAAATACAGTGGAACCTCGGATTACGAGCATGATCCGTTCCAGGAGTATGCTCGTAATCCAAAGTACTTACATATCAAAGCGAGTTTTCCCATTGAAGTCAATGTAAACGAAAATAATTCGTTCCACATTGACTTCAATGGGATGCAATACCACATGCGGCCAGAGGAGGGGCGCCGGAGAGCCTTGGAAACAGCCGAAAAGGCCCGAGCACACTTCGGCTGACCTCGGCGAACCTCGGAAAGACTCCGTTCACGAGCCTTTCCGAGGTTTGCCGAGGTCAGCCAAACTGTCCTTGGGCCTTTTCGTGCATTTCCGAACGGCGACGATCGGCTCCGGCACCCCCCACCTCAGGTCAAAAGCGGTACTGCACACCTACTGTTAATGAAGAACTGCACAGTACAGACAGTTAATTACATTAATTGCTTCAGCCCCGGAAGATTTTACCCCCTTCCTGACCAGCACTTTTTACAATTTGACACTGCGTCGCTTTAACTGACAATTGCGCAGTCGTGTGACGCTGTACCCAAACACATTTTGCGTCCTTTTTTTCCCACAAATAGAGCTTTCTTTTGGTGGTATTTGATCACCTCTGCGTTTTTTATTTTTTGCGCTATAAACAAAAGTACAGGGACAATTAAAAAAACAAAAACAAAAACAATGGGGTTGATTTACTAAAGGCAAATCCACTTTGCACTACAAGTGCAGTCTCTGTAGATCTGAGGGGGACATGCAAGGAAAATAAAAAACAGCATTTTTGCTTGCACATGATTGGATGATAAAATCAGCAGAGCTTCCTCACATTTCAGCTCTTCCCCTCAGATCTACAGCGACTGCACTTCCAGGTGCACTTGTAGTGCAAAATGGATTTGCCTTTAGTAAATCAACCCCAATATCTTTTACTTTTTGCTATAATAAATATCCCACATTTTTTTTTTGTCAAAAAAAACAAATTTTTCCTCAGTTTAGGCCAATATTCTTCTACATATTTTTGGTAAAAAAACGCAATAAGCGTATATTGATTGGTTTGCGCAAAAGTGATAGCGTCTACAAAATAGGGGATAGTTTAATGGCATTTTTATTTATTTTTCTACTAGTAATGGCGGCGACCTGCGATTTTTATTGGGACTGCAATATTGTGGGGGACAAATTGGACACTTTTGACACATTTTTGGGACCATTGACACATTATACAGCGATCAGTGCTATAAAAATGCACTGATTACTGTGTAAATGTCACTGGCAGGGAAGGGGTTAACACTAGGGGGCGATCAAGGAGTTAACTGTGTTCCCTCTCTGTGTTCTAACTGTGGGGGGGATGGGACTTGCTAGGGGAAGAGAGAGATCGGTGTTCATACTTTGTATGATCACGATCAGTCTCTTCTCCCCTCAGAGAACCGGGATCCTTGTGTTTACAAGGGGTTAACTGTGTTCCCTATGTGTGTTTCTAACTGTAGGGGGAGGGGACTGACCTAGAGGAAATGACGGATCGTGGTTCCTAACTAATAGGAACTTACAAACACACAGATCCTGGTTCTCACTGTGTCACAAGCGTTCGCGGGTGCCCGGCGGTCATCTCGCCCGCCGGGCACCCACATCGGCTCCAGGGGCAAGCAGTGGGCGCACGCGCGCCCCTAGTGGCCACAGGGAAAAGCGACGTAACATAACGCCGTTTCGCCCTGCTGTGCCATTCTGCCGCAGTAAAACTGCAGCGGCTGGTCGGCAAGTGGTTAAACATTACCTCACAACACCTTGATAAACATTACAAAGCAGGGAGAGCATGTAAGGATTGCTATACTGTACTATGGTAATGGGAACATGTAACAAATATGTAAGTGTTATCCTAATTTTGTTGCAAAAGTGGAAATATATTTCAGAGGTACCATGATGGTCAATAGGAGTGGACACACACAAATGCAACTTTAACTAAAGTGGTTGTAAACTGACATCTGACATGATATATGAACAAAGCATATCCCTCTATAGTCTATACTTGTCTCAATCCATAGCACTAAGGGGTTGATTTACTAAAATTGGAGAGTGCAAAATCTGTTGCAGCTGTGCATAGAAACCAATCAGCTTTAGTGCCGGTTCACATAGGGGCGACTTGTCAGGCGACCTAGTCGCCTGACAAGTCGCCTCCCGTTCTGTGCTACGGAACCGTTCTA
This sequence comes from Lithobates clamitans, assembly GCA_037952925.1. Lineage (NCBI taxonomy): Eukaryota > Metazoa > Chordata > Amphibia > Anura > Ranidae > Lithobates > Lithobates clamitans. The sequence goes on along the minus strand of JBBGZY010001990.1, from coordinate 189,937 downwards.
ATAGGAGCGACGCAAGTCGCTCCGACTTAGAAAAAGGTTCCTGTACTACTTTGGGGGCGACTTGCATAGACTTCTATGCAGAAGTCGTTTTGCAAGTCGCCTCGGAAGTAGTTTGCAGGTCGCCTCGCTGAGGCGACCTGCAAGTCGTGCCGCCCCTGTGTGAACCGGGGCTTAAAGTTTTTTTTTTTTTTTGTCAAAGCTTAATTGAACAGTCTAAAGTTAGAAGCTGATTGGCTACCATGCATAGCTGCACCAACTTTTGCAGTCTCCAGTTTTAATAAATCAACTTCATTGTGTGATTTCTGTCTCCAGCGTTGTTCTTCTGCTATCTGTTTCTGATAAATTTTCCTGACACTAAAAAGTGACAGGAAAGGGATCTCCAGCACACAGCCTGTGATTGACAGCCTCAAGTCTTTTCTTGTGTGCTGTGTGGAGGGGGGGGTGTCCCTTCCCTCCAATCCGCTCTCAGCTGTCCTCACTGAGCTTGGCAGAGTGTAACTTCAGCCCCCTGCTTTCTGAAAACACAGACAAGCTTTATAAATCCTAGACTTTGAAAAAATGGTAGAGGAGAGAAGGCAAAAAAAGAAAGAAAAGCGCCAGGCAAATCCTAGTGAAGCATTATTTTATTTGATTAAAATACAAATGGTTGACAATATAGGGTGCACTTACATGATGCTAGTGAGGGTAGGTGCTTTCCACTTCTAGCATCATCGAAGAGCCGCCGGGGTGTCCCTGTGGAAGAGTCCACAAGCGATGTGTGTCAGCGGTAAGCTGAAGCCTTCGAGGGATCTGGGGAGGAAGGACACCGGATGTGTAACTCAGTGTAGGAGTGTTCTGGAGCTGTCAGAGTGGGGAGCCGCCTACCACTGTGTCTGGCCAATCAGAACGCGTTTTAAAGGCATGGCCAAGCCTCCTTCATCAGATAAACAGGTGCAACTTATGTTTGGTTCATCTCTGTATATCACCTGAGGCCAGTCACTTCACTTGGTATACAGTATGTAAGGGTTTACAACGACTTGAATTCTTCCAGTTACATATGACTTTTGGAGCCGCTTAGACCAATATTACATTGCTTTCATGCTTTCTGAATAGTTCTAGTGCAGAATGTTCTTAGTGGATTCCTTGAATGGATAAATCATACAGTATCTTGACCAAAGTGAAAATGAAGTCCATAGTATGTTAAGAAAGATTCATGCTCATTCTTGCCCGATTTACAGGATAAGTCTATCAGACACTATACCTAGTCTCCTTTATCACATAACACCCGCAAGGCTGCTTTCAACCATTAGAATAATTGCTACTTGATAGACCCTGATAACATATTTTCTCTAACACTTTTAGCATATTTGCGTTTCTGACTTTTTCCCATGAAAGCTGCTGTATCAGCAGCCGTATGTGCCATAACAGCACACATCATTTATTTGCACTTAGCAAAAAGCTAATCAAAGCTGAGAATCACAATTATCATTTAATGTTTTGATGTCTATTCGACAGTACGAGATTTGCTTTTCCATAGAAGTCTACTTTGCAACTCCCGGGCAGCCGCATCTAATTGCCGACTTATCACATTTGTGTCTAGGATTAGTTGTCGCACACACAGAGGTTGATTGGATGAGTAGTTGTACAACAGCTCAACATAGTAAGTAGCTTTATATATATATATATATATAGCCGCGCTGTCCCATTGATTTCAATGGGCAGGAGTAGTGAAGGAGCGGTGTATACTCCGCTCCTTCACCGCTCCAAAGATGCTGCTAGCAGGACTTTTTTCCCGTCCTGCTAGCGCATCGCTCCAGTGTGAAAGCCCTCTGGGGCTTTCATACTGGAGAGACAGCAGCGGATGTTTCGGGTCGGTTTGCAGGCGCTATTATTAGCGCAATTGCGCCTGCAAACCGTCCCAGTGTGAAAGGGCCCTAACAGATCTGTAAAATCATTGTTTTCTCCACTCCACTCCTCTACAGATAGGCACTTACTAAGATCTGAATCTAAATGGTGTTGCCCAAAACGCATTGGATTTTCAAACGTCTTTTTTAAAAACAATTAAAATTATTTTGGACTCTTTCATCTGGTATATATATATATATTCACTTGTAGAGGAGAACCGCACTCTGCGCACAATTTAGTGCCAGCAATCAGGTCTTCCCACCGACCTTGTATATAGAAAAAAAGTCCAAGAGGTTGCTGCACTTAATAACTTCTTTGCTTTATTTCACAATATCTTCAGGAGAGATTTACAAAGCAAGCATAATCCTTTCAAGCAATATCAAAGGCAACAATTGCCTACACAGTTTCAGATATGAGTAAATTTAGATATGGATGGATGGATGGATTACATTTCGGGCTAGTAAGCTTGCACCCTTCCTGAGATCCATTGAAGCACATCTCTGTGCTTCAATGGATCTCAGGAAGGGCGCAAGCTTACTAGCCCGAAACGTAATCTGTGCTTCAATGGATCTCAGGAAGGGCGCAAGCTTACTAGCCCGAAACGTAATCCATCCATCCATCCATATCTGAATCTACTCATATCTGAAACTGTGTAGGCAATTGTTGCCTTTGATATTGCTTGAAAGGATTATGCTTGCTTTGTAAATCTCTCCTGAAGATATGAAGATATTGTGAAATAAAGCAAAGATTCTTTTAAGTGCAGCAACCTCTTGTACTTTTTATATATATATATATATATATATATATATATATATATATATATATATACATATATATATGAGCAATAGACATGTGCACAGCCAAAAAATTTGTTCATTTTCGTTTCGTTAGTTTTTTTTTTTTCGTTTTTCGGGTCATTCGTTATGATCGCGATTCGTAAATTCGTAAATGCGTTCGTTCGTACATTCGTAAATTCGAACATTCGTTCATTCGTACATTTTTACATTTGTTCATTTGTAAATTCGTACATTCGTAAATTCGTAAAATCGTACATTTGTAAATTAGAAAATTCGTAAATTTGTAAATTCGAAGTTTGAAAATCCAAAAACCCGAAAATTCAAAAATCTGAAATAGTAACTAACTATTTAAATAATAGGTATTGTAATTTCCTTTCAAATTTAACTGTCAGTGAACGTAACAAATACGAATTTATCCGAAGTTACGAATTATCCAAAACGAATGCTGCATCTAAACGAATGGAACGGAACAAATTAATAATAAATAATAATAATAAAACATTGTTATTAATATTATTGTTATTTATTATTATTAATTCATTACGCTCCATTCCATTTTTTCGGATCATTCATAATTTCGGATAAATTTGTATGTGTTACATTCACTAACAGCCAAATTTTAAAGGAAATTACAATACCTATAATTTAAAAGTTACTAGTAATTACTAATAGTTAAGTTATTATTAGTTAACTATTATTTCAGATTTCCGAATTTTCGAATTTACAAATTTACGAATTCACTAATTTACTAATGTACGACTGTATGAATGCCCGAATTTACGAATGTCCAATTTTATCGAATTTACGAATATTCGGAAAAAATTCGTTAAACAAGTTTTCGTTAATTTGGATATTCCCGAATTAACGAATTTGTCGAAATTCGTTAAAAAACGAATTCGGAACGAAACGAATGGCACATGCCTAATGAGCAAACAGATTAAACATTCCAGTCATTCCACTTTTGCCCAGATAATATAAGTTCTTGGAATGAAGTTGATCTCACAGTTGCCAGCCCATTGTTGTGGAACACACACCTCCTAATTATTTAGCCTGCTCTGCTTTGTAAACCAGCAAGGTTGGTAAGGTTTACAGCTCTCTTTTGGATGCCCCCTGTACAGCTGATTTCTAGTCTATTTGGCTTCGGCTATATCCGCCGGCTCCTACTGCGCAAGCGCTGCGCCTGCGCAGTAGAGGGGGGTCCTTATCCGCCGAGAGGAACTTTCTCGGCAGAACACCGGTGTGTTGAGAAGTGTTCAACAGGAAGACTTTTTTCCTTATCTATTTAAAAGTCCTATCAACTTTGGCAACCAGCTGAAATTTTATGTCATACCGAGTAAAGGTTCAGCATTTGCTGTTAAAATAAAATAGAGAACATAACTGTGTGTGGACAAAAGAACTCTTCTCTCCATGGCATATCGGAGTAGGTAGGGCTGTGAACTGAAATAACTGCAGGTTCAGAAATGGTTGTCATAAAGTCTAGAGGCTTTGTATGGCACAGGAACTGCTAACAGGTTCCAGGGCTAACTGTATAGTATGAGATAACTGCCCAGAACAATATAGGTAGACTGTAAAAATTTGAAAGCTGAACTCCATGAATTACATTTTTGCATTTTTTTTCCAGTTTGGCTTGAGCTAAAAAATATAATTCCGGCTTTAAAGGGGTTGTAAAGGCAGAAGTTTTTTTAACTTAATGCATTCTATGCATTAAAGCGGAGGACCACCCTAAAAAAAAAAAAAATTGCATAAAAATGCTCCTAAAAATCTGAAAACAAATTTGAAAAAAACAAATTTTTACTTACCAGAAATGGCTGTTGCTAGGCAGATCGTCCTTATCTGTCACTTCCTACTCCGCGGTGATCTTCATTCTTCTCCTCCTCGCGTTGTCTTCTGGGGAATGGGGCGCGCTGTGTTCTGGGAACTGTGTGTGTCCCAGAACATAGCAGGCCATTTACAAAGCGTTGTGCGACTCGTGCATGCACAGTAGGAAATGGGCAGTGAAGCCGCAAGGCTCCACTGCCTGTTTCCCTTATTTCGAATGGCGGCGCCGGGACCCGATCCGATGGATGGATCGGCCTCGGGTGGCCGACATCGTGGGCACCCTGGACAGGTAAGTGTGCTTATTAAAAGTCAGCAGCTACAGTGTTTGTAGCAGCTGACTTTAATTTTTTTTTTTTTTCAGCTGGACCTCCGCTTTAAGATAAAAAGCCTTCTGTGTGCAGCAGTCCCCCTCAGCCCCCCTAATACTTTCCTGAGGGCACTCTCTGTCCAGTGATGTCCACGAATGTCTCAGTAGTCCAATATTCTCCTTCCTGATTGGCTGAGACACAGCAGCAACGCTTTTGGCTCCCGCTGATGTCAATCAAAGTCAGCTAGCCAATCAGGGGAGAGAGGGGGGTGGGGCCGGCTTGGGCTCCGAGTCTGAATGGACACAGGGAGGAAGAGGCCAGGAGAGCCGAAGAGGGACCCTAGTAGAGGAGGATCCAGGCTGCTCTGTGCAAATCTGCTGCAGGAGAGCAGGTAAGTATAACATGTTCATTATTTTTAAAGGGGAAAAAATGAGCCTTTACAATTACTTTAAGCTATTTTATGCGTATAACAATTACTATAGCCAATAGTAAATCATCCCCACAGTAAACATAATGGTAGCATTAAAGAAATACAGAAAGAAACGACAGACCAAACCCAGATGAAAGAGTCCAAAATAATTTTAATTGTTTTTAAAAAGTCGTTTGAAAATCCAACGCGTTTTGGGCAACACCATTTCGATTCAGATCTTACTAAGTGCCTATCTGTAGAGGACTCCAAGTGAAGATAACAATGATTTTACAGATCTGTTATGGAACCAGTATTGAATTCTCCCCATGGAGGAAACACTTGAAGGCAGTCATTGCCCAGCCGGTTGTAATATAGATTTGTGATATCACTCTTTTCTCTGCATCCATCCAAGTTTTATCACATGCTGAGTCTTGATGAACGGGGATTGTTGTTGTCCCCAAAACACGTTGGATGTATTTGTATGACCTTTTTTTTTTTTTTTTTTTTTACCAGCAATTAAGATTATCTTGGACTCTTGGAGCTCCTTTCTATATTTCTATGGTTTGAGCTACTGTTGGGTGCCCATTGACGGAAGTCTTGTTGTGTGGGAGCCTTCTCACCAGAGCCATTGAGCTTGAGGTTTTCCTTCATCTGGCTATGCATTCAAGTTCTAGACATTTCCAGAACCTCTTTGAGTATGTTGTTCTGGATAATTTCCAAACTGGCAGTGTAGTGTGTGCCATTGCTATGGCACATAAATAGCTGGCAATAGCTCCAAACTATCCCACTTTTAGAGGAATAGTCCCTCTTGTTTATCCCATATCCCTCTGTCCCTTTTTCTTCCATAAAGCCTAAAGCCTCATACACACGATCGTTTGTCAAACAAACTTTTCCGTGGATTTCTGTCCAAAGGGCGTTAACCGTGAACTTGGTATGCATACACACGGCAGGACTTTTTCAGCCAACTTTCACCAAATCATGTGATTTTTCAGCTCATTACCGCCACCCTTTGGACAATGTCTGTATTGTTGTCTGATCTTTTGCCTTGGTTCTAAGCATACGTGTTTGTACTTTGGACTAAAGTCCGATGGGTTTGTGTACACACGATCGGACTAGCCGACGTAGGACTTTTGTTGCAGGGAAGTTTGTCTGTTCGCACAGCCAACATTTGTCCGATGAAAACCGAAAAAATTTGTCCGATGGAGCGTACACACGGTCAGATGTTGCCTTAAAACAGGTAACTTGCATGTTTGTCAAAAAGTCCGATCGTGTGTATGGGCCTTCATACATACATTGATATGTTATTTTACCTGTTTCATTTCAAACACATCAAGCAAATGTAATGGTGGTACAGCTATTATAAATACCAACATTTATGTTTCAATTATAAGTATTATAATTATTAATAAATATTATTATAATTATTAAATATAACTAAAGACACAACTTTTTTTTTATTTTTGAATATAGTACAGATGGATTAGAACACCTGTTTTTCCTTTTTTTATTTTCCAGTTTTACTACTGTCTGTGCTCCCGTTAGGAATATTCACCCTCTATATTTGTCCTGTTTACCATTATCATTGAAAATGAAAGAGTCAGAAACCATGAAATCAGACCGAGACAGAACTACAGTTAAATCACACGTGTTTAATAATAAAAGTAAAAATAACAAACATAGTCAAAACATAGCCAAAGTTCAATAACCAGAACGGATAGTCAGCCAAGCCAGAAGTCAGGTATCAAAGTAGTGGAACAGCAAGCAAGATTTGGAGCCAGAAGGGATGTTAGCTAAGCCAGTCTTTAAACAGGAACGCAGGAGATAGTTTCTAGTTATGTGACCAAGGCGAAGGCAGAGCTCCTCTGGACTGGACGGCTTAAGTGCCGGTTCACACAGGGGCGACTTGTCAGGCGACCTAGTCGCCTGACAAGTCACCTCCCGTTCTGTACAATGGAACCGCTCTAATAGGAGCGACGCAAGTCGCTCCGACTTAGAAAAAGGTTCCTGTACTTCTTTTGAGGCGACTTGCATAGACTTCTATACAGAAGTCGTTTTGCAAGTCGCCGTGGATGTCGTGTGCGGGTCGCCTCGGTGAGGCGGCCTGCAAGTCGTGCCGCCCCTAGTGTGAGCCGAGCCTAAGACCCCATTCACACAGAGGCAACACGACTTGCAGGTCGCCTCACCGAGGCGACCTGCACACGACATCCACGGCGACTTGCAAAACGACTTCTGTATAGAAGTCTATGCAAGTCGCCCCCGAAGTCATACAGGAACCTTTTTCTAAGTCGGAGCAACTTGCGTCGCTCCCCTTAGGACGGTTCCATAGCACAGAACGGGAGGCGACTTGTCAGGCGACTAGGTCGCCTGACAAGTCGTCCCTGTGTGAATGGGCTCTTAGTAGGCAGGACTGACGAGCAGGATCATCAACAGCTGGGTAACTGTGGAGAGAGATAGGAGCCGGCAATTAGCCGACAGCTGAGCATCCAGCTCAGAGAAGGAAGGGCTGAGCGCAGCCGTGACAGAAAGTAAAAGAAGATCCCAAATTTTGGGTTGTCCCCAGAAAAGTAATAGAAGGGAAATCTTCCAATGGGGACACTAGTTCTGGTGACCTGGGGGTCCCCAAGGGATTCCTTTAATTTGCAGGGATTTCCTCTCACTTCCTGTTTTGGCACTTCACAGGAAGCAAAGGTAGATCTCCCCCAATGGGACGCAGATGGCAAAAAAATAAAACCTGACAGGGGTTATAACCCTCCCTTACTCTATCAAAAATGGAAAAAAAAAGTTTTGCCTATAGTTATTCTAGTTATGCCTACTTTAACTTCCTGTACACAGTAGGACTCACCCTCATTAGAGGTATAGTCAGTGGTTTGAACAACAATTCAGGAGGAGTATAAACAATAAATGAGCCCCAAAGAAGAGCAGCTTAGATCCCTACTCTCATTATCTTTTACCGCACTAGAGACATCAAAGTCTGCATCTGATTGGTTGCTTTGGCTAATCAGAGCCGTTCTTCTTTCAGGCATTTGCATGAAGCCGAACGTGTCTCTAATAGTTCATTATTTTCATCCACAAAGCAATCCTGCATGCATTGTAAAACTCCTCTGAAGACTTTCAAGCCTTTTCCCTCTATTCTTCTGAGATAAATGTTCTTGTTAATCCTGAAAATAAGATTATTTTCTGTATCTAGGAGCTCAGAAAGAAACACAAGCTTGAAATAAAAGTTTACAAGAAAACTTTGTGTGCACAGCTCCTGCACTTGGTTTGCACAGTCTGGAGAGAACTCACTGCAGGAAAAGACTTGGAAAGTAATGTCTGGGATGGTGCCAAATCCCTGAGTGATAGATAAAGGAATAACAAAGTGCTTGTGCTGGCTGCGATTCAGAGCTGGGACCAGGGATTTCATGGTGAGCGTGCAACAACTAAATTAGGGCCCCTGGGTAATAGAGATTTGAAGTCACAGTCACTTAAGGTCTCCATTCATCCATGAAATGTGAGTGAAAGGGGGGGGGGGGGGATGTTGTGAGGCCTGAGCGCTGATGGGCTGCCCATGTCAACCGGGAGATTAAATAATTGTACATGTACTAGTTATTAAACAGTGTAGAAAAATGTTTTATCTTCAATATTGCGGAGATTAAATAAGGACTAGCTCATAAAGTGTTGCCCTTAGATGGCTGGAGCATAGAGAGAAATCTGACAATCTTTAGCTTGATTGCAGACCACTGGGACACCCCGCAACAGATCTTCCCATCTCCATCTATGATTGAATGTTGTATACATGCTGAGAAGTGAACATGTGCTTTATCTTTTATGTATTTATTAAATACAGGTATTTATATACAGTGCCTTGAAAAAGTATTCATACCCCTTGAAATTTTCCACATTCTGTCACTTTACGACCAAAAACGTAATTTTTTTTTAAATTGGAATTTTATATGATAGACCAACACAAAGTGGCACATAATTGTAAAGTGGAAGGAAAATGATAAATGGTTTTCAGCATTTTTTTTTTAAATAAATATGTGAAAAGTGTGGGGTGCATTTGTATGGCGCCCCCCTGAGTCAATACTTTGTAGAACCACCTTTCACTGCAATTACAGCTGCAAGTCTTTTTGGGGATGTCTCTACCAGCTTTGCACATCTAGAGAGTGAAATATTTGCCCATTATTTTGTGCACAATAGCTCAAGCTCTGTCAGATTGGATGGAGAACATCTGTGAACAGCAATTTTCCAGTCTTGCCACAGATTCTCAATTGGATTCAGGTCTGGACTTTGACTGGGCCATTCTAACACATGAATATGCTTTGATCTAAACCATTCCATTGTAGCTCTGGCTGTATGTTTAGTGTCATCCTAAAGGAAGATGAACCACCGCCCCAGTCTCAAGGCTTTTGCAGACTCTAAGGCTGCGTACACACAAGCGGTTTTCTCATCAGAATAAACTCTGAAGGTTTTTCCGACGGAGTTCTGACAGAATTCCACTGAAACTGTCTTGCGTACACACGATCACACCAAAGTCCGACCGTCAAGAATGCGGTGACGTACAACACATACTAGAAAAAGGAAGTTCAATAGCCAGTAGCCAATAGCTTCCGTCTCATACTTGCTTCAGAGCATGCGTCGTTTTTGGTCCGTCGGAACAGCATACAGGCGATCGTTTTTTCCGATAGGAATTGGTTCTGTCGGAAATATTTAGAACATGTTCTATTTCTAGGTCTGTCAGAATTTTCAAAGTCCGATGAGGCATACACATCGGAATATACAATGAAAAGCTTCCGTCTGACTTTTTCTGTCGGACATTCCGCTCGTGTGAATACGGCATAACAGGTTTTCTTCTAAGATTGCCCTGTATTTGGCTTCATCCATCTTCCCATCAACTCTAACGAGCTTCCCTGTCCCTTCTAAAGAAATGCATCCCCACAACATGATGCTGCCACCACCATGTTTCATGGAGATGGTGTGTTCAGGGTGATGTGCAGTGTTAGTTTTCCGCCACACATAATGTTTTGCTTTTAGGCCAAAAAGTTCAATTTTGGTCTCATCTGACCAGAGCACCTTCTTCCACATGCTTGTCTCCCACATGGCTTCTTACAGACTGCAAATGGGACTTATTATGGCTTTCTTTCACCAATGGCTTTCCTCTTGCCACTCTTCCATAAAGGCCAGATTTGTGGCGTGTACTAATACTAATACTACTAATAGTACTAATAGTTGTCCTGTGGACAGATTCTCCTAGCTGAGCTGTGGATCTCTGCAGCTCCTCCAGAGTTACCATGGGCTTCTTGGTGTCAGGGCTGGGCTCAGCCCTTCCTTCTCAAAGCTGGCCGCTCAGCTGTCGGCTAATTGCCAGCTCCTATCTCTCCACAGTGACTCACCTGTTGATGATATCCTGCTCGTCAGTCCTGCCTACTTAAGCCGTCCAGTCCAGATGATCTTTGCCTTCACCTTGGTCACATCTCTAGAGACGCTCTCCTGTGTTCCTGTTAAAGACTTGCTTGGCAGACATTCCTTCTGGCTCCAGATTTTGCTTGCTGTTCTACTACGCTCATCTCTGGCTCCCTGACGTTTTGGCTTGTCTAACTATCCGTTCCGGTTCCTGAACTCTGGCTATGTTTTGACTACGTTTACTCTGTTTACCTTTTTTTATTATTATTAAACAAGTGTGATTTATCTGTACTTCTGTCTCAGTCTGATTCATGGTTTCTGACACTTGGCTGCTTCTCTGATTAATACTCTTCTTGCCCAGCCTGTCAGTTTAGGTGGATGGCTAAGTCTTGGTAGGTTTGCAGTTGTGCCATACTCTTTCCATTTTCATATGATGGAGTGAACAATGGTCGGTGAGATGTTCAAAGCTTGGGATATTTTTTATAATCTAACCCTGTTTTAAACTTCTCCACAACTTCATCCCTGCCCTGTCTGGTGTGTTTCTTGGCCTTCATGATGCTGTTTGTTCACTATGGTTCTCTAACAAACCTCTGAGGGCTTCACAGAACAGCTGTATTTATACTGAGATTAAATTACACACAGGTGGACTCTATTTACTAATTAGGTGACTTTTGAAGGCAATTGGTTCCACTAGAATTTAGTTAGGGGGTATCAGATTAAAGGGGGCTGAATACAAATGCACGCCACAGTTTTTCAGATATTTATTTGTAAAAAAAAATTTGGAAAACCATTTATCTTTTTCCTTCCACCTCTCAATTATGTCCCACTTTGTGTTGGTCTATCACATAAAATCCCAATAAAATATATTTACTTTTTTGCTTGTAACATGACAAAATGTGAAAAATGTCAAGGGGTATGAATACTTTTTCAAGGCACTGTAGCTCCAGCTATTTATGCATCACTTTTCATACTGCACATTTAAATCATTCTCTGCACTTCAGGAGCTTACAACCGAAGGTCTCTATCCCACATATTTACACAGAAGCCAATTAACCTACCAGCATGTCTTTGGTGTCTGGGGGGAAACTAGAGTAGCTGAAGGAAACCCCTGAAAGCCAAGGGGAAACATGCAAGCTTCATGCAGATGGTGTCCTGACCAGAACTCGAACAAGGAGCCCCAGGACTGGATGGCAGATGCCACCTTTATGCCCACTGTACTGCCCATTTTCCTATATTGCTTAGTTATCACCTACAGGATAAGTAGCACAGAAATGAATGCACTTGGCCGAAATCCGAACCTGAAATGGACAGCTAAAAAAATAATAAATATGGCTGTCATTTTTGCATTGAATTCAATGGGATGTGATTTTGCATTGAAGTCAATGGGACGCAGCATGCTATTATCGGCTCCTATTTTTATTTTCGGTGGCCGATATACCAGTGCATCCCCATGAATAAGTGCACAGTCAATTCTTTTTGCCCCTGTGTCTTCAGGTAATTGATCCCACCTTCCCCTTTTGCATATTTATCAAGATCCCTTCAGGGGCAAAAAAACTTTGCATTGATAGTCGTCCCCCAATAGAGCAGTTGGAGCCCCATAGTAGTCTATAGAGCCTATTGCCCTGCGTCTTCAGCCAGGAGACGAGCTCCATAGATTTCTATGAGGCTGTACAGTGCAGGCAGCAGATAGAAGACTCACAGCACAGGATGTCAACAATCTTAGTAGGCCACAGGCTTCAGATCTTTGTAAGTACCTATCTAAAGAGGTGGAAGGTGGGGTCAATAAGCTGAGATTACAGGGGGCAAAAAAAGTAAGTGCACTTTGTTTTTCTTCAAATTGAACCTGTTAATTTGACCACTCTGGGTTAAATGACAGATTTTCTTGATGGCTAACTTCCTCTTGCTTACCTGTGTCAACCTGTTTGCCTACCTGAGACTTAATTTAAAAGCCTTGTGTAAGCTACATCTTGGTCTGTGTCAGAGCTTACACATGGCTAATGACTTTCATACACTCCCAGGACAAAGAGGTAGATGTATTTTGAAAGTATTTTAGTGAATATTTTTTAGTCTAGGGTTCCCACATGTCCCGGATTGCCCGGGACATTCCCGCAATCAGCAGGTCTGTCCCGGGTCCCGGGCATCTTCATTCCGGGACAATACAGTGTCCCGGAATGAATATGATGCAGCCGTTCGCGATTTTCCATTGACTGCCGAATGTCAATGATGTTATCCGGCCGGGCCAGCCCAGTGGTGTAGCGTGGGGGTGGGCAGCCCAAGTGACTTCTTCCAGGCTCCAGCCCCTATAATCACTATACGCCTCCAATGAGGCAGACATTCCTCAGCACCCAGGTCTCCCCCCGCCCAGGGACTCCAGTGGTCCAGCCTGCCCTGTCCCCCATGATTCCTCAGGTGCGTGCCACAGGCAGCCCGTTTGTGTGAGGGGGAGGGGCGGTGCTCGATGCAGATGAGCATACGGCGGCGGCTGGCGGAGTTCCTGGCCTGCGGGGGATACTGAGGAGCGACTAGGATATAGACATCTATGGATGATCTTCATGGAGGCCTGGAGTGGTGAGTAAAATCCACCGATCTACCTTATGTTTGTGTGGGGGAGTAGTCAGTAGTGTGAGTAGTGCAGGAAGGAGTGCAGTGGTCAGGGGGGTCAGGTAGGTCAGTGCAGGGGACAGGGAAGTCAGTGTAGTGGGCAGGTGGGTCATGGTAGAGGTCAGGTAGGTAATAGTGGTCAGGTAGGTCATTTAAGGGGTCAGTGTAGTGGGCAGGTAGGTCAGTGTAGGAATCAGGTAGGCACTTGGCTCAAGGGATTTACCCAGCAAGTGCACAGGGTGGCAAGTGCCACTGCATCTGGTTGCAGGCTACAGGGGCAAGTGACACCCTGCATCTGGTGGCAGGAGAAATCCCGGTCAACCCCGAGACTACATTCAACAAACCCGCCCCCCCGTCCCCCCGTCCCCCCCCCCGGTCCATGACAAAATTGTCCCTGAATGGCAGTTTGGAAATGTGGTCAGATAAATCTCAAATTTCTGCAATCTCTCACAGTCAGGAGTAAGGCACAGAGACCAGTAGCTAAAGCAGTAAAGAGGCTCCCACGGACCAGCTGGATATATGCAAAAGTAGGTCACCCTAGTGGATGACGCGGGCTCTCCCAAGGCAAGGAGTCTAAGCACTAACCAGTGTAAAAAGTGTAAAAAAGGGCTCCTGATGGTGGAAATGGATTTTGCTGCGTGTTAGTACCAGGTAATGGTCCTCAGGATCGCACCAACAGGAGGTGAGCAAGTTGGGGTCCGGTAGCAGATATAGCCGGGTATGATCAAGCAGAAGTGTAGTCAGTAACAAGCCAAAGGTCAGTAGTGAGTGGTAACAAAGATACATATGGCAGCAGGAGTGGCAAAAGCAAGATATTGGCTGGAGAGAGCACAGCAACCTGGCAAACAGGAAGTGCTAAGGCATAGCTAAAATTATGAAGTTCATGGAAGTTTAGAGGGTTCAAGGCTCAAGACAAAAATAGTTGAAGGCAAAATTGTTCAAGGATATGTCCAGGTTGCTGTCCAGCATCCCAGGTGGCTCAGCAAGAAGAGACACTGCCAAGAACAGCAGAGGTTGCAGGGTCAGTGGCACTTTAACCCCCCTGTCTTTAAAAAAACTAAACACATAGTCATTGGTGGTCAGTGGATATTTAACCCCCCCATAAAAAAATAACTTTCTGCTATCATTGGCTTTCAGTGGCACATTAAACCCCCTCCCCAAAAAGAATGACCCCACAATCATATATTTAAATCCTTTGGGACAACTGAGGTATGTTTTTGCATTAATTTTTTTGTGCCTGGTAAGAATGAGCTCCCGGTTTGGTCTGAACATCTGAACACAAGTTCAAACTGAATTTTGCTTGTTCTGGCGTTGTCTGAACCGTATTTGGTCAATGATGTCAATGGAATCCCTGTGACATCATTGACCAAATGATGCAGTTTTGATGTAGTAGGTTGTAAGCATTATACAGTTGTGCCACAGACAGGGTCAGGGCATCCCCCTGGCATGCTACTTGATGAATTTTGCATATTATATATATAATATTATTATTGACTCCAATGCATTAATGAAATTGCTGCTCCCCCCCAAACAGAATTTTCTAAACTTATTTTTTGTTTTGGTACATATTTCCTGACCAGTCGCCCAAGTCATTTGTTTGACAATACCTTGCCCATTAGCCTAGAAAATGGGCATTATTGGTTTTTAAGTTCTTCCGACTTCGGGGGTCTTCTTCCGACTTCGGGGGTCTCTCAGGCCTCTTCTCCCTCTCTCCGGTGTCGTCTCCGCGCTCTCTGGCTCTTCTCCGGTGCCTTCTTCCTTCTGCCGGGCTCCTCCGCTATCTTCTGCTCTTTTGCCGCTCTTTTGCTAGCGGAGGAGCCCGGTCTTCTGCAACGTCTTCTTCCCTCTTCTCTTCCTGAGATGTTGACACGACGCTCCCTCTTGCTGTAATGCCACCGATGGCCACGCCCCATGCCTATATAATTGGTTGCGGACCTCGCTCACGGCATTACAGCGAGAGGGAGCGTCATGTCAACATCTCAGGAAGAGAAGAAGGAAGAAGACGTTGCAGAAGACCGGGCTCCTCCGCTAGCAAAAGAGCGGCAAAAGAGCAGAAGGTAGCGGAGGAGCCCGGCAGAAGGAAGAAGGCACCGGAGAAGAACCAGAGAGTGCAGAGACGACACCGGAGAGAGGGAGAAGAGGCCTGAGAGACCCCCGAAGTCAGAAGACCCCCGAAGCCGAAACCTGTCTACTGTGTTTTTTTTATTGACACTTATTTTCCTAGGTGAATGGGTAGGGGTACGATGTACCCCATACTCATTCACATAGGGTGGGGGGCCGGGATCTGGGGGCCCCCTTATTAAAGGGGGCTCCCGGATTCCGATAAGCCCCCCGCCTGCAGACCCCGACAACCAACGGCCAGGGTTGTCGGGAAGAGGCCCTTGTCCTCATCAACATGGGGACAAGGTGCTTTGGGGTGGGGGGGCAGTGCCTGGCATTGGCGGGGATCCAAGTCGGATCCCCGTTCAATACGAGCCGGTACCCTGTCGAGTTGCTATGGAAATGGCAAACCGCAGCTAAACGCAACCGCAGCTAATCGCACTGTACAAATGCAGCTGATCGCAGTGCTTGGTGTCTTGAATTTCACAGAAAAAAAAACATGCTTTTAACTGCGGCAGAATAGCCGTCTGTGTGAAAGGCGCCTTAAAATGAGCACTTTTGATTTTTCATGTTCGTGTCCCATAGACTTTAACCACCTAAATATTTTTTACTTTTTGCTATAATAAATATCCAATTTTTTTTTTTTTTTAAACAAATTTTTTCCTCAGTTTAGGCCAATATGTATTCTTCTGCATATTTTTGGTAAAAAAAAAATCGCAATAAGCGTATATTGATTGGTTAACAAAAGTTATAGCATCTACAAAATAGGGGATAAGTTTTATAGCATTTTTATTATATATATATTTTTTTACTAGTAATGGCGGCGATCTGCGATTTTTATCGTGACTGCGATATTGCAGCGGACATATCGGACAATTTTGACACATTTTTGGGACCATTCACCATCCGTGCTATGAAAAAGCATTGATTACTGTATAAATGTGACTGGCAGGGAAGGGGTTAACACTAGGGGGTGATCGAGGGGTTAAATGTATGTCCTGGGAGTGATTCTAACTGTGGGGGGAGGGGACTGACTGGGGGAGGTGACCGATCTGTGTCCCTATGTACAAGGGACACACCATTGGTCTCCTCTCCTCTGACAGATCGTGGATCTGTGTGTTTACACACACAGATCCACGGTCCTGCTCAGTTACTGGGCAATCACGGGTGCCCGGCGGACATCGCGGCCGCCGGGCACGTGCATCGGGTCCCCAGTGACGCGGCGGGCACGCGCGCACCCCCTAGTGGCCCGGGAAGGCGATCACATCATATCACGGCTGCCCAGAACAATAGCTGCCTTGTCCCGCCGTCATATGACAGTGGGCCGGCGGCTAGTGGTTAATAGGGTTCGCATGTTCGCTCAAACTTTTTGCCTTTCCCATGTTCTGGTGCGAACCGAACCGGGGGGGGGGGAGGGTGTTCGGACCATCCCTAGTGAGAAGGAGCAGAATTATAACCATTGTGTACACCACATATCAGGAATAGGAGTCTGCATATGTTATGAGCAAATATAGCTGCCCCCATCTACTTATAACATTGTAAATTATATATACAGACAAGTGTTTTAATCAAAAACATAAGAAAAAGATTATTTACAACATTATCTCTTTTAGGTGTTGCTGCATACAAAAAAATATAAACAATGATATATTACCTTTCCTGATTAGCAAGATGGCAAATGACGCAGAATAATAATAATAATAATTGATAATATTGTTTTGTTGGAGTACTTCTGAAAGTTTGTCAGTAAAGATTTCTGGATACTTGGCTGACTGAATCTACATTTGGATGTCCAAAAATATAAAATGTTTATAACATAAGCTACTAAAATTTACACTCAATATTACATTTTTCATATTTCATTTGAGCTATACATTATGTTATTTAATTCTAACCACAGAAATTGTAAAAAAAAAGTTAAAAAAAAAAGCTTCTTGAGCACAGATGGCAATTTTCATGGTGCTAATATATGCAAGAATATGTTGGAAACATTGTATTAGATATAACTACAGTAACTACAGCTTATGAAATCCATGTGTGTGCGTAGAAAGTCTTGTAGAATTTTAAACGAATGGGCTTGCTTCCAAGAGCCTATTGATAAAAGAAAGTTCTCAAATGCATTTAATAATATGGAGCCGCAGGCAGGGCTGGTGCTAGACTATTTTGTGCCCTGGGCAGGACCATCTACTTGGGGGGAAAAAAAGGACGAAAGAAGAGAGAAGAGATGGAGGACGGGGGACCAGTGTGATCCCCAATATATCAGTAGAAACAGTAGACTAGTAATATAATATATATATATATATATATATATATATATATATATATATATATATATATATATATATATATATAGAACATGTATTATAATAACTCAACATGTATTATATAACTCAACACACAGCCATTACAGTACACCCCTAAGTGAAAATGTCCAAATTGGGCCCAAAGTGTTAATATTTTGTGTGTTACCACCATTATTTTCCAGCACTGCCTTAACCCTCTTGGGCATGGAGTTCACCAGAGCTTCACAGGTTGCCACTGGAGCCCTCTTCCACTCCTCCATGACGACATCACGGAGCTGGTGGATGTTGGAGACCTTGCGCACCTCCACCTTCCATTTGAGGATGCCCCACAGATGCTCAATAGGGTTTAGGTCTGGAGACATGCTTGGCCAAACCATCACCTTTATCCTCAGCTTCTTTAGCAAGGCAGTGGTCATTTAGGAGGTGTATTTGGGTTCATTATCATGTTGGAATACTGCCCTGCGGCCCAGTCTCTGAAGGGAGGGGATCATACTCTGCTTCAGTATGTCACAGTGCATGTTGGCATTCATGGTTCCCTCAATGAACTGTAGCTCCCCAGTGCCGGCAGCACTTACGCAGCCCCAGACCATGACACTCCCACCAACATGCTTGTCTGTAGGTAAGACACACTTGTCTTTGTACTCCTCACCTGGTTGCCGCCACACACGCTTGACACCATCTGAACCAAATAAGTTTATCTTGGTCTCATCAGACCACAGGACATGGTTCCAGTAATCCATGTCCTTAGTCTGCTTGTCTTCAGAAGGCTGATTTGCTGGCTTTCTTGAGCATCATCTTTAGAAGAGGTTTCCTTCTGGGACGACAGCCATGCAGACCAATTTTATGCAGTGTGTGGCGTATGGTCTGAGCACTGACAGGCTGACCCCCCACCCCTTCAACCTCTGCAGCAATGCTGGCAGCATTCATACGTCTATTTCCCAAAGACAACCTCTGGATATGACGCTGAGCACGTGCACTTCTTTGGTTGACCATGGTGAGGCCTGTTCTGAGTGGAACCTGTCCTGTTAAACCTCTGTATGGTCTTGGCCACCGTGCTGCAGCTCAGTTTCAGGGTCTTGGCAATCTTCTTATAGCCTAGGCCATCTTTATGTAGAGCAACAATTCTTATTTTTCAGATCCTCAGAGAGTTCTTTGCTATGAGGGACCATGTTGAACATCCAGTGACCAGTATGAGAGAGTGAGAGCGATAACACCAAATTTAACACACCTGCTCCCCATTTACACCTGAGACCTTGCAACACCAATGAGTCACATGACACCGTGGAGGGAAGATGGCTAATTGGGCCCAATTTGGACATTTTCACTTAGGGGTGTACTCACTTTTGTTGCCAGCAGTTTAGACATTAATGGCTGTGTGTTGAGTTATTTTGAGGGGACAGAAAATTTACACTGATATACAATCTGTACACTCACTACTTTACATTGTAGCAAAGTGTAATTTCTTCAGTGTTGTCACATGAAAAGATAGAATAAAATATTTACAAAAATGTGAGGGTTGTACTCACTTTTGTGAGATACTGTGTGTGTGTGTGTGTGTATATAATATATATAAAATCTCAGGAAGCCGGGCCAGCTGCACACTCCCTAAACAGCAGTGCGCCCTTAGGGGGCTGTCTAGTTTGCCTAGCGGGAGTGCCGGCCCTGGCCGCAGGCTTGTTATGCAAATATGCAAACGGCAGTAATATGCAACACCACAGAATGCTAAAAAAAAGGACCAATTATATTACTTTGACATTTCATATGGCTGGCTGTCTCCCTCCGGGTACTTTGTTTTTACTATTCATGGGACTTCCATTGCTTTGGAGTCTGTACGTAAACCATGCATAAAGCACCTTTGTAGAGAAAATTACTTTTCAAAAGTGTAGTTCCTCTTTTTTCAGCCAAATTGGGACAACAGTTACTTTATATTTGTAACGTTCCCATTTACATAGCACAACTTAAAAAAAAATAGTTAACCACTTTATGGCAGTGCATTAAATGGGCCATAACTCCCATGATGATAGGACAGGCTCCTAAACATGTGCTACTGTGATTGGCTGCACAGTGCTGAGGTCAATGGAAGTGATGGCTCAGTCACAGTTCTGGGTGCGCTGATGGAGCATGCCCCAGCACAAGTCAGTGCGTATATACACCGATCAGCTATAACAATATGACCACAAGCCATAACATGACCACCCACCTAATATTGAGTAGGCCCCCCTTTTGCTATCAAAACAATGCTGATCCATCGAGGCATGGGCTCCACCAGACCTCTGAAGGTATGCTGTGATATCTGGCACCAAGCTGTCAGTAGGAGATCACTGCCTCTGCCGGCTTGCCTTCTTCCCATAATGCATCCTGGTGCCATCTCTTCCTTAAAAAAATTAAAAAAATTAAAACACACTCACCTGGTCATCTACGTGATGTAAAAGAAAATGTGATTCATCAGACCAGGCCACCTTCCTCCATTGCTCTGTGGTCCAGTTCTGATGCTCACGTGCCCTTTGTAGGCACTTTTGGCTGTGGGTATGGGTCAGCGTGGGTACCCTGACTGGTCTGCAGATACCCAGCCCCATACATAACAAACTGTGTACTGTGTGTTTTGTCACCTTTCTGTTGAAAACCAGCATTAAAGCAGAGTTCCACCCACATTATGAAATTTTTCTCTAAATGATTATTATACCATATAGATAAAGCATTGTATTTTTTTTTTGTCTCTTTACCCAGATACTGCTGTTTTTCATCTAGTTTCCGGCTTCTGCCACCTGAAGATTTGTCCGTCATATCCAGCGGCACACTGTCTCCTGGGAGTTTTGTGTCATAATTCCCAGGAGTCAGTGTGGATGGCAGCCACTCGTGAACGCAATATTCCGAAACCAGAAGTGACGCGATGGCGACAGTTGCCATCACAACAGGGGCGGGTACTTCCGACGACCCCGCCCGTTGTGATGGCAACGTCAGAAGTTGACGGCGCTGTGAGCCAAACACACTGCGCTTGCACGAGAGCAGGCGGGGCATGCTGGACACTCAGCAGCACCGTATCCCGGAAGATAGTGCTTGTGGGCTTTGCATGCCCACAAGCAAAATGGAAAATGCCAGGAGACAATAATAAAAAATATCTTTTGATTGCAAATCGACAATCGAGCGGCGATAGATCATAAAAACATGAGTTATATATATGAGTTCTAATCCAAAGATATTAATATTAAAAAAAAAAAATTGTATACAGTTGGAACTCCGTAGCAATTTGAGCATCAGTATCTCTTCTAGTGAATCAAACTACATGGGCCAGCCTTTTTTCCCTACTTGCATCAATGAGCCTTGGCCGCCTATGACCCTGCCACTGGTTCACCGGTTTTCTTTCCTTGGCCCACTTTTGGTCCACTGCAGACTGGGAACTTCCCACAAGAGCTGCAGTTTTGGAGTTGCTCTCACCCAATCATCTAGTCATTACAATTTGGCTCTTGTCAAAGTTGGTCAAATCCTTACTCGTGCCCATTTTTCTGCTTTCAACACATCGACTTTAAGGAGGACATGTTCACTTCCTGCTTAATATTCCCCACCCACTTTCAGGTGTCATTGTAACAAGATATTTAATCACTTGCGAAACGCCCGCCCGCAATGTACTGCGGATGAGCGGCCAGCACAGGCAAAGCGATGTACCTGTATGTCGCTGCCCGCTTCTTGGTTTAGGGCGCGCATGCGCTTCTCCCACCAACTATCACAGCGGGAGTCTGTCAGCAAGTCTCGACCAATAATTAATGCCTGGGACCTGCTGATTGGCTGCGTGCAATCCCGGCCCAGAGCCCTGTGTTGACAAATGACAATCAACACATGACCCTGTACAGAGGGAACAATCTCTCTGTTTGCAAAGCAGGGATAAAAAACAAAGAGATATCTAGTTAAAAAAAGCAGAGGTTACACATTTTAGGCACACATTTATCCCCTTTGATCGCCCTAGATGTAAACCACATTTCCAGCCAGTGTCATTAATACAGTGACAGTGTAAATTATTAGCCCTAATCAGTGTCACTGGTGATGTCAGTGGCAGTTGGTCAATTCCCCCTCCAGCGACAATTAGTTTTAGATTGCCCTCAATTCCATTATAAGTCGCTGATCTCTGCCATTAGTAGTAAAAAAAGAATTCTAGTATATATCCCATTATTATTATACTTTACACAAAGCCCCTCTGTGGCCATAACGGTTGGGGAGCCCAGATGATGGAGACCTGTCCAGTTATTTTATGAATGCGATCCATTGTGTTCCGGTATCTACAACCATTACGTCTTGTATCTTCAATTCTTATTTGGCTTGTATACCACATGTGTACCAAAACTCCTGATGAAGCTCATGAATGAGCGAAACATGTCGAGTGGTATTTACTGAGTGGTTTCTTCCATTGCCATTGTCAAAATTTGATTATAGAGATTGAGAGATTGATTTTTTAACTTTTTGATATTGTGTATTAAAAATTAAATAAAAGAATATTTTATGTAGATAAGTCGTTGCATTCATTCCTTTACCCATACCTACCTCCAATATTAAGCACCTTAAAGTCCCTGGGGCAACTTTACCCCAATCCCCTTTTTTTTTGTGTATTCTATAACATGGGATGTGGTGCTAAGGGTTAACTGTCCCTGCCCTCTTCACACAAAGATATATATCCCATAGTTTATTGACACTTTAACCTTCATGCAAACCAATCAATATACACTCTTTGGGATTTTTTTTCTATCAAAGACATGTAGCGGAATACATTTTGCCCAAAATGTATTTGATTATTTAATTTTCATTGGATATGTTTTATAGCAGAAAGTAAAAAATGTGCTAATCAAATATCACCAAAGAAAAGCTATTTGTGTGAAAAAAAATGATATAAACTTTGTTAAGGTCCAGCGCTGCATGGCGGCGCAATTACTAGTTAAAGTAGCGAAGTGCTAATCAGCAAAAAATGGCCTGGTCATTAAGGGGGTAAAACCTTCTGGAGCTCAAGTGGTTGATGTTATTCATTTTACCTGTCAGTGTTCAAAATGTTATGGTCAGTAGGTGTATTGGGGGCGGTTGGGTATACCGTATTAAGGCTTACCCTCCCTGGTGTCACATATATTCGTATTGTTGTCATAAAGGGGTTAAAAGGTGCTGCTCACATTTTTACTTGCTTTACTTGCTTTTACCTAGCTTTCCCCTCCTAAGTAATGTTCAAGTGTAACTGAAGGCAAAACTTTTTTTGTTTTTTTTGTTTTAGATGGAATGGAGACGGATTAGAACATCTGTCAGGTTTTTATTGCTGTCTGTGCCACCATTAGGGCGATTCACTCTCTCTATTTGTCCTGTTTACCATTATCGTTGAAAGTAAAAGAAAATCCCAAATTTCGGGTTGTCCCCAGAAATGTAATAGGGCAGAATGGAAGAATGGGGACACTAGTTCTGGTGATCCCCAAGAGATTATTTTAATTTGCAGGGATTTGCTCTCACTTCCTGTTTTGGCTATGGGACAGGAAGTGAAGGGAAGTCCCAATGAGACAAAGATGGTAAAAATAAACCTTACAGGGATTATAACCCTCCCTTGCTCTATCCAAAATGAAAAAAAAAAACCCAGAAAATTGTATCATATTTACCGTAAAATTATTTTCCTGGTGCTTATTCATAGCAGCATACCTGTGACAAGCTCCGCCTTGGCTCCTCCCTCGGGACCAGTGACTATTATAAAAGAAAAGGATTAGTGCATTCCCAGCATTCTATGTAGCATACCGAAGGTGGAATTGTATGCTGCCATGGATAGGCACCAGGAAAAGAAAATTACGGTAAGTTTAAAACAATTGTCTGTTTTCCTGGTGCCTCCCTGGCAGCATACCTGTGACTAGGGATGAGCTTCGTGTTCGAGTCGAACCCATGTTCGACTCGAACATCGGCTGTTCGGTCGTTCGCCGAATTGCGAACGATATGGGCCGTTCGCGCCAAATTCGTGTGGAGCGTCACGGCCCATAATTCACTGCGGCATCGCAGTGCATTGCTGGCTGATTATTGGCCAAGCATGCACTATGACCCGCATGCTTGGCCAATCACAGCGCCGTCAGTAGAGAGAGCTGTAATTGGCCAAAGCCAGGGTGGCTTTGGCCAATTATGGCTCAGGGGATTTAGTACACACCCCACACTATATAAGGCCGCCTGCACGGCGGCCCTGTGTAGTGTGTGTTCCGGTGTGCTGAGAGATAGAGAGAGAGAGAGACAGTGTCATTTGATTTGAGTTAGATAGATTAGGCAGAACAGTCAGTCAGTTAGCTGCACTTACAGTGTATTGTGTATATATATGCATCCCAGGTGTTGCATATATATATATACACTGTATTCAGTTTAGCTAGATCCGTTCCTGTTATCTTCTATCTAGACTATTTACATTTAGTGCAGTGTGTCCTGCTTACAGTGTTCAGCTAGATCCGTTCCTGCTATTTACATTCAGTGCAGTGCGTCCTGCTCACAGTGTTCAGCTAGATCCGTTCCTGGTATTTACATTTAGTGCAGTGCGTCCTGCTCACAGTGTTCAGCTAGATCCGTTCCTGCTATTTACATTCAGTGCAGTGCGTCCTGCTCACAGTGTTCAGCTAGATCCGTTCCTGGTATTTACATTTAGTGCAGTGCGTCCTGCTCACAGTGTTCAGCTAGATCCGTTCCTGCTATTTACATTCAGTGCAGTGCGTCCTGCTCACAGTGTTCAGCTAGATCCGTTCCTGGTATTTACATTTAGTGCAGTGCGTCCTGCTCACAGTGTTCAGCTAGATCCGTTCCTGCTATTTACATTCAGTGCAGTGCGTCCTGCTCACAGTGTTCAGCTAGATCCGTTCCTGCTATTTACATTCAGTGCAGTGCGTCCTGCTCACAGTGTTCAGCTAGATCCGTTCCTGGTATTTACATTTAGTGCAGTGCGTCCTGCTCACAGTGTTCAGCTAGATCCGTTCCTGCTATTTACATTCAGTGCAGTGCGTCCTGCTCACAGTGTTCAGCTAGATCCGTTCCTGGTATTTACATTTAGTGCAGTGCGTCCTGCTCACAGTGTTCAGCTACATCCGTTCCTGCTATTTACATTCAGTGCAGGGCGTCCTGCTCACAGTGTTCAGCTAGATCCGTTCCTGCTATTTACATTCAGTGCAGTGCGTCCTGCTCACAGTGTTCAGCTAGATCCGTTCCTGGTATTTACATTTAGTGCAGTGCGTCCTGCTCACAGTGTTCAGCTAGATCCGTTCCTGCTATTTACATTCAGTGCAGTGCGTCCTGCTCACAGTGTTCAGCTAGATCCGTTCCTGGTATTTACATTTAGTGCAGTGCGTCCTGCTCACAGTGTTCAGCTAGATCCGTTCCTGCTATTTACATTCAGTGCAGTGCGTCCTGCTCACAGTGTTCAGCTAGATCCGTTCCTGCTATTTACATTCAGTGCAGTGCGTCCTGCTCACAGTGTTCAGCTAGATCCGTTCCTGGTATTTACATTTAGTGCAGTGCGTCCTGCTCACAGTGTTCAGCTAGATCCGTTCCTGCTATTTACATTCAGTGCAGTGCGTCCTGCTCACAGTGTTCAGCTAGATCCGTTCCTGGTATTTACATTTAGTGCAGTGCGTCCTGCTCACAGTGTTCAGCTAGATCCGTTCCTGCTATTTACATTCAGTGCAGTGCGTCCTGCTCACAGTGTTCAGCTAGATCCGTTCCTGCTATTTACATTCAGTGCAGTGCGTCCTGCTCACAGTGTTCAGCTAGATCCGTTCCTGGTATTTACATTTAGTGCAGTGCGTCCTGCTCACAGTGTTCAGCTAGATCCGTTCCTGCTATTTACATTCAGTGCAGTGCGTCCTGCTCACAGTGTTCAGCTAGATCCGTTCCTGGTATTTACATTTAGTGCAGTGCGTCCTGCTCACAGTGTTCAGCTACATCCGTTCCTGCTATTTACATTCAGTGCAGGGCGTCCTGCTCACAGTGTTCAGCTAGATCCGTTCCTGCTATTTACATTCAGTGCAGTGCGTCCTGCTCACAGTGTTCAGCTAGATCCGTTCCTGGTATTTACATTTAGTGCAGTGCGTCCTGCTCACAGTGTTCAGCTAGATCCGTTCCTGCTATTTACATTCAGTGCAGTGCGTCCTGCTCACAGTGTTCAGCTAGATCCGTTCCTGGTATTTACATTTAGTGCAGTGCGTCCTGCTCACAGTGTTCAGCTAGATCCGTTCCTGCTATTTACATTCAGTGCAGTGCGTCCTGCTCACAGTGTTCAGCTAGATCCGTTCCTGCTATTTACATTCAGTGCAGTGCGTCCTGCTCACAGTGTTCAGCTAGATCCGTTCCTGGTATTTACATTTAGTGCAGTGCGTCCTGCTCACAGTGTTCAGCTAGATCCGTTCCTGCTATTTACATTCAGTGCAGTGCGTCCTGCTCACAGTGTTCAGCTAGATCCGTTCCTGGTATTTACATTTAGTGCAGTGCGTCCTGCTCACAGTGTTCAGCTAGATCCGTTCCTGCTATTTACATTCAGTGCAGTGCGTCCTGCTCACAGTGTTCAGCTAGATCCGTTCCTGCTATTTACATTCAGTGCAGTGCGTCCTGCTCACAGTGTTCAGCTAGATCCGTTCCTGGTATTTACATTTAGTGCAGTGCGTCCTGCTCACAGTGTTCAGCTAGATCCGTTCCTGCTATTTACATTCAGTGCAGTGCGTCCTGCTCACAGTGTTCAGCTAGATCCGTTCCTGGTATTTACATTTAGTGCAGTGCGTCCTGCTCACAGTGTTCAGCTACATCCGTTCCTGCTATTTACATTCAGTGCAGTGCGTCCTGCTCACAGTGTTCAGCTAGATCCGTTCCTGCTATTTACATTCAGTGCAGTGCGTCCTGCTCACAGTGTTCAGCTAGATCCGTTCCTGGTATTTACATTTAGTGCAGTGCGTCCTGCTCACAGTGTTCAGCTAGATCCGTTCCTGCTATTTACATTCAGTGCAGTGCGTCCTGCTCACAGTGTTCAGCTAGATCCGTTCCTGGTATTTACATTTAGTGCAGTGCGTCCTGCTCACAGTGTTCAGCTACATCCGTTCCTGCTATTTACATTCAGTGCAGTGCGTCCTGCTCACAGTGTTCAGCTAGATCCGTTCCTGCTATTTACATTCAGTGCAGTGCGTCCTGCTCACAGTGTTCAGCTAGATCCGTTCCTGGTATTTACATTTAGTGCAGTGCGTCCTGCTCACAGTGTTCAGCTAGATCCGTTCCTGCTATTTACATTCAGTGCAGTGCGTCCTGCTCACAGTGTTCAGCTAGATCCGTTCCTGGTATTTACATTTAGTGCAGTGCGTCCTGCTCACAGTGTTCAGCTAGATCCGTTCCTGCTATTTACATTCAGTGCAGTGCGTCCTGCTCACAGTGTTCAGCTAGATTCGTTCCTGGTATTTACATTTAGTGCAGTGCGTCCTGCTCACAGTGTTCAGCTACATCCGTTCCTGCTATTTACATTCAGTGCAGTGCGTCCTGCTCACAGTGTTCAGCTAGATCCGTTCCTGCTATTTACATTCAGTGCAGTGCGTCCTGCTCACAGTGTTCAGCTAGATCCGTTCCTGGTATTTACATTTAGTGCAGTGCGTCCTGCTCACAGTGTTCAGCTAGATCCGTTCCTGCTATTTACATTCAGTGCAGTGCGTCCTGCTCACAGTGTTCAGCTAGATCCGTTCCTGGTATTTACATTTAGTGCAGTGCGTCCTGCTCACAGTGTTCAGCTACATCCGTTCCTGCTATTTACATTCAGTGCAGTGCGTCCTGCTCACAGTGTTCAGCTAGATCCGTTCCTGCTATTTACATTCAGTGCAGTGCGTCCTGCTCACAGTGTTCAGCTAGATCCGTTCCTGCTATTTACATTCAGTGCAGTGCGTCCTGCTCACAGTGTTCAGCTAGATCCGTTCCTGGTATTTACATTTAGTGCAGTGCGTCCTGCTCACAGTGTTCAGCTAGATCCGTTCCTGCTATTTACATTCAGTGCAGTGCGTCCTGCTCACAGTGTTCAGCTAGATCCGTTCCTGCTATATACATTTAGTGCAGTACGTCCTGCTCACAGTGTTCAGCTAGATCCGTTCCTGTTATCTTCCTACTGACAGGCAGGCTTGTCTGGTTACAGTATATAAAGCTACCTGAAGAAAATTACAGGTGTTCTTTTTGATCCTATTAGTACCACGGTCAGGCAGCTAGACTATTTACATTTAGTACAGTGTGTCCTGCTCACAGTGTTCAGCTAGATCCGTTCCTGTTATCTTCCTACTGACAGGCAGGCTTGTCTGGTTACAGTATATAAAGCTACCTTAAGAAAATTACAGGTGTTCTTTTTGATCCTATTATTACCACGGTCAGGCAGCTAGACTATTTACATTTAGTACAGTGCGTCCTGCTCACAGTGTTCAGCTAGATCCGTTCCTGCTATTTACATTCAGTGCAGTGCGTCCTGCTCACAGTGTTCAGCTAGATCCGTTCTTGCTATTTACATTCAGTGCAGTGCGTCCTGCTCACAGTGTTCAGCTAGATCCGTTCCTGGTATTTACATTTAGTGCAGTGCGTCCTGCTCACAGTGTTCAGCTAGATCCGTTCCTGCTATTTACATTCAGTGCAGTGCGTCCTGCTCACAGTGTTCAGCTAGATCCGTTCCTGGTATTTACATTTAGTGCAGTGCGTCCTGCTCACAGTGTTCAGCTAGATCCGTTCCTGGTATTTACATTTAGTGCAGTGCGTCCTGCTCACAGTGTTCAGCTAGATCCGTTCCTGCTATTTACATTCAGTGCAGTGCGTCCTGCTCACAGTGTTCAGCTAGATCCGTTCCTGCTATATACATTTAGTGCAGTACGTCCTGCTCACAGTGTTCAGCTAGATCCGTTCCTGTTATCTTCCTACTGACAGGCAGGCTTGTCTGGTTACAGTATATAAAGCTACCTTAAGAAAATTACAGGTGTTCTTTTTGATCCTATTAGTACCACGGTCAGGCAGCTAGACTATTTACATTTAGTACAGTGCGTCCTGCTCACAGTGTTCAGCTAGATCCGTTCCTGTTATCTTCCTACTGACAGGCAGGCTTGTCTGGTTACAGTATATAAAGCTACCTTAAGAAAATTACAGGTGTTCTATCCCAGCTTAGTGCAGCTACAGGCCATTAGTATGTCTGGAAGGCCAAGAAGGAGAGGCAGACAGTCACAAGCCAATAAGAGAGGGCAAGCAGGCTCTGTGTCTAGTGCTGGTCGTGGAGACGGTGCATCCTCATCAGCACGTGGCCATGGGACACGCTTGGCCTTTTTTTCGGCAGCTGGCCGTGTTGAGCCGCAATATGCGGAAGACTTGGTCGAGTGGATGACCAAGCCGTCCTCATCCTCCTCATCCTCTCTCACCCATGCCCAGGGTGCTTTGTCTGGCAAAGCAGCGGCCTCTTCCCTCAGCTCAATGTCATCAGTGACTCCTTCCCTAGCTCCACCATGTCCTCATGAGGATTCCCTCGAACTGTTTGACCACAGTGTTGGGTACATGCTCCAGGAGGATGCCCAGCGTTTGGAAGGCTCTGATGATGATACTGAGCTCAATGAAGGCAGTAACATGAGCACGGACAGAGGGGGTGCCCAAGAAGGACAGCAATCTGGCAGTCATGCTCCCCCTGCTGCAGCATACTGCCAGGTTTGCTCCAGTGATGAGGAGGGAGGGGATGATGAGGTCACTGACTCAACGTGGGTGCCTGATAGGAGAGAGGAGGAGGAGGAGGAGGAGGAGGAGGTGGCACATCACCAACTAGGCAGGATGCCCTCCAGGGGCCAGCCTAAGGGCAGCACATTGACTGCATCACACCCCAAAGCTCCACATGTGCAGGGCGCTGCAGTCTCTGCGCGTTATTCAAAAAGTTCTTTGGTGTGGGCCTTTTTTGAGACGAGTGCATCAGATCGCACCGCTGCTATTTGCAACATATGTCTCAAGCGTATCTCGCGTGGCCAAAACATCTCCCGCTTGGGTACCACATGCTTGACCAGACATATGTTGACCTGCCATGCAGTTCGTTGGCAAGCGTATCTAAAAGACCCACACCAAAGAACAAAGACGATCTCTCCTTGCTCCTCATCAGCTGAGATTTCCAACCCCACTAGACCTTCAGTCCTCTCTGAGACCTGCAGTGAGAGGAATGAAGGTGTAGAATTAGGTGTGTCACAGCCAAGTACTTGTGGGCAATCTGCTTTTGGTACACCGACGTCAGATTGTACCAGGCAAATTTCCCTGCCCCAGCTGCTGCACCGCCGAAAGAAGTTTGCTCCCAGCCATCCACATGCCCAGCGGTTGAATGCTAGCTTGGCAAAATTGCTAGCACTTCAACTGCTGCCTTTTCAGTTGGTAGACTCTGCCCCCTTCCGTGAGTTTGTGGAATGTGCGGTTCCTCAGTGGCAGGTACCCAAACGCCACTTTTTCTCACGGAAGGCGATTCCGGCTCTCTACCGGCATGTGGAAGGCAATGTCCATGCCTCGCTGGACAGGGCGGTCAGCGGTAAGGTGCATATTACCGCTGACTCATGGTCCAGCAGGCATGGACAGGGACGTTACTTAAGTTTCACGGCGCATTGGGTGACTCTGCTGGCAGCTGGGAAGGATGCAGGACAAGGTGCAGTAGTGTTGGAGGTTGTTCCGCCACCACGCCTCCAAAATGCTGATTGTGACACACCTCTCTCCTCCACCCCCTCCTCTTCTTCTTCCTCCATGGCCTCTTCCTCGGAACCAGCGGTGCTCCGTAGGCGTTCAAGGGGCTACGCAAGTACGCAGGCCAAAAGATGCCATGCGGTGCTTGAGCTGGTGTGCTTGGGGGACAGGAGCCACACTGGGGCAGAGGTTCTGTCAGCTCTGCAGGGGCAGGTTCAGAGGTGGTTGACGCCACGCCAACTTAAGGCAGGAATGGTGGTTTGCGACAATGGCACCAACCTCCTCTCTGCCCTCCGACAGGGACAACTGACCCATGTGCCCTGTTTGGCTCACGTCCTTAACTTGGTGGTGCAGCGGTTCTTGGGCAGGTACCCGGGCTTACAGGATGTCCTGAGGCAGGCCAGGAAAGTCTCTGTGCATTTCCGCCGGTCATATAATGCCAGTGCTCGGCTGACGGACCTCCAAAAGGAGTTTAACCTGCCCAAGAACCGCCTAATCTGTGACATGCCCACCAGGTGGAACTCGACGTTGGCCATGCTGCAGCGGCTGCACACGCAGCAGAGGGCCATCAATGAGTACCTGTGCGACTATGGCACCAGGACAGGGTCAGGGGACCTTGGTTTTTTTTCCCCACGCCAGTGGGCCATGATCAGGGATGCATGCACTGTCCTGTCACCATTCGAGGAGGCCACGAGGATGGTGAGCACTGACAGTGCATGCATCAGTGACACTGTCCCCCTTGTCCACCTGTTGGAGCACACGCTGCGTGGAATAATGGACAGGGCACTTGAGGCAGAACAGAGGCAGGAAGAGGAGGACTTCCTTAGCTCTCAAGGCCCCCTTTATCCAGACAGTGTTCCTGCGTGCCCGCCGATCACACAGGAAGAGGACGAGGAGGAGGAGGAGGAGGAGGAGGAAGATTGTGTCAGTATGGAGGTGGAGCCTAGCACTCAGCATCAGCAGTCTTTAAGGGATCAGTCCCAAGGAACACATGGACTTGTACGTGGCTGGGAGGAGGTGGCTGCGGACGTTGTTGTCCTTAGTGACCCAGAGGACTCCGGACCGAATGCCTCAGCAAACCTACGCTGCATGGCCTCCCTGATCCTGCAAAGCCTGCGTAAGGATCCTCGTATTCGTGGTATCAAGGAGAAGGACCAATACTGGCTGGCAACCCTCCTTGATCCACGTTACAAGGGTAAGGTTGCGGACCTTATCTTGCCATCGCAGAGGGAGCAGAGGATGAAACATCTTCGGGAGGCCTTGCAGAAAGGTCTGTGCAACGCGTTCCCAGAGACTGGGAGGTTACAAACTCCTGTTTCTGGACAACGTGTTGCTGAGGCTTCGGTCAGTCAAAGAAGGAGCGGTGGAGAAGGTGGCCGTCTGACCGATGCGTTCAGACAATTTTTTGGTCCGCAGCCCCAAGGTATGATCGGTTCCAGCAACCATCGCCAGCGTCTGTTTTACATGGTGCAGGAATACCTAGGGGCAAGATCAGACTTGGACACCTTTCCCACCGAAAATCCTCTGGGTTACTGGGTCTTGAGGATGGATCACTGGCCAGAGCTTGCACAGTATGCAATTGAGCTACTGGCCTGCCCTGCATCCAGCGTTCTTTCGGAACGCACATTTAGTGCTGCTGGAGGCGTGGTAACCGATCACAGGGTGCGTCTGTCCACCGACTCGGTCGATCGGCTGACCTTCATAAAAATGAATCAGTCTTGGATCACCACCAGCTACCAAGCACCTGATGCAGATGTAACCGAATAATTTTTTTTGAAATCTCAGATCCC
This sequence comes from Lithobates clamitans, assembly GCA_037952925.1. Taxonomy (NCBI): domain Eukaryota; kingdom Metazoa; phylum Chordata; class Amphibia; order Anura; family Ranidae; genus Lithobates; species Lithobates clamitans. The sequence goes on along the minus strand of JBBGZY010001990.1, from coordinate 157,879 downwards.
TTCAAAGACTGCCTATGCTGATGCTGAGTGACTATCCCTGAGTAATTATCCTCTTCCTCCTCAATCATCACGCTGATAGCTTGTAAGAACATTTTTGGTTCTGGGCGCCACCACCAGTGCCTAAGGCACAATTTTTCAGCCCCTGTTTAACAGGGGCGTGTAATTACAATTTTTGATGTAATACTTTGCAGCAGGGCTCGTTCCTGCATTCCAACTAGAGTGTCTGTGAGGGGTTGCAGTGTTGTGGCACCAGCACCAGTGCCTAAGACCCAATTTTTCAGCCCCTGTCTAACAGGGGCGTGTAATTACAATTTTTGATGCAATACTTTGCAGCAGGGCTTGTTCCTGCGTTTCAACTAGAGTGTCTGTGAGGGGTTGCAGTGTTGTGGCACCAGCACCAGTGCCTAAGACCCAATTTTTCTGCCCCTGTCTAACAGGGGCGTGTAATTACAATTTTTGATGCAATACTTTGCAGCAGGGCTCGTTCCTGCGTTCCAACTAGAGTGTCTGTGAGGGGTTGCAGTGTTGTGGCACCAGCACCAGTGCCTAAGACCCAATTTTTCAGCCCCTGTCTAACAGGGGCGTGTAATTACAATTTTTGATGCAATACTTTGCAGCAGGGCTTGTTCCTGCGTTTCAACTAGAGTGTCTGTGAGGGGTTGCAGTGTTGTGGCACCAGCACCAGTGCCTAAGGCCTAATTTTTCAGCTCCTGTTCAACAGGGGCATGTAATTACAATTCTTGATCTAATATTTCACAGCAGGGCCCTGTGAGGGCTTACAGTGTTTTGGCCACAGCAACACCTAAGGCCCAAATTTCTGCTGAGTATATAGGGCAGGACCCTACTTTCAAACATCTAACTTACAAACGACTCCTACTTGCAAACGGAAGGAGACAACAGGAAGTGAGATGAAATCTACCCCTAAGGAAGGGAAATTCTCTCCTGTAAGAGTTAATATGGGAAAACAATTTCTCCTTTCCACTGATGCTTTCCAATCCTTGTTCCACAAAAAAACCCAAATTTTCAAAAAACATTTTTCATTGGGACAAAAAAGTGAGGTGAAATCTTCTGAAGAGGAGGAAAGACGCAAAACAAATGTCACAGGGGTGATAACCCTTCCCTATGTTTTCCAAAAAGCTTAGAAAAGATTTTTTGGCTGGAGCTAAACACATTAAAAATGTTCAAAATTACAAACAGATTCTACTTAACAACAAACCTACAGTCCCTGTCTTGTTTGCACCGCCTGTATACTGCTGTTCAGAGTATATAGGGACCTTTCCTTATTTTAATTTGGGTGCGGGGTTCCCCTTAATATCCATACAAGACCCAAAGGGCCTGGTAATGGACTGGGGGGTACCCATGCCGTTTGTCCCACTGATTTTCATCCATATTGCCATGACCCGACATGACATTAAACCCGCAAGCAGTTTTAAATGAGATTTTTTCCTTTAAAAATGACATTTGGTGCAGGGACTGTTCTAAACATGGGAAACACGCGTCACTTTACAGGCATACTATAGACACCCCCCAGGTACGATATTTAAAGGAATATTTCACTTTTTTTTTTTTACTTTAAGCTTCATTAAAATCACTGCTCCCGAAAAAACGGCCGTTTTTAAAAGTTTTTTTTGCATTGATACATGTCCCCTGGGGTAGGACCCGGGTCCCCAAACCCTTTTTAGGACAATACCATGCAAATTAGCCTTTAAAATGAGCACTTTTGATTTCGAACGTTCGAGTCCCATAGACGTCAATGGGGTTCTAACGTTCGTGCGAACTTGCGGTCCGTTCGCGGGTTCTGGTGCGAACCGAACCGGGGGGTGTTCGGCTCATCCCTACCTGTGACAAATAACTAGCTGAAATGGGTGGGATGATGCATAGTAAAAGATTTATTTGAAAAAGGATTTAACATAGGCAAATGCCGGCCTGATAGCCTGTCTGCCAGGTTCTACAGATAAGAAAGCTGCTGGGTCTACTCTGTAAGGTCTCGTAAACGCACCAAAAAACAGAGTCCCCCCTAGGAGCTCTTTGCATAGGCAACCTCCTCAGATGACAACAGGATGCCATTCTGAAAGCCCCCAGTAATAAACAATGGAGAGGGGAGGGACATCTGTGGAAATACAACCCTCTAAAAAATAATTTTGACAAACAAGAGCAAAAAATTTTAAATTTGCCCCTATTCAAGATGGCCACCACAACCTCAGGCCAGACCGCGCAAGCCCGGCCCACCAAGCTGGCTCCTGACGTCCGCGCATGTGTAGAGTGGGCAGGAAGATGCTGAGGGACTCCTAACCAGGAATGAAGGTACAATACCACAAGGAGGGGAAGATGAAGGGGGAGGAAGAAAGCAAAAAAGAGAAAGGGGAACGCAAGGAAAGGAAAATGAGAGAGAATGGATGACAGGAGGGAGAAATGCAAGGATAAGGCTAAATGAAAAATAGATATAGCTGCTTTCTCTGCTGCAGGCTTGAGCAAATGCCAGTATATAAATGCAGATAGGAGCTCTTAGTTAAAGCGGAGGTCCAGCTGAAAAAAAAAATGTAAAAGTCAGCAGCTACAAACATTGTAGCTGCTGACTTTTAATAAGCACACTTACCTGTCCAGGGTGCCCGCGATGTCAGCCACCCGAGGCAGATACGTCCATCGGATCGGGTCCCGGCACCGCCATTCGAACTAAGGGAAACAGGCAGTGGTTTCCTACTGCGCAAGCTGTGAATGGCCGGCTTTGTTCTGGGACACACGCAGTTCCCAGAACACAGCGTGCCCCATTCCCCAGACCACAACGTGAGGAGGAGAAGAATGAAGAGCACCGCGGAGTAGGACGATCTGCCTAGCAACAGCCATTTCTGGTAAGTAAAAAAAAAAAAAAATTTTTTTCAGATTTTTAGGAGCATTTTTATGTAATTTTTTTTTTTTAGGGTGGACCTTCGCTTTAAGAGACAACTGCTGTCCCAAAAAACCCACAGAAGGGACTCTCTATCTTATTAGATATTTATTTAGCTGTCCAAGAATAGGGACTGTACCTGGGAGAGGCTTGAACCCAGCTGGAAGCTCCCGACTGCAGAGGTAAGGGACGTTCGACCACCATTCACTGACCATGAGGTATGAGGGGAAAAAAAGGAGAAAGCTGGGAGTGCACTAATCTTTTTCTTTTATAATATTCACTGGTCATGATGGAGGAGCCAAGGCGGAGCTTGTCACAAATATGCTGCCATGGAGGCACCAGGAAAACGATTTGCCTATAGTTCTACTTTAAGAAGGGGTCTGGGGAGTTATGTTTACCATAATGAACCCTGTCTGTACTGTGCTGGCAGATCTCATTATCAGTTGGAAACTAGATGTGCGCACTGTCTGTCCTAACAAAGAGTTAAAGATCCCAAGACTTGGGAGGTACACTGTATGTTAATGGACTTAATTAAAAATAATTGTGCCCCAGTGCTTATCTCTAATTGCACATTAAAAACTATGCTAAACAAAAGAAGCTGGCTGTAAAGCCTTTTTTTTTTTTTACTTGAGCCAAAAAAACTGTAAAAGAAATAAGTACTCAATAATAATAATAATAATAATTTTTAAGTATGCTGTTTGAATGGCAACACATAACAAAGATATAGTGTTGGGCTTCTCAAATTTTGATTGCAAAAGTGGGAATACACGGTAAGGCAGTGGCAACAGCAAATTGTTTATTACTCTAAACCATCTAATCCGGGAACCAATATATTTTTCTTGTATATTTGGAAAGCAGAAGTTGCCAGATTAGTCCTTGTTGTGTAATGTACGGTAATTTGTATACTTACAGCATAATTTCCTTAACATTTACAAAGTGGTGGTTTTGGTATGTTTGAATTGTTTAAAAGCAGCACTCCTTTTTTTGCAGTAAATTCTGTCATGAGATAAAAAAAAAGTGCCTTCAAATGCAAAATGATTTAGAAATGTAATCAATGAAAATTAATGGGAATTTCCTGGCAAACTGGAATTTCCGTGTTTGTCTCTCCTCTCCTACTAATACCAGTTAGGCTCCACCTTACACAGCTCGAGAGGTTATCTGAACTTGTATTACAATATTCAGATTTCATCATCTAGAATTGCTGTGTGACCACAAAATAAATAAAAGAGTCTAATGCCCCGTACACACGGTCGGATTTTCCGATGGAAAATGTCCGATCGGAGCGTGTTGTCGGAAATTCCGACCGTGTGTAGGCTCCATCACACATTTTCCATCGGATTTTCCGACACACAAAGTTTGAGAGCAGGATATAAAATTTTCCGACAACAAAATCCGTTGTCGGAAATTCCGATCCTGTGTACACAAATCCGACGGACAAAGTGCCACGCATGCTCAGAATAAATAAAGAGATGAAAGCTATTGGCCACTGCCCCGTTTATAGTCCCGATGTACGTGTTTTACGTCACCGCGTTCAGAATGATCGGATTTTCCGACAACTTTGTGTGACCGTGTGTATGCAAGACAAGTTTGAGCCAACATCCGATGGAAAAAATCCTAGGATTTTGTTGTCGGAATGTCCGAACAAAGTCCGACCGTGTGTACGGGGCATTACTATTTAATGAAGGGCTGTATGAGGATCCCCTGTGTTTCTAAGGGGAGAGATACCTCTAACATAAAAAATAAATAAATAAATAGTAAATACATTCATAGTAAATATATAATATATATATTATTATTATATATTATTATATATATTATTATATATATTATATATATATATTTTTATAAAATATAATAAAATATATCTATCTAGATAGATAGATAGATAGATAGATAGATAGATAGATAGATAGATAGATAGATAGATAGATAGATAGATAGATAGATATAGATCTATATATATATTTATAGATATAGATCTATATCTATAGATATAGATATTTATAAATACATAGTAATAGTAAATAATAATAATTTACTTTAATAAAAAAAATACAAAAAAATAAATAAAATATATAAAACAATTAAAAAAATCTCTCAGAAGAAAACATGAATTCCACCATTGCTGATCTGAAAGGGGAGAGATACCTCTAAAATAAATAAATAAATAAATAAATAAATAGTAAATACATTCATAGTAAATATATAATAAAATCTCTCTCGATAGATAGATAGATAGATAGATAGATAGATAGATAGATAGATAGATAGATAGATAGATAGATAGATAGATAGATAGATAGATAGATAGATAGATAGATAGATAGATAGATAGATATAGATATAGATAGATAGATATAGATAGATAGATATATAAATATATATATTTATATAGATATATATAAATACATAGTAATAGTAAATAAATTCGGTATATAAAAATATAAGAATTTACTTTAATAAAAAAAATACAAAAAAATAAATAAAATATATAAAACAATTAAAAAAAGCTCTCAGAAGAAAACATGAATGCCACCATTGCTGATCTGAAAATGCTAGTTGCCTGGCTGTCACGCTGTGCCAATGCTTTGACCCCCAGTTTTACTTACCCAGGAAAACTAAGGAAAAGACTGTGAGCACAGGGTGGCATGGCCCAGCCCCCTGAGCACTCAGACTATTGATGTACAGAACTGCGCTGATGTTATCATGCCAGTGCCAGTCTCTGCATCACCCAGAATCACCCACTGCCAGGAAAAAAAATGAGGAGGAAGAGAACAGTGCATAATATTACCAGTCAGAAAAAAGTAACTACAAAATAAAAAGCATAAAATACTACTGGGGGACCTCAAGTGGACTAGGGGGGCTTTGGAGTTGAGAGCACAACGCCTGGAGTCAGGCATTAAGAGTTTTCCATCAAAATGTAATACGATATTAGCATGCATGTTCAGTGTGAGTCTACAGAGAAGCCTATTGTCTTGCTACATGAGGTGAGAGGCTGGGGAAATAGTGTGGCGCACATCGAGTGGTGGAGATTATCCGGATGTTGGCACTTGCACTTTTTCCATTGATGATTCGAATTACACAGCGCGGATTTATTTGTGTGGATTTCCTTTGCACGTCTATGGGACTTGTTTACTTTACTGTCTAAAGACATTTTTTGATGACTATCTGCACTTTTTTTGATTGCTATTTGCACGTTGACTTTGCACGTTTTTTTGCACATTGAACTTTTTAAGTTGTTTGGCAGCAATTATGTTGTCTTACATTATACATATTATCTAGTTGCATTATTCACATAGGAGTTTGTCACAGATATATTATTTACCAGGATTTTCTGCACTGTTATGAGATATATATTAATTATTTATATATGATTTGATTATCATTAGCACATCTTTTATTGCTATTTTGCACGTTTATTTATATTTAGTGTTTTTTAGCACATGCATTTTTGAGAAGCAGTTATTTATTTGTTTATTATTCACTGTTAATTAGTAAGCACCACATTACCTGTTACTATTATCATTCATGTTCATGCAATATTTAGCAGCTATATCAGACAGCTGTGTTCAGTATTTCTATATAACCCAACGTTTTTGCATACATGGCAAGGCCCTGCTGTGGTTGCAAAAATATATTAACATCAGTTGAGGGAACGTATTGGAAAGAACAACTGTCAAGCTGCTATGTGGAATGTGGCTATGGCTACTTAGGCCCCTTTCACACTGGAGCGGTTTTCAGGCGGTATTGCGCTAAAAATACCGCCTGAAAACCGCCCCTAAACAGCCTCCGCTGTTTGTTCAGTGTGAAAGCCCGAGGGCTTTCACACTGAAGCGGTGCGCTCGCAGGACGGTAAAAAAAGTCCTGTGAGCCACTTCTTTGGAGCGGGGAAGGAGCGGTATATTCACCGCTCCTAAACCGCTCCTGCCCATTGAAATCAATGGGATCAATGGGACAGCGCGGCTATACTGCGATAATACCGCGGCTATAGCCGCGCTGTACGAGAGGATTTAACCCTTTTTCGGCCGCCAGCGGGGGTTAAAACCGAACCGCTAGCGGCCGAATACCCCTGCAAGAACGACGGTACAGCAGCGCTAAAAATAGCGCTGTTTTACCGCCGACGCCCCCACCGCCCCAGTGTGAAAGGGGCCTTACTGTGGGTCATTGTTGTCAAAACAGCTTTGCCCTATGAAGTCAGACCATTGTATCCTTTTGTTTGGTAAGTCCTTTATTTTTTACAGCAAGGCGCAGTTCACACTACCGCGACTTGGGATCCGACTTGTCAGACCTCAAGTCGCCGCAAGTCGCTTGACATCAGAAATTCCATTATAGTTAATAAGAGCCATCTTAATGTACACTACTGAAGTCGCTCTGACTTCAGAAAAGGTTCCTGTACTACGTCCAGGCGACTTCTAGGCGACTTGTACCCATAGATTTAAATGGAAGTCGCCTCCAAGTCGGATCTCCCATCTATATTGAAGCGACTTTACAGGAAAAGAAAATAGTTTACCCAGGCAAACCCCTCCCTCCCAGAGAGCTGATTATTCTGTGATTGGCCACAGCCAAAGTCGCCTGTCCTGGAGGCAACTTTAAGTCGCGTTGTGAGTTGCTCAAAGTCGCGCTGAAGTCGCCTCCATGTTGCCTTGCAAAGTCGCGCTGTAAGTCGTGTTGCCCCTGTGTGAACCGAGCTTAACTGAAATACACAACCTATAAATGTAAAAAATACACAGTTTTGGAATTAAATAAGTTCACATCATTCATTCCCATTTCTAGTGTTTTCAGTGACACAAAAATAAGATTTGGGTTTCGATGTGTTATTGCATGAACATGGATTAAAAGATGTACACATAGGGATGTATTTGTAAAAAGTCCACATAGTTGTTCAAAACCATCAAAACTGCATACAAATTTGTTCTGTGTGAATGGGACAAAATTGAATGTTTTCAGGATATAGTCTCTGCAGATCAAATGTGTGAATGGGGATAATGCCACATGATGTCCTCTAGATGGCACTGAATATCATAGGAAATAAGTATGCTCACCAGCTCCCTCTACTGGCCATAACGTGGCACTTCCCCCTCATTTACACATTTGATATGTGGAGAATATAGCTTGAGAACATTCAGTTTTGCCCCATTAACACAGAACCAATTTACACACAGTTTCAAAAAACAAACAGCTATACCATTTTTTTTTTTCATTTATACACCCCAGACAGGTTGCAGCTCTGATCATATTCATGCAGGTTTTAGGTGCATTGCTGATGGAGAGATACCTGCTTCATGAATTTTTCTTGCAGTATTTCTTGCAGTTTCCATCAAAAAACAATGTATACGCACCTAAAACAAAATATCACAACCCACCCAAAACACATAGATGGGAACAAATGTAAGGGTATGGTTAATGTGACTTGGTCGCTAAAAGCAATGTTCAAAATAGAGTATTAAGAACAAAGAAAACATAAACCTTACCTTTTTCAGCACCAACAATCTCTGCATTAGAGAAAACAGCCACAGAAGATCCTGCAGAATCTGAAACTTCTAGGAGTGCGTTTAGTGGTATATTCTGGTGGCCCCTATGTTGCTATTGTATCCCGTAGGGATATAGGGTGGGCAGGAAGAACCACAACATTTCCAGCAAATTATTCTGTAACCAGGCTATGAACATTTAAAGTGTTTGTAAAGGTTCAGATAAAAAAACAAAAAAAACAAACATGTTATACTTACCTGCTCTGTGCAATGGTGGTTTTGCACAGAGCATCCCCGATCCTCCCAAGCATCTGTTGGAAGGACAACAGCATGTAATGTAAAGTACTGTGAACTATATACTGTATGCATTATACTTATCTATGCAGCAGGTGGCGCTGCAGGATTATAGTGTGTTATCTATGGTAATATAATCACAGGATGTTCTGTTTATGTTCTGTGTGCACTTGTTTGTGTACTCTTCCTGTTCCAAGATAAATATCCTCCATAAAAGTAAAGCCGTTTTGCTGTATCCAAGAAGCTTCCAGCGCATTATTTCAATACTCTGCACAACAGCATGGACAAAACTACCCCTACCTTCCCTTAGCATTGATGCTACTTATGTCCCTAAAGGGGAAAATTCCCTCAGATCACCGGCACAAGTAATAAGAGGAAAAGAGTAAATCTTTCCAGTGAAGACAACAAAATGCAAGTGTGGATAGGTTAGAACTGCTGTGTCATTTTTTTTTATTACTGTCTTTAGGCTCAGACTGCAATAACAATGTGTCAGAGGTTCTAACCATTTCACAACCAATTCAAAACTTGAAAAAAAAAGTCTAGATTATAATTAATGTGTGCATCAGCCAACAAGCCTGGGACTGTGAAATCAAAACTGTCTGAAAAAACATGTTCTGTGGTGTTCATGGTTATCAGCAATATTCTTCCTTCTAATTCCTCACCAGCCCAAGAATTGTGTAAATCTGGCTGGTCAGTATAGACAGCATAGACAATTTCAATTCAAATCCTTTTTTTTAAATAAAGCTCTATAAAACTGCTATAGTTCAATATTATTTTCCCTTATGTGCATCAAGATCTTCTGAATATATTACTTATGCTTACAGAATACATTCTATAATATATACAATATATATATATATATATATATATAAATATATATACACACAGTAACTCACAAAAAGTGAGTACACCCCTCACATTTTTGTAAATATTTTATTATATCTTTTCATATGACAACACTGAAGAAATGACAGCTTGTATAACAGTGTAAATTTGCTGTCTCCTCAAAATAACTCAACACACAGTGAAAATGTCCAAATTGGGCCAAAAGTGTCAATATTTTGTGTGGCCACCATTATTTTCCAGCACTGCTTTAACCCTCTTGGGCATGGAGTTCACCAGAGCTTCACAGGTTGCCACTGGAGTCCTCTTCCACTCCTCCATGATGACATCACTGAGCTGGTGGATGTTAGAGACCTTGCACTCCTTCACCATCCGTTTGAGAATGTCCCACAGATGCTCAATAGGGTTTAGGTCTGGAGACATGCTTGGCCAGTCCACCACTTTACCTTTAGCTTCTTTAGCAAGGCTGTGGTTGTCTTGGAGGTGTGTTTGGGGTCGTTATGTTGGAATACTGCCCTGCGGCCCAGTCTCCGAAGGGAGGGGATCGTGCTCTGCTTCAGTATGTCACAGTACATGTTGGCATTCATGGTTCCCTCAATGAACTGTAGCTCCCCAGGGCCGGCAGCCCCAGACCATGACACTCCCACCACCATGCTTGACTGTAGGCAAGACACACTTGTCTTTGTACTCCTCACCTGGTTGCCGTCACACACGCTTGACACCATCTGAACCAAATAAGTTTATCTTGGTTTCATCAGACCACAAGACATGGTTCCAGTAATCCATGTCCTTAGTCTGCTTCTCTTAAGCAAACTGTTTGCGGGCTTTCTTGTGCATCATCTTTAGAAGAGGCTTCCATCTGGGATGACAGCTATGCAGACCAATTTGATGCAGTGTGTGGCGTATGGTCTGAGCACTGACGGGCTGACCCCCCCCCCCCCCCCCCTTCAACCTCTGCAGCAATGCTGGCAGCACTCATATCTATTTCCCAAAGACAACCTCTGGATATGATGCTGAGCACATGCACTCAACTTCTTTGGTTGACCATGGCGAGGCCTGTTCTGAGTGGGACCTGTCCTGTTAAACCGCTGTATAGCCTTGACCACCGTACTGCAGCTCAGTTTCAGGGTCTTGGCAATCTTCTTATAGCATAGGCCATCTTTAGGTATTAGGTATTTTGCCATGTTGAACTTCCAGTGACCAGTATGAGAGAATGAGAGCGATAACACCAAATTTAACACACCTGCTCCCCATTCACACCTGAGACCTTGTAACACTAATGAGTCACATGACACCAGGGAGGGAAAATGGCTAATTGGGCCCAATTTGGACATTTTCACTTAGACCCGGTTCACACAGGGGCGACTTGTCAGGCGGCCGCCTGACAAGTCGCGTTCCGTTCTGTACTATGGAACCGCTCTAATAGGAACGACTCAAGTCACTCCGACTTAGAAAAAGGTTCCTGTACTACTTTGGGATGACTTCAGGGCGACTTGCTTTGACTTCTATACAGAAGTAATTTTGCAAGCCGCCGCTGAAGTCATGTGCAGGTCTCCTTACAGAGTCACGCTGCAAATCTGGCTGCCCCTGTGTGAACCAGGGCTTAGGGGTGTACTTTTGTTGCCAGCTGTTTAGACATTAATGGCTGTGTGTTGAGTTATTTTGAGGGGACAGCAAATTTACACTGTTATACAAGCTGTACACTCACTACTTTACATTGTAGCAAAGTGTCATTTCTTCATTGTTGTCACATGAAAAGATATAATAAAATATTTACAAAAATGTGAGGGGTGTACTCACTTTTGTGAGATAATGTATATTCTGTGTGTATGTATGTGTATATATACACAATATTATATATTATGGATGCACCAATGGTTTTTTAAGACAGAGAAGGAGTACAGATACTTTTTCTTAGGTACTCGCCGATACCAATTACCGATACTTATTTCTATGGAGCCAGTTCACATATGTGCGGGCCAGCCACAGTGTCATACACTTAAAATTTTGCAACGGACTCTTTTTATAAATGGCACTGAAGCCAGCCCCGCACATATGTGCACCTGGTCTTACAGCCTGCGGACTTTAAAGTATCGGTTTTAGTATCGTAGCAATTGTACAAGTACTCATGCAAATGCTTAGTATCGGCACCAATACCGAGCAAGTGCAAGTGCAAGTGCAACGCTAAATTAATTTTAATAAATAATTTTAATTTATCATTAAAATGATAAATGTAATTAAATTAATTCATTTAAATTTATCCAAGCAATGGTTTCGGTTTCCATGAAGATCCTTTCTCAAGTACAGCATGTGACTTTACCATTAAGATCAACAGCACAACCATTGGTCCCTCCACACATGCCAGAGTCCTGGGTGTAATCCTTGACTCTGACCTCTCCTTCAGCCCCCATATCCAATCACTGGCTAAATCCTGCCGCCTTAACCTCCGCAACATCTCCAGAATTTGACCCTTCCTGACTAATGACACCACAAAGCAACTTATTCACTCCTTGATTATTTCCCGCCTTGACTACTGCAACTCTCTCCCTAATGGCCTACCCTTACGTAGGCTATCCCCCCTTCAGTCGATTATGAATGCTGCTGCTAGACTAATACACCTCACTAATCGATCCGTGACTGCCGCCCCTCTCTGCCAAATTCTTCACTGGCTTCCCCTACCCCACCGTATAAAATTCAAAATGCTAACCATAACATACAAGGCCATCCACAACATCGCCCCCATCTACATGACCAACCTCATCTGCAAATATCGCCCAAATCGTCCCCTCCGCTCCTCCCAGGACCTTCTGCTCTCTAGCTCCCTTATTACCTCCTCTCATGCTCGCCTTCAGGACTCCTACAGAGCCTCTCCCATCCACTGGAACTCCCTGCCCCCGTATATCCGATCAGCCCCTAACCTGTCCACCTTTAGGAGATCCCTGAAAACTCACTTATTCAGGGAAGCCTATCCCACACCCACCTAACAACCTCATCAAATCATTCCCGGCATTTATTACCTTTTGTACCACCACCCCCTCCCTTTAGAATGTAAGCTCTACGAGCAGGGCCCCCCTGTCCCTTCAGTATTGTACTGTAATTGTGCTGTCCCCCCTCTACATTGGAAAGCCTCGCGTAAACTGTTGGCACTATATAAATCGTGAATAATAATAATATATACTGTGTGTGTGTATATACATATATATATATATATATATATATATATATATATATATATATATATATATATTAGATAGATTTCAAGGAATACTGGGAAATAGATAGCGAAAATGTAAAATAATGCATTTAGTAAAAGTCTGAAAAGGGATTTATTATCCAAACAAAAAGAAGTCAAAGCAGGAGACCTTTAATAATCTTTAGTGAGCACACCACAAGGAGTCGTTATTTCCGCACTTTGTTGAAAGTACGTTCCCAAATAAAACTCCCCCACACTAATGGTCATCAGTATTCTGATCCAGGTGCAAGGCAAGGGAGTAAGAAGATTTCCGGAAAGTAAAAGTTTTATAATGATGAACCTTGACTCACTCTGCCTTGTCAGTACACACCTGATTTTGCTTAGTAGGTGTATTATGGTACACAGGGAAGGACCTGTGACGTGGGAGGTGATTCAGCATAGCCTGGAGTTAGAAGGAAACTATCTGAGATCGTAGAAAGGGATTTTTTGGTCACATGACAGAGAGGCAGGAAATGGCCAGATATGGACTAATGATCATAGTTAGCCATTATAATATGTCAGCTGACACTGAACATGCAATCCTGTTAAATACAGATGGACGTTGACAAATTAACTTTTTCTTGGCAAGAGATTATAGTGTAACTGCTAAAAAGTTTTTTTTCTGCACACCGCAGTGCAATAATGAATGTACTAAGAGCAAAAGACCTGCACAGGGCCAATTCAAAGTAAACCTGTCACAAGAGACAGAGGGGCAGCCATTGCTGGATGCCTGGCTGTTCTAATGACTCTCTCGCTTCAATATTTTCTGATCTTAAGTGCCAAAGGAAGGATGTAGATCTAAAAATTCTGAGAAAAGTCAGAAGTCTATGTCTGCTTGCTTGTTTCAGATGTCACCAATCTGGGAAATTCAATAAAGCATTTCTGGCACTTTTATGGCAGTAAGTCTGTTTAATTGCAAAAAAATAAATAAAAATTAATTAATAAATAAAAATGAATAAAGTGAGAAAATAGTCCAACTGAAAAATGTGACAGATATCTGAATTTTGTCGAAAATTGGGGGTGGAGGCAATTCCCCAAATCAGTCTCCAATAGAGAAATGGACTATCTCGGTACCAAGACGAATAATATGTGATTTATATAAAAGTTATAGTTTGATTTACATACATAGATAAAAAACACACATGAATAAAACATAGACAAACCACATCATTTTCAATGTTCAAAAACAGAACAATTAAAATTGTGTGTAGGGGTGTCTTATACAAATATGTTTATACTTGGTATGCTCCAGAATGGAGACAAGTGTAACAGGTCCTCATGGGACTTGTGGTCGTCTACATGTTTCGCGGTGTATTACTACTTCATCAGGAGGATATCTTGAATAAAAACAGCACATTGTACATAAAGATCAAAGATACAAAAATTGTCACATATGATTAGTACAAGATACAACGTACATATATTTTTATTCATAGGGGAGAGACGAGTGGAGTGCAGCGTAACCAAGAGCCCATATACAGGGGCGTGGCCAAGACACAGCCAGAGCTCCCTCACGACAAGTATGGGAGATGTGTGAACGTGGTAGGTCTGGTCTCCCGCAGTAGCAGAAAAAAAAACTGAATGCTCCTAAACGCTCCTATATGTTCCCAACTGCTTCTAAATCCTACTAAACAGCTTTTTTTTTAATCTTTTTTTGTATTTATTTGTATACTGCAAAAACGCTAATAAAATGCCAATACTCCTAAATGCATCTAAAAGTTACTAAAATGCTACTAGAAGCTGGGACAAAAATGCATACCTCCCAACTTTTTGAGATGGGAGTAAGGGACACCTATTAGCAAAAGTATGTAGGCCTAGGACACACCCCCTGCCACGCCCCTTGAAAGGAGAATTAAACACACAAAATGATTGGTTGAACCCACAAGTGCTTTGTTTACCACTATGATTTCTTTATATTGGCTTTTGATATTTACACATGCAACCATTTAGAAATCGGATGAAAGGTTTAGCACCGAGAAATGCTTTTTGAAAGATAAATAGTGCATTTTATATACAACTATATAGATCAGACCAAAATGAGGGACAAATGAGGAGGAAAGAGGGACAGAGGGACTTTGTTCCAAGTCAGGGATGGTCCCTTGAAATCAGGGACAGTTGGGAGCTATGAAAATGCTATTATCAGCATTTTTCATCCAGTGTTTTTTTTTTTCTAGCTTTTTTTGAGCTTATGAAAAATGCTTGTGTGCACGGAGCCTTAAGGGGTATGTAAACCCAACATTTCATATTTCTGATATGTGCCTGCTGTACCATGTACTTGTATGAGAAAATATCACGTTCTCTTTGTATTGTTTCCTTGAAATCCCTGGTGTTCCTACCAGTCACTCTGCTCTCCTATTATAAAATTACCACACTAAGCAAGAGAGCACACCTCGGTCAGTTATGCTGGGAACTCAGCCTGCTCTCCTCCAATGATCAGGCTTGTTCTGACACCCCCCCCCGTCCCCCTGCACAGCCATTCACAGGGAAGATCAGTGTACTTTTTTGCTTCTCCTCCCCCAGGTTTTATGCAGCTGAGAACAGAGGGAATGTGATCACTTATAAAAAAGGGGAAAAAAAGATATTTATAACGTTTCTTCAAATCTATACACAAATGTTTTGCCTTTCATTTCTATTTTAAATTGAATGGATTGTTTTACATGGTGTTCGTTTACAATCTCTTTAACATAATTTTAACTCTGAGTGTTTCCGACACAAGGCACTATGTTTTTGTGTGTAAAAGTCTTGAATTGTACCATTTCCAAACTGTTTATATAGCACCCACCCCCGCCACCAGTGCTTTGTGTCCGTTCTGCTTCATTCGTATAATTAGAGCGTCTTAACCTTTTTAGTGAAGTATAGATTATTTTCTGTAGTGCTGAAGCAGGTGGAGACTATGGATGTGGGTCAGCCTCATAAAACCTGATAAAATGCCTGAAATTGCTGCTTTCATCCCACTTCATATTGCATTTCATATTTATCCTGTTCGGTGCTCGGCTTTGTGTGTTCAACATGTATAGTCATGTCGATAATACATAGGTTTTATCTATATAATTTCAGGTTGTAATTTATATGTTCTACTTTTATATACAGTATATAGTCATTATCTTTTAAACCTGAACTCCAGGCAAACAGATAAATACATAGTTTTGTCAAATGATTTGTATCGCTGTCCACCCAGTCCTGAGATTTACACAACCCTGCCAAAGCAGCACAGTAATACCCCGTACACACGGTCGGACATTGATCGGACATTCCGACAACAAAATCCATCGGATTTTTTCCGACGGATGTTGGCTCAAACTTGTCTTGCATACACACGGTCGCACAAAGTTGTCGGAAAATCCGATCGTTCTGAACGTGGTGATGTAAAACACGTACGTCGGGACTATAAACACTGCAGTAGCCAATAGCTTTCATCTCTTAATCTATTCGGAGCATGCATGGCACTTTGTGCGTCGGATTTGTGTACATACGATCGGAATTTAAACGATCAGGTTTTGTTGTCGGAAAATTTTAAATCCTGCTCTCAAACTTTGTGTGTTGGAAATTTCAACGGAAAAAGTCAGATGGAGCCCACACATGATCGGAATTTCCGACAACACAATCCGATCGCACTTTTTCCATCTGAAAATCCCACCGTGTGTACAGGGCATTAGGTTGGTGACCTGACTTTACTGCAATTAAAGCTGAAGTTTGGGTTACCAGCAGCGGCTAGGAGTGTGAAGGACGTACATGACTTGTTTGACCCTTCTTGCCCCTTCCACTATTTATGGATCTCATAATATTATTGTTCCAAAATGTTCTGTAGATGGGCAGAAGAGATCCTGTCATTCATCCACCCCTCACAAAATGTGTTGCATTGTGGGACAATAATAGTACAAGTTCCACGAATGGTGGAGGAGGTATGTAAGGGGCAGGGTGGTGGTTGTTTGCACATCCTCCATGTTTCCCTCCTTGTTGGGCGCCAAGCAAGGGTCACATGAGAGGCAGAACTCGCCAAAAAGACCAAGGAAGTAGAACAAGAATCAACCCCCACTTTCCTGGCCAGCAGCTAACTAACTAGTTCAACCTGCCCACGGGTAAGAAGGGGCAGGTGCGTGGCATAAGTTCTTCACACTTATGCCCCGTACACACGATCGGATTTTCCGTCGGGAAATGTTGGATGTGAGCTTATTGGCGGTAAGTCCGACCGTGTGTATGCTCCATCGGACATTTGTTGTCGGACTTTCTGCCAACAAATGTTGGCTAGCATGCTCTCAAATTTTCCGCCAACAAATGTGTGTTGTCGGACTTTCCGATTGTGTGTACACAAGTCCGTCGGACAAAAGTACAAACACGCATGCTCGGAATCAAGAGGAGCCGGAAGCGCACGGTCTTGCAAAACTATCGTTCGTAATGGAGATATCGCGTACGTCTTGTACGTCACTATGTTCGTAATTGTTGGCCAACATTTTTGTGACCGTGGTGTGTATGCAAGACAAGTTGGAGCTACGAACAACTTCGAACAAAATTCCATGGTTTTGTTGTTGAAAAAGTCCGATCCTGTGTACGAGGCTTTACACCTCTTCACACTTACAGCAATTGCTGTTCAGCACTGGAAGAGCGCTACTGCAGCATTACCCCTGCAGCGCTGGAGCACTGTATCACCCCTGCAGCACTGGAGAACTGTATCACCCCTGCAGCACTGGAGCACTGTATCACCCCTGCAGCACTGGAAGATCGCTATTCTGGGTGGTATTTAGAGACATAAAGGAAGGATTTTAGCATGAAGCAGCAGCCTGCAGGACATGGCATACACACCATTACAGAGAACTAGAGTGTTTACTAAATTTTAATTGCAGTAAAGTAAGTCACCAACCTTAGTGTGCTTCTTGGTAGGGCTGTTTAAATCTCAGGACTGGATGGACAGCAATACAAATCGTTTGTCACACCATTACAGGAAACTAAAATGTTTGGTGCTGTATCACCCCCCCCCCAAAAAAAAAGTCTAACCTTCAGCTTTAAGCAATACAACCTGGTGACCTCCCCGAACCACCATGTGAATGGAGAATAATGGAGCAGAACACTAATGTATTGTATATAATAAACAAAGGTATACATATTTAGAAAGTACTGAGGCGCTTTAAATATTTCACTAAAAATATTTGTATCCATGACTTCTGCATTAGTCCCCCGATAGAGGTTCCAAACATTCCATTCTGTGGAAATTGAGTGGAACACTAAGATATTAAAATGTACCTAAAGAAAACAACTAACATAGTAAGAGACCAGGCAAAAAATGTTATTTGTAGGCATATAGCCCAGTACTTAATTAAGCAAATATAACAAACTGGTGCCAATAATAGATGACGTCATCTGTGTAGTTCAACTTAAAGTGCTTAACTGAAATATAACAGCTGTGTGCCGAGAATAAACCCGAGCAAGGGACATGCTAAAAAGGCATACCGAGGCAAAAGTAAGCATAGTAACACGACACAAGGTGGTCATGTTGTACAAAAGAGGTCTCTCCCAAGCTGCAATTTCACAGTAGATTTATAGTTCTAGATGTGCTGTTGAGGTTCTTCTGCAGAAGCCCATACAAACCAGAAAGGCTGACGATTGGGAAATGCAGTGGTTGGCCACTGAAGGCAAAAACCTCTGGGACCCTGGGCCCATCTCCAACCCAGAAAAGATGTGGTCTTCATGGATGAATAGTGACCAATGAGATGAAAATAAACTCACCTACATACAAAAGCACAAGGACTGTGGGTCCAAAACAGGCAACAGGGTCTCTAAACTGATGAGCAAAATTAGAATTATTTCGCAGAATGCAAATTGTCCACTGAGGAATGAAATTGTACATGGCCAAGAAAATAAGGAATCGTAGAACATGGCATGGCCCCACACAGTCCTAATCTCAATATTATTGTGCCAGTCTGAGATTGCTTGCAGAGACAGAAGAAAGTAAATGGTCAAAGTCTACAATGGAACTGGGGCAAGTTCTCAAAGATGCTCGGAACAATGTACCATACAGGTACCTTCAGAAACGGTATATTTGTCATGTTCTCTGCACTCAGTAGGACATTTCTTTGTTAATAATAATAACCGATAAATTTTTAAATTACTGCGTTACAGCAATTTTTTTCCAAACAAACTCACAGTCTAATTTTCCTGTCACTTAAATTACTTTTTTTTGAAGGGCAAAATAACCCTAGCAAAATGTTTTTTTTTTTATTTTTTGGGAGGGGATCAGAGAGCTTGATGGAAACCCACACAAAAACAGGAAGAGCATGTCTGAACCCCCAGGGCTGCAGGCAGCAATGCCAACCACATAGTTACCTTGAGTATTTGTGGTGGGATGTTTTCAGTTCTTGTGGGCTGCTCACTTCCATATCTCTCTGTTTTTATATGAGTGCAGAATTAAGTAAAATTAATATAATGCATTCATCTTGTCCCTTTTAATTTGCTAAGTTAACAGCAGTGAAAGTATATAACTATTATTGCAGCAACACACTTAAAGTATATGTATAGTCAAAACTTTTATTTTTTTATAGTTTTGGATACAGCAGGGAAGGGTAAGAACCTCTGTGAACTGTAAATTGTTGCCTTTGTCCCCACTGAAGATATTCACCCTTGTCATGGTGACCATTAGAGGAATGGGAAATTTTTACAGGCACCAGTAGAGAAAAAGGTGAGAAGAAATCTTACAGTGCTTGGTTGACAAGCGTTAAAGAACGTTTCCCTCCACTTCTGAGAGATTTACTCACACTTGTTGTGTCTCCAAGACGGGTGGTTCAAAGAAGTCTCCCTATCTGGACACGAGCAAAAAAAAAATGAACTGAATGGAGTTTTAATCCTTCCCTATTCTATCCAAAACGAAAATGTAAAAAGTATATAGGGTTGCGTTGAATTTTGATGGGCACAATGCAATATAAGAGTTCACCAGGGATGTGAGAAGCCTGCTTACGGGATAGATACTTGGTATCAGAATAATGTGTTTTATTATTATGTTAATATTGTTTTAATAATTATTGCATACTATATTCCTGAGAACCACAAAAGTCCATTACGCCCAAATTTATTCTTTGTTCAAAGACTCTCATTGGGTGAGTTGCCATATTAACAATAGCCACCAACCACTTTTCAATATGAGTCAAGGCCTAAGGTAATGACAAGGCAAAATGCAGCTGCATGGGGCTGAATGCTGTGCCCAGTGGTACCAGTGTTTAGGGCCCTTGGGTGCTCAGGGACAAAGGTCCGGAATGCAAGTCTCCAGCCACAGCTTGCCATAGACTTTGACAGGCTGCCTGTATTGGGGCTGGACAACTCCACCTGTCCTCCCCAGGCTCAATAAAATGCTGGGAGGAAAGCACTGCTACCCATTTGGGGCATTAAACTTGTTTTTCTTCTGCACTTAGAGGCGCCTTTGTTTGTCTTTCTGCTACTAGACAGCCCAGTGTGCAAGGAGCCTTATGCCCCGTACACGCGGTCGGACATTGATCCGACATTCCGACAACAAAATCCTAGGATTTTTTCCGATGGATGTTGGCTCAAACTTGTCTTGCATACACACGGTCACACAAAGTTGTCGGAAAATCCAATCATTCTGAACGCGGTGACGTAAAACACGTACGTCGGGACTATAAACGGGGCAGTAGCCAATAGCTTTCATCTCTTTATTCTGAGCATGCGTGGCACTTTGTGCGTCGGATTTGTGTACACACGATCGGAATTTCCGACAATGAATTTTGTTGTCGGAAAATTTTATAGCCTGCTCTCCAACTTTGTGTGATGGAGCCCACACACGGTCATGATTTCCGACAACAAGGTCCTATCACACATTTTCCGTCGGAAAATCCGACCGTGTATACAGGGTATAAGTCTGTATACACTGAAATGCCAGGGATGGTTTTTATCCCGGCCCAGGACAGTTCCTAATAGATAACATGAAAGGTAAGGGCGCACTATTATAACAACAGTGGAGATTTGGGTTCTTACAAATCTAACTTTCAATCCTATCTTGTTCTATTGACACAAGAAAATTGAGTATCACTAAAATAATTAACGATCCCCATAGGGTAACAATACATTAGAACCCACATGACTTCTTATATACACTTCCAACAATGGTAATTTCTTTGTCTTAGAACTGCTTTGATTTTCCTTTTCAGATCTATTGATGACTTCTGCATCTAATGTTTCCACTGCTAAAATCAAGAATGGATTTCCTTTTTGGAAAAAGATTGTCTTTTCCAGTAATATATGTTTTTCCAATGCTTTCCTGCAGCTAAACAATATTCACTTTATTTATAGCTGTACTTTAAAATTGAAATAAACATGAGTAAGAAAAAGAATTATCATGTATGAATAGTTTGATTTACCAGTATTTGATGTGAATCAAGAGAGTGACTGGAGCTACGCTGTATCCTGGCCTAGGCCGACAAGGCCCAGGTCTAGGGCAGCACTTTGCAGGGGGGCAGCACAGAAAGAGTCCCCGCCGGCTTGCGCTACCCTGTTAGTGTAGTGCCAGTCTTATGGGGCGGACTGGGCTGAGAGGCAAATTAGTCTAGCACCCCCATAAAGCGGCCGCAGTGCTTCCGGCATGCGGGCGGCTGGCATTCCGCAACTGTGGTGGGGGGGTGGGCGTCGCTGCTTCTAATTTTGACTGTCCTCTCATCCTGGACCACAAACCTTCCTCACTGTGCTGTATGTTTTCTGCTGCACCATTGGCATGGTTATATCTTCTTAGTCCTCTCCATAAAATTATCAGAAATTTGTAGAACTATAGGCAACTATAGTAGAACTATAGGGAGGGTTATAACCCCTGTCAGTTTATTTTTTACCATTAATGTCCCATTGCAGAGATTTCCCTTCACTTCCTGCCCCATAGTCAAACAGGAAGTGAGAGGAAATCTATGTAAATTAAGGGAATCAATTGCCCCCCCCCTCAGGCCCCCAGAACTTGTGTCCCCACTTGAAAATGTCAGGGCGGGTCTTAAACAGCAAGGGGTGTGGCCTTGACAGGAAGGGGTGGATCATATTTAAATTTGGGGTGTGCATGAGTTTAGTCAGGCCTAGGGCAGCACAAAACCTAAATACACTACTGGACTGGAGGGTAGTGAAGGTTGTACAGGTTTAGCATTATGATATAATTGACACTTATGATCATATGAATGAGTACACTGTATACTTATGAGATGGAAAAGAGAGATATTTTAGGGTCAGCTTCATATGCTTGTTCGTAGGTCCCCTAGTGGTCATCAGCAACTTTAAACTTTGGAGTAGAGACATCCTACTCTAACCTCATGAAACACAATGTGATTGAGGTTGCAGACTTTCCTACCTGTAGGGAAGGCTCCGCCATCTTGTCCTGGTTAAGATACAGTAGTCTCAAGGACTTATGATTGGTTTCAACCCCTTCTGTATCAAGCAGTTCCCAGAATTCTGCCCAAATAACTAATGTCCAACCAGAACTTGCTTTTCAATGCTTCTCTGAACTTCAAACACCATAATAAATCCCAGCCTATAGGGTACACATTCACCCAACGGGAGCACGCTTTTTGCACAGAGGGGTGCAAGCGAGCATTCAACTTCCTAGGCTCCATTATTCCTCTTCCATACCCTGAAGGTCCGCAAAAGGGAAATTATTGTGGCACTTTTCCTACCACATGCTGGGGAACACCAATGCTTTTTCTTTCCCACCTGTCCTTCTAAAACTCTGCTTTCCCTTTTTACTCTCTTCTTGGGAAAGGAGCCCAGTCCACACCACATTGGGAAAAAGGTGGTGTCACGCTCAAAGGGATACTAACCCCTGCTTACAAGTTGGCCATAGAAAGAGTTATTTTCAAGTGATTCCTGTTAGTCGAAATCTGAGCCATGGGTGGCCCTGTTGGCGCTACTCCACTCGACATGCTTTGATCTGAAAATAACAGGAGTTCGATGGGAAATTGTTGGCCTGACAGTGGCTACATCTAGTTCGTTGCAGTCACTGTTCCGTATTCTGACAGCCGCATGTTCTGGCTGTCAGAATACAATAGTGGGAGATTACATAACAGTAGGA
Source organism: Lithobates clamitans (assembly GCA_037952925.1). Classification (NCBI taxonomy): domain Eukaryota; kingdom Metazoa; phylum Chordata; class Amphibia; order Anura; family Ranidae; genus Lithobates; species Lithobates clamitans. Next base: position 135,119 of record JBBGZY010001990.1, on the reverse strand, counting down.
GATTCCTCCGTCCACGCTGTTTACCATGGATGTGGGAATTTATAGATTTTTCTAGTTCAGCCCGAGGGGGTGAACAAAAGAAATCTTACAGTGTATGGCCAGCTTTAGGAAAAATACACATCCTTGCCAAATTTCCAGTATTTCTTCCAAGATATCAGATTAAAAAACACTTCATCTACATGAACTCATGCAGCCCCAGACCATGACACTCCCACTACCATGCTTAACTTTGGGGAAGATAAACTTCTATTTGTACTAGTCAACTGGTTGCCACCACACACGCTTGACACAATCTGAACCAAATACATTTATTTTTGTCTCATCAGACCACAGGACATCCATGCCCTTAGTTTGCTTGTCTTCAGCAAACTGTTTGCGGGCTTTTTTGTGCATCATCTTTAGAAGAGACTTCCTTCTGGGACAATAGCCACGCAGAACAATTTGATGCAGTGTGCGGCGTATGGTCTGAGCACTGACAGGCTGACCCCCCACCGCTTCAACGTCTGCAGCAATGCTGGCAGCACTCATATGTCTATTTCCCACAGTCAACCTCTGGATATGACACTGAGCACATGCACTCAACTTCTTTGGTTGACCATGGAGAGGCCTGTTCTGAGTGGAACCTGTCCTATTAAACCGCTGTATGGTCTTGGCCACCATGCTCTCAGTTTCAGGGTCTTGGCAATCTTCTTATAGCCTAGGCCATCTTTATGTAGAGCAACAATTCCTATTTCAGATCCTCAGAGAGTTTATCGCCATGAGGTGCCATGTTGAACTTCCAGTGATCAGTATGAGAGAGTGAGAGCGATAACACCAAATGTAATACACCTGCTCCCCATTCACACCTGAGACCTTGTAACACTAACCAGTCACATGACACCGTGGAGGGAAAATGGCTAATTGGGCCCAATTTGGACATTTTTACTTAGGGGTGTACTCACTTTTGTTGCCAGCGGTTTAGGCATTAATGGTTGTGTGTTGAGTTATTTTGAGGGGACAGCAAATTTACACTGTTATACAAGCTGTACACTCACTACTTTACATTGAAGCAAAGTGTCATTTCTTCAGTGTTGTCACAAGAAAAGATATACTTATTATTATTATACAGGATTTATATAGCGCAGCACTTTACAATATAAAAGGAGACAATACAGTTACAATACAATTAAATACAAGAGGATAAAGAGGGCCCTCTTGCAATCTAATAGGGTGGGGATATTTATATAGTGTGTGTGTATTTTATTTGTGTATTTAGCAGTTTACCTAGAGTTACAGTTACAAATTACCAGATTAATTAATAAGTCTTTCTGTACCGGGCCTAGTTATTTGTAATTTACACATGGAAAAATATTTGAAGATAGGAACCTATGGCCCCCTTATTATAATTCATTTCTACTTGTCATCCACCTATAACGTCATTATTAACTTCTTGTATGTAAAATTAATCACTGAAGGCAGGGTTTCCCTGGTTTCTGATAGTAAACCTTGGGATTATCAGGAGCTACTACAGTGAGCAAACAGACACTTTGTATGATTTACTGAAGCCGTAAGGTTAACTGCCAGGTCATTAATCTCTGGCACTGGAGCAGAGATGATTTACCAATAGAATTTAGTCTGAAGTTTTGCTTTCAGAGCGTTCGTTTAATGGTTTGTGGGATCAAATCAACTGTAGTAATGAGAAAATTCAAAGGAATAGAATGCAAACATTTTTTTTCGAACAAACAAAATTCTAACGGTGAGTGTTTGTTCATCCCGGCCCACATGGTAAAAGGCAGGGTTTTACTCCGTGGTGGGCAGCCTTCAGTGTGAGGCCCATGAAGGGGCAATGTGATGCACTTTTGAGGGTATTTTTTGATTTTTGTTTTTTTCTTCCCCATTTTTTGAAATATCAAAAATGTAACTCTTTTCTATGCTCCAGACAGTACATGGAACATACAGGAGAGCTCTGGTCTGTTGCAGAAAAATGCATTATTCTACACCACATTACCCAGCACCCAGGGGATATGTTGCAGTGTGAACAGGCACATAATAATAGAAATATTATTAATAGGAAATAATAATTTTCTTTATGATCTTGCAGTGTCTGGCATTGATTTGATGCAGGGAAATCCAATTTTCTGCACCTAGTGTGAATAAGCCCCCACTACAGTTTTGGTTTTGGGAAAAATAATACATATTGTAGAGAAGCCTATTTAGTATGTCTGAGCTTCCATTTAAATAGCAGATCCAGATACAATTTTAACAGAATTTGTGTGGAACAGCCCCCCCAGCCCCCCTAATACTTTCCTAAACCCCATCTTGATCCAGTGTTGTGCGCGAGAGCAGCGGTTTTCCTGGATCTCTTCCTCCTCTTTGGCTGAGACAGCAGCAAGACCCATTGGCTCTCACTACTGTCAATCACAGCCAATGAGAAGAGAGCGGGGGCAGGGCTAAGCCTCACTAGGTATTTGAATGGCTACACAAAGCAGCGGCTGGGGAGCAAACCTATTTGGGTGCCCCCATTGCAAGCTGCTTGCTATGGGGGCACTTGGCAGGCGGGAGGGGCCAGAAGAGGAGGATCTGGGCTGCTCTGTGCAAAATTACTACACAGAGCAAGTAAGTATGACACGTTTAATCTGACTTTAATATCACTTTAAGGGCTTTTTCAACTAAATTAGCTTACTCACAGCCAGGAAAGAATGAGGGACAGGTTTTGGATGATGATGTTGAAGCAAAAATCTAACTGTGTATGGCCAGCTTATATCCTCATGGTATAATCCTGAATATAGCCTAATTGCCCCCAACGTACAGGGGCAGGCCTACTGGATTTGAATAACTAGCAATAGATGATAGATAGATAGATAGATAGATAGATAGATAGATAGATAGATAGATAGATAGATAGATAGATAGATAGATAGATAGATAGATAGATAGATAGATAGATAGATAGATAGATAGATAGATAACATAAATATAAAATCAGTACTTTAGCACACTCAAAATTTACTTATAAGATCCTCTAACCCTGGGTGCTGGTTTACACTGATGTGAGTCTGTTGTGAATTTGATACATTACAAAAAGCACAAATCACAACGCAAATTCGCACCGATCTCCAGGAAAAATCCATATTATAATCGCACCCATTTTCATCAGATAAGTGTGTATCCAGACTAATACATTGATTAAAACAACCTAATCAGACTCAAACCCAGACTAGAAAATAATGTCTGACCGCCTATGAACTGACATAATCCTGTGCTAGGAGGGAACAGGTCCGGGGTTATACAGTACAGTAAAACCTTTAGATTGCGAGTAACGTGGTTTACGAGCATTTTGCAATACAAGCTTTTTTTTTTAAATCCTGACTCAAATTTGCAAGCGTTGTCTCGCAAGACGAGCAGGATTCAAGCCTCTGGGGTGTGCTGTACCGCATGTGGCCAGTGGCGCTGGTGAGGCTCGGAGACACTCGGAGAGGCTAGGAGGCGCTCGGAGACACTCTGGTGGTCTCCGAGCATCTCAGAGTTTCCCAGTGTCTCCGGCGCCCCCCCACCTCTGGCCACATGCGGTACTGCATACACTAGCAGTGACACTAGAACAAATTATCTGAGTTACCATTGATTCCTATGGGAAAACTCGCTTTGATATACGAGTGCTTTGGATTACAAGCATTCTTCTGGAACTTTTTATGCTCGTAATCCAAGGTACTTCTGTATAGGGTTTTAGGTGTATGTGATTAGACTCGTGGACCAGAAGTACGGGTGTTTTCACCAAAGTTCCTGTTTATGGCCACCACCATCACACAGCAGATTGTACAGTCGATTCGAAAAACTGCATCATCTATGCCGCATGGCAAAATTGATGAGTTTTATTTATTTTAAATGTAGAATTCATAAGTTTGTGTTGAAGATTTTGTTCATAATTTGGCCTTTTATTGCATATTCCACAGACGTCATGTTTAAAATTCATCCTTCGCTATGTGTGCTGCTCAGAAATCCAATTTTCAATTACACAGCAAATGGGTATTTTCTGGTGTTTCTTTATATGATGGAAGTAATTGCTTTCTTCGGGGGTTGCTGTCACAAATGAAAAGTGTTTTATTTCTCGTCCGCTTTCCACGCTAACAGCCATTTGTAAATTAGCCCATTTTAAAGAGCCAGCGTATGGAAATGAAATGCAGCGAGGGCACGGGGCAGCGGCATTTCAGTAGATGTGATGGCTGACAGCTAAGCTATTATGCCAGGCTGGTATTCTGAAAAGCATCAAAGAAATCCAGCTTGCTGCAATACACTGTGCTCAACTAAGATTCCATATCCTAAATAAACACTCAACCGAGATTTTCTATTTTAAAAGTAAAGCTTCACCTTTCGAAAGAAAATAAAACTATAAGCTTCCTTATTCCTCATTTTTTCTGTCTATGTAAATTTTTCTGACTCTGGGGTTATGCAAGCAGGATATTAAAAATGGTCTTTCAACTTCCCAGCAAGCACTGGGGTTTTATCTATGTTGTGTATGAATGATAATTAGATTATTTTTTTTTTTTTATTGTTTATTCTTTTACCATAACAGGTATTTATATAGTGCCAGCAATTTACGAAGAGCTTTACATACAATATTAGCACATTAACCACATGCCGACCAGCACCTAACGATGTACGTTGGCACAATGGCACGGCTGGGCAAATGGGAGTACAGGTGCGTCCCCTTTAAATCGCGGCATTGTGGGCGCGCATGCGTCCGCCGCGTACTCCGTGACTGTGCCCGCGGGTCCCACGGACTCGATGTCCGCTGGAGGCCTGCGATCATGTCACGGAGCGGCAGAACGGGGAGATGCCTATGTAAACAAGGGATTTCCCTGTGCTGCCTAGTGACATGACAGAGATCTACTGTTCCCTGTCATCGGGAGCAGTGATCGCTCTCATGTCAGTGGTAGCCCACCCCCCCCCACAGTTAGAATTACACCCTAGGACACACTTAACCCCTTGATCGCCCCCTGGTGTTAACCCCTTCCCTGCCAGTGTCGTTTATACAGTAATCACTGCATTTTTATAGCACTGATCGCTGTATAAATGACAATGGTCCTAAAATAGTGTCAAAAGTGTCCGATGTGTCCGCCATAATGTCACAGTCACAATAAAAATCGCAGATCGCCACCATTACTAATAAAAAAAAATAATAATAAAAATGCCCTAAATATATCCCCTATTTTGTAGACGCTATAACTTTTGAGCAAACCAATCAATATACGCTTATTGCGATTTTTTTTTGTTTTTTTTTTACCAAAAATATGTAGAAGAATACATATCAGCCTAAACTGAGAAAGAATTTTTTTTTATATATTTTTTGGGGATATTTATTATAGCAAAAAGTAAAAAATATTGCTTTTTTTTTTTTAAATTGGCGCTCTTTTTTTGTTTATAGCGCAAAAAATAAAAAATGCAGAGGTGATCAAATACCACCAAAAGAAAGCTCTATTTGTGGGAATAAAAGGACGTCAATTTTGTTTGGGTACAGCATCGCACGACCGCGCAATTGTCAGTTAAAGCGACGCAGTGCCGAATCGCCAAAACTGCACTGGTCAGGAAGGGGGTAAAATCTTCCGGGGCTGAAGGGGTTAAAGAGGAACTAAACTCCTTCAATACGCATCAACTATTTTTAATCCTTATGCTGCTAGCCTTAGTAAATAGATAGGAAGTTATATTATATTGACCTCTTTTTTTTTTTTTTTTTACATTTTTTTCATTTGCTTCCTGGTTTTTGGCCTAGGCCAAAATGATGTCATACATCCCAGGAGTCTTCAAGGACATTTCTTTTTCTTTTGTAAAAGAAAGTGCAGCGCTAAAAAGTGAAAAAATATAGTAGATGACATTAATTCATCACATCACAACAGCGCTTAGTACATAGATGGTCCGGACTGCTGACACCACTGACACTGCCATACCATCTATGTACTAAGCGCTGTTTTTATTCTTCATGAATGTGAGTGTTTTTTATCTTCAATAAATATGCTTTAAGCTTTTTATGCAGTATTACGCTATGTGCTCTCACATTTTTTCCACATATACTTTGGATGTCTGATTGGATTTGTCCTCCTTGCCATACATATTCCTTACAAGTACTCGGGTCACCTGGATTTGTGTCTTTAGCAACAGATATCATCAAGGATCCCCACTTTTACAAGTTTGATTGACACAGTGGGTGTATACCCATCTGTGCCCAATCTTTCCGGTAAGCCTCCTTTAAGAGCAGTGGTGGATCTTCTATCAACACTATATAATTTCTTTACACTTCCTGGTGTTATGTATTTCTCAGGACTTTTTTACGGACTTGTTTTATTTAGTACAACAATTATTAGTGTGTCATAAAATATCCTTTTATGTCATGAACACCATGTATACAACTTAGAATGTTTACTATATGATATTGCATATCTACGGAATTTATGCACCAATATATATTATTCACTGTATGATATGAATTAATGTCATCTACAATATTTTTTCACTTTTTAGCGCTGCACTTTCTTTTACACTATTTTACTTACAGGATTAGATCACTTGTTTGTGCTAGCTGCTTACATCTGTATGACAGCGCGATATTTACACATATATTCATTTCTTTTTCTTTTATCTGGAGGAGAGGAGGAGGGATTTTCTCAGCTGCTAAGCACACCTTCCTGCTTGCATGCCTGAGCTAAGAGCAGATGGATTCCAGACAGTGAATGCTACATGAATCATCCGCCCTTACTCAAGATGGGTGCAGCTAGAAATGCTAGGGAAGTGTTTTTTAAAGTGATTTCTCAACAATTTAAAGCATGGAGACATGGATGGATGGGTGACTTTGCTTTGAACAATAAAAATTAATTAAATAGTGTTTTTAGTTTGTGTTTTTCAGATACAGTTAAAGTGTTACTAAACCCAGGACCCTGCATTTACTATATCTGGTCTCCCACAGTACACAGAACATGGAAATGCAATTATTTTAGTAAATACAAACTGTTAAAGATCTTTTGTCATCAGCAGTATATAGCAGTCTTGTGACTTCTATCAGTTCCTAGTAAAGTTTGTAGGAAGAGTTTTCATTCTCCCCTGATCCTCTATCTGGACATCAGTGATTGGCCCTGTGCTGATCACATGCACTTTCCCAAGAGAAAAGAAAAACTATCTAGCAATACACACCAAACTGAGCATGTGCAGCCCGTCCCCTGGCTCTGTAAATATCAGGTTATTTTTTGAAGATGAGGAGGAACAGAGAAGACAGGATCAAACAGCCTTTATACACAATGCAAAGGATTAACCACTGTGCCTAGGTTATACTCATTCTGCAATATCCTGGGGTTTGTACTGCTGTATAGGTGCCACTTGGCATACAAACCAGACTTTGGATGTCCACCTGAAGTTCTGCAACTTTTAACACTGGCAGCCCAAGCACGTAGTAGTGTGGAAAGTTAAACAGTGATCATAGGGCTTGACAACCTACTTTAAAATGCTGGATCGCAGGTTTTCAGTGAAAAAGAAATAAATAAGTAAATAGAATAAGATAAATGATATTTCCATACCGCGCTTATAAACCATATTGTCACATGCAAATCAATGCAATAAAAAGTTCATAAACCACCACCAAAATTCTTGAATCAAGTGAGAGTGAAGTAATCCTGTTTCTGTGAAAAATACAGTGCCGTCTTTTACTGATTAATGGGCAAACATCCTACTCACCAAACCGACATGACACCCATTACAGGTAGTCAAAAACGCATGGATGGCAAAGAGATGTGTTCTCCAATGGAAAAACAGCCCCCAGAAAAGAAAGATCTACAAACAAAGATTTAATCATATATCAAATAGAAAAGAGAGAACTCCTCATTGTGTAGCTTGTAACTACCGGTATTTAATAATCAAAACAAAGTATCCACTTACAGTTAGATATACCATATATACTCGAGTATAAGTCGAATTTTTCAGCACATTTTTTTGTGCCGAAAGTGCCCCCCTCGACTTATACTCGAGTCAAGCACTTTTCTGCAGCAAAAAATTTCATTTTCCGAACCGACTTTGGGGCCCCGTATCTCAGGGCCACTTAGTGCTAGGAACCCCAAATTTAGTGTGCCAACCCAGTGGAACTGGTACCACAACATATCCAAAGCTGAAGTTCCTAGCACTAAGTGGCCCCGAGATACGGGGCCCCAAAATTGGTTCGGAAAATGTCATTCTCTGCTGCAGAAAAGTGCTTGACATTTTCTGAACCGACTTTGGGGCCCCATATCTCAGGGCCACTTAGTGCTAGGAACCCGAAATTTGGTGTGCAAACCCAGTGGAGCTGGTACCATAGCATATCCAAAGCTGGGGTTCCTAGCACCAAGTGGCCCTGAGATATGGGGCCCCAAAACCCGTTCAGAAAATGTCATTCTCTGCTGTAGAAAAGTGCTTGACATTTTCTGAACTGATTTTTGGGGCCCTGTATCTCGGGGCCCCTTGGTGCTAGAAACCCCAGCTTTGGAAATTTTATGGTGCTAGTTCCACTGGGTTTGCACACCGAGATACGGGGCCCCAATTTTGGTCAACTGTGTCCATCTGCAGCAATGTCATTTCGGGACCCTTTGGGTTCAGAGACCCCAAATTTTGGCTGCATCTAGGGGGCATCTAGGAACCCTTAACTACCGAGTTTGAAGTTCAGGGGACCTATGGCTGCAAATGGGCACAGTGAGGCATGCAAATGGGAACAGTGATGCTGCAAATTGGCATTGTTTGACCCTCTTTTCCACTTACAGTAGCTGTGCATTTCTCACCCTCGTCTTATACTCAGGTCAATAAGTTTTCCCATTTTTTTTTGTGGTAAATTAGGGCCTCGACTTATACTCGAGTATATACGGTACTTATAAAAGCCCATGGAACCAGGCAGGCATGCAGATCTTCTAAACGAATAACGGAAGTGACGTGTCACTCACTAGACGACCTGATGTGTTTCGTCAACATCTGACGTCATCAGCGGCCATATGACCTTTTACACTATTTAACGTTTTCAGTGTTGGGCTTTACAGTTCTTTGTAAGCGAATAGTGAGACCATTTTAAAATTTCCCAACTGCAATAATACTTAAATTGAACTGGCATGGCCCAAGATAGCTCTGACCACTGTACAAAGACTTGTGGGAGAAGTCTCCTGATGAAGTCTCTTTTGCTAGATATGGCCTTTTATAACAGTCACACATGGTTCAAGTACTTGCTAGCTATGACAGTAAGGCCTTACTGGCGAGGGAGATTTTTCCGCATTTTGGTCAGCAAGAATGCGACCCCCTTGCTGTTTAGACCACAGATACTAATCTAGTGGTACTGATGCTGCTACTTGTCTAGTAATACTGATGCTGGCAACTTGTGTTACTAGTGAAATGATTGCAAATGTGCCATGGGCCTAAAGCTGGCCATACTAAATTTTTGTTTCATTTTCAACTTTAATGTAAAAAAAAAATCGAAGGAGTGGGATGGAAATTTTTTTCTTAAATAAACGAATGTCTAACAGTAACTGCCGGTTCACACCCGATGTGGTGCAGGAACTGCATGTGATTTGAACAGGAATTGCACTGCATTCCTGTTCAGGAAGTTGAAGACGGAGGTTTCTTGATGTTGGGTATACTTTTAACTTCTTGCCCACATTACGCATCTGTGCAGTGGCAAAGAGGGTGAGCTTTAACGCCTCCATACCGCATATATGCATCCATGGGACACGGACTGAACTGTCATAGAGAGCTCTAGGTCTCTGGTAATGATCGGGAGCTGGTGAGACATGTAGACAGGTGCAGTTAGCTATTTGCCACTAGGTGGATCTATACCAGAATAGTGTCTGGTTACAGTAAGTAGGGTCATCAGGTGCTAGGCCCCCTTTAGGTAGAGCCCTGCTGCAGTGATGACATGGGTGAGATTGGGAGGAGCCCCAGGAGCACTTGTGGCATGGGAGCCAATCACCCCACATCAGCACAGATGTAACTAGCATGTGTAGGCCCTGGATAGGGTAGGAGGCCAGGAGGAGTAGACCTGCACTTAGGAAGAGTCAGCTGTAGTCTTTCTGTCTCTTATAGAGGAAGGGGCTAGGGCGGATTGCACAAGGCCTTTCAGACCAGGCCAAGAGTTCCCTGTGTGAGGTTGGAGGGTCCCGGGGGAGGTATACCTTAGGAGGAGGTGACTACAGAGAGCACAATCCTGTGAGTACTAATGACCCCAGGGTGGAGGAGAGACTGTTAGAGGGAGATGGCTGCCAATGTACTGCACATGCTTTCACATATGACTACTGCGGACTGTCCACTAAATGTGATTGAATGTGTAATGTCATGTAATTGCAGACTGTACTATAAGTCGATGTGATGTGACTAAAACCTAAAAATGATTTCGCACAGTGATCTAATATCCTGGGAGAATCTCCTCTAGGTAAGGTGTTGTGAAAAAATTTATTAAAACCGGACTAATATAGTGCATAAAGTGCATAAGTGCATATACAATAAATAAAAATAAATAACAAAGAAGTAATTCATAAATTCATAGCTGGTACACATAAATAAATCCATTCATATTAGATCACTGCACAAAATCATTTTTAAGTTTTTGTCTTTATTTATTTCAGATTTTGATGCATTTATTTCACGTATTTATTTTTTTTTTTCAGGTACTTATATAGCGCCGTCAATTTACGCAGCGCTTTACATATACATTGTACATTCACATCAGTCCCTACCCTCAAGGAGCTTACAATCTAAGGTCCCTAACTCACATTCATACATACTAGGGACAATTTAGACAGGATCCAATTAACCTACCAGCATGTCTTTGGAGATTTAATCTAGTTCTTATTTTATTTCACGTTATTGATAGCGCGAAGGACACTTATCACTAGATGTGATGTGACTGTTATGCCATTTCCAGAATATCATCAGTAAAGTTCAGCAACTACTCCTTTAGGGATGTAAAGGTCAACAGCCAGGAATGTTGTGTGGAGGCCTCTGGCATGGAATGGGGCACAATATGGCGAAGGATCCAGCCTCAGCAGGAACAATAGTGTTCTAGCAAAAGGGACAGGAGCAGGACAGGGACTTGAGCTCTTGGTGCCAATTGTAGCCAATCGCAAAGCTCCTGATCATTTGATCAATCACACTGGTCAAGATCGAGCAGTCCGTCCCACCCCTGGGGCGTAAAGACCCACTTAAAAGGAACGCAAGGACTGGGCAGGGGGAAGTAAATATGCCACTGTGTTTTCTACTGTGTATTGTATTGGATCCCACTGCAATGGGGCATGTCTTGCTGTTTTGAATACAAAATATCTGATGAAAACTATTGAATTGAAAAGTCAGAGGATCAGAAGAATAGCCAGATAGCGAGCATTTTTGGTAGGAAGTCAGCAACAACATCCTAAAGAAATTTCTAAAAGCACTAGATTCTTATAACTATAATGGAGATACGTAAGCATGTCTAGATAAGTTGGGTAAACAGTTGACCGTTGTGGTGTTCAGTGATACATTTATGGTGTTCAGTGATGAGTTTTCCAGAAATCTACCCTCGCCGCCAGGCTACAGTAATACTCAACTGAAACTAATAAATGAGATCTAGTGAGATTTCCACAGGCCAATGCACCTTGCTATTGCTGTGCCACTTGCACGTCTTGGGAATGGTGTACAAAGTAGGTAGAGTTGACTTAATCAGAGCCATGAGGCCTGAAGATGGGGAATGAAGTTCAGCTCGTCTTCCAGGTTGATTCCAGGCCTGCTTTCTGTCAGACTGGCAGGCACATAACACAGCTATGTAAAGAAGCTTGGAATTTTCATAAGATCTACTATGTGGAGTGATAACAAACAAGCCCTGCGCTGAAATGTTATCTTAATAAACATCCCTCAATGAAGGTATCATTCCTCAGCCGCGTGTTTATATTCTACAGAGAAAAGCTGTTGTACATTCCGTATGCTCCAGCAAACACTTCTTCTGCCAAACTACTGTATCCAAAAAAGGACAACAAACCCATAAATATGCTACTTCTTACCGGATCAGTCCCAGAATTTGGATTTTATTAACTGTAGACATAATCATCCACTGGCTTCTTAAAGTTCTCCAGGACCTCACCATTCAAGCTGAACTCCAGAATGAGAAATAATTGTCTAAATCAATGTTTCTTAACCTTTTTTCAGTCAAGGTACCCTTAGATTTATGGACAATCTTGAGGCACCCCATTATAAAAAGTTAAAAACTAAACTAAAAGTTTTTCAGATCACGGCAACATCCACACACATAGGACACCCTACGTTAATGGTAATTTATTCTTCCAAAGCTAATACACCTTTGCAAACTGGTACTGACTACTGTTCCAATGTTTCTCTTCTCCCTCAGCTTCTCTCCCTCATTCAGCTAATGTGATCCCAGTGCTTATGGAGAAGGGTCGGGGAGGGGCAAATCAATATGCTTTGCGGGTGTCAAATCTCCACCTATCAACCAATGAAGTCATTGGTTGTTAGGACGCCATTAGCTGGAAGGTTGTAATAATGTGCAATGAAAACCTGTGACTTAATGTAACCAAAAGGCAGGCTTCATCCGCTTGCTGGCTTGTATACAATTTTTGGGCAATTTTTAAGGATTTTGCCTAGGCAAACCTGAAGTCACCCCAAGGTACCTGGGCATCCTGGTTGAAAAAGGCTGGTCTAAATACAATAATCATGTGTATTCTTCTTGAATCTCGGTGTACTTTGTGTATTTCTTCCAGATCTGTGCAGTAATCCGAGGTAAAATTTTACCTCTGCAAGAACTTCCTGTAATAAAGACCACTCACTGCTGCTCTCTCACCTTGTGCAGGGTGACTGGTCTTGTCTCCGCCCCTTCCTGAAGTTTTATGCAGGCAGCCTGTAGTGGGTGGGGCCTGTTGAGTCCCTACCACAAAGGTCTGCTGCCTGCACAGGTTATGTATAGCACAGTGATGATATCACTACTACATTTACAAGGTATAATCTAGGTTGGAAAGGCATGCACAAAGTGAATTCATATCCTTTGTGACTATTGAGATATATAATAAAATGGGTGTGGCAATGGGTTACGCCAGAGATCAGAATAAACTAAAATATCAGGTTTGGGTAAACTGGCCCTTTAAAGAATTTTCAAGGCTCATTTATTTTATTCAGCTAAAAGCTGAACTCTGGGATAAGCAAGCATTTTCTAAAAACAAGAGACACAAATCTTGGTGAGCTTTGTGTATTTCTTCCAGATCTGTGCAGTAATCCAGTGTGAGACTTTCCCTCTGTGGAGGAGCTTCCTGTAATAAAGACCGGTGGTTGCTGCTCTCTCTCTCCCTGTGTAGGGTGACTAGTCTTGTCTCCGCCCCCTCCTGTAGTTATCTGCAGGCAGCAAACCCGCTAAGTCCCTTCAACAGGACTGCGCTACGTACATCACAGTGATAATGTCACTACTACTTTGACAGTATAATATCTGGGATTGCAAATGAGCATGGTGCCTACAAAGTTGATTTATATCCTTTGTGACTATCGAGTGTTTCATTTGTTCCCAGAGTGACTTTATGCTATGCACTAAACATGTGCAGATCACTTCATTCTGAGACAAAATTCAGTCAAATTTTTTGTTTATTAGGAAATTTGGCTGTATCTGAATTTCCAAATTACAATAGTAATGAATTTAAACGAATCCGAAAAACCAAAATGAAAATTTTGAACACTTTTCAGAAGAGAATAAAATAGAAAATAAAGGAATAGAATAGAAAATAATACAATAGAAAATAATAGCATAGAAAATAAAAGAATAGAATCAAGTAAAACAGAACAAAATAGAATAGAATATAAAAGAACAGAATAAAATAGAATAGAAAATAAAGGAATAGAATAGAAAAAAACAATAGAATACAATAGAATAGAATAAAATAGAATATAACCATCTTCTAGAATTCAAATTTTGAATAGAATAAATTTGAATTCATATAGAATAGAAATGAATAGAATAGAAAATAATAGAATTGAAAATGAACTGTAGCACACTCCTTGGTAGGTGCTAGAAGAGAGTATAGTTTTTGGTCTTTTCGTTTACCAGGAAGATAGCCAGGTAAAATTTAGAGCGCTCTCTGCCTACAAGGGAACAGTATCTATTGGTTAGGTCTGCTCATTGTACTCAGGAGCAGCTCAGCTTGTTTTGACTGTCCCCCACTGGTCCAATAGGGAGGCATGTTGTACAGTGGGCGTGGACCTGGCAAGTGGGTGCACAGGCTTTGTTACAGCCCTGGCAATTGGCAGAGGGAAAGTGCTTCAATGCATTGTGGGATACTGTATATAAGGCCAGAGTACATGTGCTCAGGGTGAGTGGAGCTGGGGAACAGAGCCCAGGAGGGAGAGGGGCGGCTGCCCTCTCTTTCGCGAAAGTGGTTGTGCAGCCCTGGGTGGTTGACCCAGGGGCCTAGAGATAGAGAAGCTGAACCCAGAGGTCCTGCAGAGCTGACTGGAAGGGAGACACCAGGAAGGATCTGATTCTGCCTACTATGAGTACAGATCTGTGTCTTTGGGTGTCGAGTGAAGGCTGCCCCCTTCAGCTAGAAGAGTCAGAGGATGGGTGTCAGTAAAGGGGATGCTAGAGAGTGTCCTGAATATAATTTAGTGCATCAAGTCTGTTGCTAGTGAGAGCAAGAAAACCTAAACCTTCCATACATGTGGCTGTATGGTTCAAGCAGTGTGTCTGCTTCCACAGATAATCCGGTGAGGCCAAGGCCAAATGAGAGTTGTCCTCATCTATTGTGAATAGTTCAAGTTGGAGTATCCCACTCATCCCTTCTCCCATCCAAGTTCCAAAAAAAATACAAAACCCCAAATACACTGGGCTGGTCTTTGAGTAACGAGCCATCGGGAGTGGAACAAGTGGGAGCTCCTAGCAAACAAGTAGGAGATCTCAGCAACCAAGCAAAAACCCCTGGCAACATAGTGGGTAATCCTTAGCAACCAAGTGGGAACCCATAACAACATAGTGGGTAATCCTCAGCAACCAAGTGGGAACCCATAGCAACAGAAGTGAGAAATCCTCAGCAACATAGGGGGAGCCTTCAGCAACTAGGTGGGAAACCCTCTGCACCTAAGTGGGAAGCATTGGCAACCAGCTGCAGGTAACCAGGGGAAGACCTATGGAGTCAACATTCAGCAAGCCCTATGGGTGGTATTATTATCTTGGACAAGGAAGACTATCTTGCCGAGATGTCTAAGATATTAGGGGACCGAGATACATATACCCCCCTTAGATCAGATCCTAAGTCTCAATATAAGAAGGAACTGGAAGTAATTGTACAATATGGGTATGACCAGGGTATTTTGAATGGAAAGGAGAAATCTTATCTGGTTCCTAAGGCTCCTCGTACCCCGGTTATCTATTATTTGCCTAAAGTGCATAAACACCCTACCTGCCCCCCGGGACGCCCTATTGTTAGTGGCATTGATTCCATCTCATCCCGGGTGGGCAGGTATATTGATTTTTTCTTGCAACCATTGGTCTTGAAAATGCCATCACACTTGAAGGACTCCCGTCATGTGATCAACTTACTCTCCAACATTACCCCTAAAACAGGGTGTTGGCTAGTGACGGCTGACGTCGCCTCATTATATACGGTGATACCGCATAATTTGGGGTTATTTGCAGTGGAATACTATTTGAGGCGTGATTCCACATTATTTGATGAACAGATTTGTTTCATCATGCAGTTACTTCATTTTGTAGCCACTCGAAATTATTTTTGGTTTGGAGGGCAGTTCTACAGACAAGACAGAGGGGTTGCCATGGGGGCTAAATACGCCCCAAGTTTGGCTAACCTTTTCATGGCCCTGTGGGAGGAGGACGTCATCTATGCCCACCAGAGACCCCAAGTGGTCCTGTGGGCTAGGTATATAGATGATGTCCTCCTCCTATGGGATGGTGATCGCCATGATTTGGACGCCTTTATGAATATGCTTAATGACAACAATCGGGGTATACAACTCTCATATGAGGCTAGTCAGACCGAGATCAATTTCTTGGATCTCAAGATCAGTATCAGAGATGGACAACTTACTACGGCAACTTATTTCAAGACTACGGATCGTAATTCCTATATATCCACCGACAGTTGCCATCATGAAGCCTGGCTCAAGTCAGTGCCCAAAAGCCAGCTCACACGCCTGAAACGTAACTGTTCAAACCAAGAGGAATTTTTGGCTCAGGCTGATGTCCTGATAGGACGTTTTCTAGAGAAAGGTTACCCTGAGGCGTCCCTCAAAACTACACTAAATGAGGTTGCTACTCTTGATAGGCGCACATTATTAGTGGATAAGGCCCCCAATACGAATAGAGTACCATCTGTTCCATTTATTACTACTTATTCCTTACAACATAGGAATGTGGCAAGGCTGGTTAAGAAACATTGGCATGTTCTTCAAAATGACCACATATTGGGTACCATCCTTCCAGCTAAACCACAAATGGTATACAAAGGTGCCCCTTCCCTCAGGGGGAGAGTGGCCCCTAACATCCTAGATCCTCCCCCAATTAAAAGGGGTTTTTTTGAATACATGACGGGTTTCTATCAATGTAAAAAATGTAGGATATGTTCTTTGAGTGGATGTCTGCATAGAAGAACACACAAGTTTACTTCTACTAGTACTTCGGCTGAATTCGGAATCAAATCCTTTATTACATGTTCCACTGAGCGCGTTGTTTATTTATTGCAATGTCCTTGCGGATTGCAATACGTGGGGAGGACCAAACGCCCCCTCTCCGTAAGGCTCAACGAACATGTAACTAATATTTTGACGGGCTTTCCGAAACATCCGGTCTCTAGACACTATCTCGAGACACACAATCGAGACCCTAGAAAGACTATCTTCCTAGGGATTGATAGATATACCACGCCCTGGAGAGGGGGTTCCCTCCTAAGGGGGATTTCCAGACTCGAGATGGCCTGGATATACAAACTTAGGTGTTATACCCCATTTGGGCTCAACGTTGAGGTAGACCTTAATGCCTTTTTGGATAATTCATGAATTTTTGCATATTCCTCTAATATGGTTAACGGGATATGGGGGCTTTTTATCTGCAATAGAAATTTAAGAAAATAAGGTTCGTGATTTTCTGTTTTGTGATTTAAGATTATTTTTATTGTTTGGATGTGAACCCGGTCTGACCCTTTGGTGGCCTTACTGTAATAAGTGATTAATTAATGTTACATGGCCACTAATGGTGTGTTTCCTCCCTTATTACACACCTCCATTGGTTCCAATATTTGGGGCCAATTCTGGTCATTATAGCCTTAGGGGTTGTACATCCTTGTGATGGAGATACATATGTTGTGAGGTTTGGATCATTTAAGGTTTTTTTAGTAATCCTTTAATATTTCTATCAATGTACCCTGAAGTTTCTTTCGACCTATTTGTTCACTACTACCTGTTAGGTTATATGTGTAGGTTTATTAGCTAGTCGATTTGCTCCATTTGTGTTTGGGGCACTTTTGTTTCCCTTATCTAGTATCATAATTTCCTATATGGTTATTGGTTAAGCATGCGGGGGCCTATATGGTTTATATGGTTACTTCCCGGTTTTTATGATTAATATTTTGTATACTCTTAAATATCTTAACAGGGGAATAATATAATTTTGTTTTCACTGCAGAGTTTTATGGCTCTGGGGATGTCATAATATAAAATAATTTTTTATTAATTTTTTATTAGTTCCTAAGTGAAATATATATGCCATTTATTGGCATGCATAGTTCAATATTCTCCACTAGATGGCGTTTCTATAAGCTGTTTACAGGCAGAACTTAGATTAGTACCCTATTAGGTGGTTATCTTTTTAAGTGCATTATCTGATGAAGCCAAGGTAGTGCGTTCATGTCCTATATCTTTTAAGGAATACTCATATATGCTTTTAGTCCCTCTAGCAATGAAGAAACCTCACTTTTTAAATGTTGAAGTGATTATTTGTTTTATGTACACTAGCCCCCTGTTCGCTGCAAGATAGGGCTGACTAACGTTATTCGTTTGTCATCAAAATGAGGCTTGGTTTCACCTTGAGTATTTCCTGGTTTGGAACCAGGATGTGGCCACCAGAGCGTCAGAACGAGGGGTGGTTCTATGTATGTATTTAAGGAGCGATGAGTCAGTGCGTCGCCCGTTCCTATGACAACGTCCAATAGGACGAAACGTACGTCGGAAGGCAGACGCGCTGACGTCATCGTTTCCACCCTACAGTGAACGGGTGTATGCAGGCCGGCCGGCTGATTGTTATTATACGCTGTTTAATCGCTATTTGTAGTAAGTGCGCTATTTTTATTTTTCAAATAAACTGCTTTATACGGATTCACACTATGGAGGATATACTTTTTATTTCCCTGGGTGTCCATTGTTGAATATTCGACCTTTCTATTGGTGGGTTCCTGGTGATCCTCCCCCATGCCGAGATCGATGTTGGTGTCCCCACGGAGTGGATTTCGAGTATAAGCTCCATTATAGCTTACCTCTGGTAAGCACATATTGTTATAGGTGGTGGATTTTGTTCACGAGATGCTTTTTCACTAAAGGTCTTCAATCACTATCGGTGGATTTGTTTTGCACTAAGGACTGTTGATTTCCTGAGCCATCTCTATTGTCACAGACTTTTTGATTTCTGTCACTTGTCTATTTTGAATTAAGTGCTTCACGATAATTTCTGATGTATCAAGCCATCTGATTGGTATTGTGTTGTTACTTGGGTTCACAGATGTAATTAATAGGTGAATGTAACACATTCTCTGAGTTATTTTATGCATTCATTTATTTTATTTATTTTTTAGCGCAGTTCTTTTTATTGCTATTCCTATTTGATTCTTTTACCTGAGGATTAGGACTGCAGCTTGGGGGGTGTAGGGAAGCGCGGTAATTTTATATAATTTCCTATGGGGACAGTGCTGCAGAAATAATAGAAAAAAGTAGAATAGAAAGAGTATAACAATATAACCTTCCGAAATTCAAATTTCCAATAGAATAAATTCGAATTGATTTTGAATCGATTCGAACCTGAATAAACAAAATGAATTCTGAAAACAAATTAAATTAACTAATTTATGTAAATAAAACAAATCGAAACAAAACAAAGTTTTTCTTTCTGCACATGTCTACTATGCACCATGTAGGACCGAAGTCAGCCCAAAGAAGCACAGCATGAATTATATGTAACACTTTTTCAATATTACTTGAATTATGTGTACGCGGTACATCCAGGGAATCTGTCCAGTGTAGCCACTCAGTAACGGAAAGGTGGCAGGATTTCCAAGATATTTGTAAGCAACAGTGAAAAGAATTTGACAGTGACTGTTTCTGTCTATTAATCCATGTATTTTTTTTTCATGTAATTAGCCACCTAAAAGATATAAAGTATAAAAATATACTTCCTTGTATATGGATGTGCCTGGACACTCCAAGGGCCTCATAGTTGTATATCTGCAGTGTGAGATCTAAGGCACTGCTGCCTCTGACTGCTAGTCTCAGAGGATATGAAGTGAGATTTGGTGATGTCACTAATGTGCTGCTCACTATTCTCCTTGATGGAGACTCTGACACAAGGAAGCAAAGCCCTGCCTCTACCAAGATGGCCGCCTCCACCCAGCGACACAGTGTAGAACAAGGCATGATGAGTCGGTAATGGGGAAAAGATCAGTTGCAGGAAGACCACAGGCAATACTGGTGACTAGTCGTTGACCCTCTGATTGCCTTATTGTAACATCTTACAAAGGAAAATGTCTGTGTATATTTGTACAAAATTGGATGATGTATGTGAAAAAAGGTTCACTTCACCGCTCTCCACATTTTAGTTTATTTAATGATTCACCATCACTTCTGTGTACCGGAACTTCACTATATACTGTACAAGCATTGTTATCCCAATTATTACAGCCAGATCTGCAATATGTTCCTTCTGACTAAAGACGGTGATTGTTTCTCCTGCACACAAAGCCAAGGAAAATCAAGCGGTTTGACAAGCCTGTTTTTTGCTAATTAGAAATTGCCTCTGGTATCTGAACCAGGTTTTTAACAGCTTGAATGTGACATGTAACAGTCGTTTGCATTCCTTTTGACAGATACTATAATTTTTTATAGTAGGTGAAAATACTAAGGCAGTCTTGGTTGGTATATGTAAAGGAAAATTCCAGGTATGGGATTATCAGACATCCCAACCTGCAAAAACTCATTTCAGGGAGGTGGCGCCCCGAGTCACGCCGACCAACCCCCCACCAAAACCACCAATTTAACATGATAAACGAGTGAAATGGAATTAGAATACAGAGGTTTACTTCTTCTGAGAGATATTAAAGGAACACTAACCACCACGACCATGTTCATCCCTAACTTCCGTCTCCAGTATCATCCTCATTCTATTTCACATTGTATCCAAGTCTTCCTCATCCCTGAATTCTTAATAAATATCTGTCCTCATTCCTCTCCACAGTGTGACCTCATCATCCTCAACCCCAACACCCCCTCCATAATCATCTTACTTGTCCCTCTCCACAGTCATCTTCTCCACATTGTAACCTCATCATCCACTTCAATCTCCATAGTCATCCTTATTGATCTTCCTCGTTCCTCTTATAATCATCCCCATCATCCTCATCCCTCTCCAGAATGATCCTCATCTCTCTCCACAATTGTAACTCCATCAATCTCATCTTTCTCCATAACCATCTTCATCCCCCACTTCACTCTCCATAATCATCCCCATCCTTCCCTGCTTTGTAACCCATCATCCTCATCCTTGTATTTTGCTCTTTCTTCTATTTACTCTATCTATCACCACATGATCCATCTTCATTCTCATGCCTCAAGCAGCCTCTATCCTTCCCTCTCTCCATAATCACCCATCATTTTCATCCCCACCAGCCTTTTCCCCATCGTATTCATCCCTGTAGCTCCGGATATCGCGGGGCACTAGCGGGTGTGCGGGAGCCGCAGCCAAAATGCGGGAGGCTCCCGCACCTCGCGGGAGGCTCCCGCACCTCGCGGGAGACTTGGGATGTCTGCATTATATACATGGTTACATTAGTTCAGCTTGGAGTCTGGACCAATATAACTATGCATATACCATACATGTGGGATCCCTCTAGAACCCTAGTGCCCAACCTGTGTCTTGGGGTCTGCATGCTTTGTTTCCCTATTGCCCTGTTATAGCAGTGATTTCTAGCAGTCTCATGTAATATGTCTGCAGTTCATGTCTCCTGAAGCATCTCCCCAGTCTGCAACAACTTCTATAGCATGTTCACAGTATCTCACCATCTCTTGTGTTGTGCTGCAATCTCTGACCATTTCTTGTACCATGTCTGTAGTCTCTGGCCATCTCTTGTATCGTAGCCATAGTATTTGATTATATCCTGTTGTGTATCTTCTGTCTCTGATAATGAATATTCACTGGATTTTATGTGCAGCTCTTTTATGTTGGGGGCCCCACCTGAGCCCCCCCCAATATCAAGAGAGTTGATTATCACCACTCTAGAAGCTGGAAATCACTGTAGTAGACACGGCTGCTCTGTTGATCTTCACTTGCTTCCAGGGCCTGTGCCAACTGGCTGCCCTACTGCCTTGTGAACACAAGAGGTGGACCACTCAGAACAGCTGCCATTCAGAGAACGCCTTGTATTTACTCAATGACTGCAAAATATTCTCTTATTAGACAAGGTGGAGAGGCGGTACAGTGATGGGGTTACATAGTCAGGTTGATTAAAGACAAATGGCCACTTAGTTTAACCCCTTCCCGCCCACCAGCCGTCAGATGACGGCTGGGCGGTGCGGCTCTCGTTCTGGGTGGACGTCATATGACGGCCTCCCAGAACGACTGCTCTCACGTGCGCCCGTGGGGGCGCGCATCTCGACGATCAGTGTGGCAGTCTGACACACCGCTACACAGATCTCGGTAAAGAGCCTCTGACGGATGTCCAATCACGGCTGATCACGATGTAAACAGGAAGAACCATTGATCAGCTTTTCCTTACTCGCGTCTGACAGACGCGAGTAGAGGAGAGCCGATCAGCTGCTCTCCTGACAGGGGGGGTCTGTGCTGATTGTTTATCAGCGCAGTTTATCACCGTTGCCTAATCTGACGGGTCACCGATTCTGACGGTACATTGGCAAGAAAGGCGGAGGGTGTGCTTAGCTGTGAAAACCCCTCCTCCAAATGAAAGAAAGAAAAAAAAATGCCCATGAAGACTTCTGGGATGTATGATATAATTTTGGCCTAGGCCAGAAACCAGGAAGCAACTGGAAAAGAAAACAGTTTAAACAGGTAAATATAGCATACACAGTGCCTTCCTAGCTATTTACTAAGTCTAGCAGCATAGGGTTTAAAAATAGTTCATGTGGGTTGAGAGAGTTTAGTTTCAGTTTAAGAACCAATTGAACATATTTGAACTGCAGGCATACCACTAAAATCCCGAATCTTATTTCAGTGTACTGTATACAAGCATTACTCAATTGTAATTTAGCAAATTGTTCATGAGAATAAATTGGATTAATGTGATGCTTTGTGTTTCTAGGATTGGTTTTGGCATAATTTCGGTTGATGAATTCTTGGACTCAAGCTCTTCACATTAAAGTAGGTGTTGTCTTTGTCAACCAGTATTTTCTGCAAAGTACTGACACAGGTCACAGCATGCTGAAGAAATAACTGGAAGTATTTTCGAAAAGAAAATTGAAATGGAGACAAATAATATAGCAATATATATTTCTCCTCTCAGGGTAGGATCTATTCAGATGACATGGCTCCTGTGTTTGAACATTTGACAGGTGCACCATAGCTAAACAATAGTTTCATCCACATTCTGCTCACATAAGGGACCTTTGGTTGTGTTGTCTTGTTGAGTTACATGAACACTTTTATTTCCAAACTGAAGCCATTTATTAAAGGGGTTGTAAACCCTCGTTTTTTGTTTTTTTTTTGTTTTTTTAAATGACAAACATATCATACTTACCTCCACTGTGCAGTTCGTTTTGCACAGAGTGGCCCCAATCCTCGACTTCTGGGGTCCCCCAACGGCGCTCGCGTACGGTTGCCACATCATCTCTTTATTCCAGGACACACATGAAGTACACAGGTTCTGAGGCTAATTTAATGCAGATAAGGCACCAAGTGAGTTTAATTACCACCTTAATCAGCCACAGAACCTGTGTAATTAATATGTGTTCTGGATTAAAGGGATGATGTGGCAACCCTACTCTCGTGGCTCCTCCCTGCATCATAAAAGCTCCTAGGAGAAACACTCTCCCTGGGGGTTACCGAGAGGGCACGCTCCCGAGTCCAGCATTTGCACCGTAGACACAGAATGCTGGATTCAGCCCTGCCCCCACGTCATTGGATTTGATTGACAGCAGTGGGAGCCAATGGCTGCACTGCTATCAATCTATCCAATCAGGAGCCGAGACCCTGGCCAGAGAGGGTATGCGCGTCTCCGGCGTGGGAACGAACGGGCTCAGGTGAGTAAAACGGGGGGGGGGGGGGGGACTGATCAGTGACAGAAGTTTTTTCACCTTAATGCGTAGGATGCATTAAGGTGAAAAAACACAAGGGTTTACAACTCCTTTTAAGGGTCTGTCCTAGGTTTTCTAGCATGCCCCTAAAAGTGGTTGTAAACCCTACGACAAAAAAACCTGCAAGACAAAGGCATAATGAGCTAGTATACTTACCTGAGATCAAAGCCCCTGCAGCCGTCCTCATACACCGTTCCGGCGGCCGACTTCACTCCCTGAGTTACTTCTGGGTATCGCGGGCTCCGGCGCTGTGATTGGCCGGAGCAGCAATGACGTCACTCCTGTGCATGCGCGCGGGAGCCACCAGTAACGGCACACTCACTGAAGCAACAGCACGTACGTGCCATTGCTTCAGTTTGCTTCAGTGCGCATGTGCAGATGACGTCGGCATATGCAAATACAGGGGATATCTCCTAAACTGTTCAGGTTTAGGAGATATCCAGGGTAGCTACAGGTAAGCCTTATTATGGGCTTACCTGTAGTAAAATGTGTCTTGTAAGGGTTTACAACTACTTTAACAAGACAAGGTGAGGTAGGCTAAAAAGAGCAAAAAGACTTCCACTAAAGCAATACAAGGCACAATAGAGCCTTAAAATGAAGGTATCTCCATGTATCACTTCCATCACAAATCCTAAAAGTAAGTTTCATTTCTTGACTTAGGTCAGTGGGCAGAGCCAAGTGAATAAATCTTGTCAGCTCTTGGCCCTACACTGCATCCGGAACCATCAGTCTATAGCACAGATACAACCTACAGCCATGATTTCCATACAGGGCATTTCAAGTATAACTAAAGGCAAAACTTTTTTTTTTTTTAGTTTTGGATAGAGTAAAGAGGGATTATTATTATTATTATTCTTATTATACAGGATTTATATAGCGCCAACAGTTTGCACAGCGCTTTAGAACATGAGGGGGACAGTACAATTACAATACAATTTAATACAGGAGGAATCAGAGAGATCTGCTTGTTGGAGCTTACAATCTTAAAGGAAAAGTCTTCCAATGGGGGCACTAGTTCTGGTGACAAATAGGCATTCCCTTACTTTGGAAGGTTTTCTTCCCACTTCCTGTTTTGACTACGGGTCATGAAATTAAGTCTTCCTAATCAGATACAGAGGGCAAAAAAGTATGTAACTAAAATTTACGCCCTCCCTTACTCTAGCCAAAATGAAAAAAAAATGTTGCCTTTTTTTTTTACTTTAAGTTGGCCATACAGCAATTGGCAGCTGTATGGAGTTTTTAAAAAAATCTCTATTATATGAGATATGTATATGATTATATATCTGGATGAAGTGCTGGCCTAGAAGCATAAATGAATTGACTCCACCCACTATTTTGAACAAACTTCTTATTTTTTGGATTTGTGATGCAAGAGAGACTTGACGATGCTTTTAGTTTTATGGTGAAGGTAAGAAAAATGTGGAACCAAGGGTGAAAGAAATCATACGTCATACGTCATATCTATATGATAAATATTAATAATTAATTAAAATGTGTGTATATATATATAATATATATATATAATAAATATCTATATGATAAATATGCTAGTAAGTACAAATTGTATTCTGACTTGAATAATCTACCCTTTGAATGTTATTTCTGTTGCCTTCAAAGAAAGTTAAAAAATAACCTACTCACTGATCAAATCATCAGATAAAAGAAAAGGAAAAAAAAAGAAAACGAATGCAGCCACCACAACTAAGCTCCAATATATTACTTTTTTGCTTTTAGGTTTAATACCGCTTTTCTACTGTTACATGACAAAAGACGTGTAAATAACCAGACATTTCTTCTTTTTGTTTTATCCAACTTAAGTGTAAAAGGACAAAAGACCCAGATAGCCACTGCGGTATATGTGTTACCAGCCTAATGGGGCGTACACACGGTCGGACTTTTCAGCTACAAAAGTCCACAGACCTTCCACAGACTTTCGACGGACATTTGGCGGACTTTCCACGGACTTTCTAACGACTGGACTTGCCTACACACGATCACACCAAAGTCCGACGGATTCGTACGTGATGATGTACACCGGACTAAAATAAGGAAGTTGATAGCCAGTAGCCAATAGCTGCCCTAGCGTCAGTTTTTGTCCGTCGGACTAGGATACAGACGAGCGGATTTCTGGGTCCGGCAGAGTTACGACGTAAAGATTTGAAGCATGTTCCAAATCTAAAGTCCGTCAGATTTGCGACTGGAAAAGTCCGCTGAAAGTCCGGGGAAGCCCGCACATGATCGGATTGTCCGCCGGATTTGGTCCGTCGGCGTCCGTCGGACTTTTGTAGCCGAAAAGTCTGACCGTGTGTTCGCATCATAAGAGATTTAGTTAATGCTAGCTGTATATCGGGGCGGTCTTTGATGTGAGAGTAAGTTATGAATATACATCAAAAGAGTGTTAAAAGCACATATAAAAACTTTACAAAGCTTGCTCGGATTAGGCCTGGCAAATGTGCCTTTATCTTTTTATCCCAGGTAGTAGCTAAATATAGTACACAAGATAGGTGGGTATGTACTAAACAAGCCATCAGCCTTGTTCAGCGCAAAGACCATTTGCCATGTGCAAAGAGTAGTAACTCAACCAATAAAACCTTCCTATTATCTCAAAATGGATTAGTCATCAGCAGCTCTTTGCACTGATTTACTGAATAAAACCATGCTATTATGCTCCCGCTCAACAACACTTGTGTTTTTCTATGTAAATGTTCCAGCATAATCATTATGATACAAATATGATATATTCCTAATTTCAGTTAAATATGTACATGCTTAATAGCTCATAATGAAAGCCTCCATGTGCTTCACTGGGATTATACCTGACAGCTTGACTGATGGAGCGTCATTAAAGTGTTAGGAACATATCAATTTAAAATCTTCAAAATTTCAACAGGGACAGGCTGGGATTCTTAGTTTATCTTTACCCAAAAGTTGATCCAGATGTGTTGACTTGTATATAGAACTCTGGACCTTTATCATAGTGCAAGATAGTATATCATGTGTGAGAACCAGCCTCCGACGCATTAAGGACACTTGCTTAAATGTTCTTCTTTTCTTTTTTTGTAAAATCTTTATTTTCACTTTTCAAAAAAAAGAGGAAGTACAAACATCCAAACATACATTTTTAAGGATTATCTATTACAAAAGAAGTCCAGAGGCCTACAATCCAAGTGAAAGGGTTATCTCCATCGGAAAATGTATAAAGTAATGCTGAAAACATATCTTACTGTACATAAAGAAGGAACATAGAGAAGGAAGGGAAAGAGCACCAGAGAAAAAGAATGGAAAATGGAGGTACAGAAAAATATAGGGATATACAAAACAGGGGGAGCAAAGTATCCCTCCTGGCTCCCAAAAATAATTGTAGCACCCTCTTAGGTAGGTGCTAGAAGAGAATATCGTTTTTGGTCTTTCTGCTTACCAGGAAGATGGTCAGGTAAAATTTAGAGTGCTTTCTGCCTACCAGCGAGCAGGATCTATTGGTTAGGTCTGCTCATTGTACTCAGGTGCAGCTCAGTTTGTTCTGACTATCTCTCACTGGTCCAATAGGGAGGCATATTGGACAGTGGGAGGGGACCTGACAAGTGGGTGCACAGGCTTTGTTACAGCTCTGGCAATTGGCAGAGGAAAAGTGCTGCATTACATATTGGGATACTGTATATAAAGGTAGAGTACATGTGCTCAGAGTTAGTTGAGCAGGGGAACAGAGTCCAGGAGGGAGAGGGCGGCTGCCCTCTCCTCCAACAAGGAGGCTGTGCGGCCCTGGGTGGTTGACCCAGGGGCCTAGAGAGAGAGGGAAGCTGAACCCAGAGGTCCTGCAGAGCTGAGGGCTGCCCCCTTCAGCTAGAAGAGTCAGTGAACGGGTGTCAGTAAAGGGGATGCTAGAGAGTGTCCTGAAGATAATGTAGTGCATCAAGTCTGCTGCTAGTGAGAGCAAAAAGACTTAACCTTTCCATACGTGTGGCTGTATGGTCAAAGCAGTGTGATTGCTTCTACTACCAATCCAGGGAGGCCAAGTGAGAGTTGTCCTTATCCTTTGTGAATAGTTCCAGTTGGAGTATCCCACTCATCCCTTTTTCCATCCAAGCTCCAAAATACAATACAAAAAAACACAAATACCCTGGACTGGTCATTGAGTAACGAGCAGGCGGGAGAAGGGTGGGTCAAGTAGGAACCCCTAGCAATCAAGTAGGAACCCCTAGCAACCAAGTAGGAATCCTCAGCAACCAAATGGTAACTATTCGCACCCAGCTGCTGGTAACCAGAGAGGGGCCTAAAGAAGTCAACATTGAGCAAGCCCTACGGGTACAGTGCTACACAATAGAACAAAAACACCAATATAGTGAAAACCTTAGTACAACCTAGATGTTCCCTAGTCAACCAATTAATAATAAAAAGCATAAGGAACAGCACACGTCCGAGTAAACTCCTATAATCACTGTTTTAATCGTTTATACATGTCAGAGGAAATGAAATCCAACCTCAGAGCCCAAATTATATAGAACTTGGTATAGGTATTCACACACTGGTGCCTCCACTCCTCAGCTTCAATTATATCCTGCACCCTGAGTAGCCATTTCCTAACTGTAGGTACTACCAGAGACTTCCAATGGATTGGAATGAGGCATTTACCAGCATTAAGGAGGCGAGGCAGCAGCGAACAGTTATAGGACTCTACAGACACATGTGTGTCATAAAATAGCATAGGAAGTGGGTCATCAGGTGTTGAGTCACCCTGATAGTTAGATTATGGACTTCCACCCAAAGAGGTCGGAGAATGGGATAATCCCACCAAAGGTGCAGGAAGGTACCCTTCTGTCCACATACTTTCCAACAGAGTTAAACATTCTTTTTAAGGGCTTTTCTTGCCCATTTTGATTAAAATAAAGTTCCCGTTCAACACATGGGTTTCCTTTGCAGGTTTGTTTTTCAGCATTTCTCTGCTACAGAACAAATATTCATCAACCTCCTGGTTTACAAGAAAAAGAACCGCTGCTCCAGGTGTATAAAGATAAGGCTGATTGGAGTATCTTGAAGAGTGCTAGCCCCGGCCCACCTCCGTGGGAAACTTGGAAAGAATAAAGAAATGGCTGCACATCCAGAATTTCCGATTGCCTTTTATTTTGTTTCACAAAGTTAACAGCAAAGACACCAAACTGTGGTCAGGTAGATGCGTTTCACTCATACATCTGCTTAATCATTAAGCACATTTATTTCTTCTTTCCTGGTTTACACGCTTTGGCCTCAATCCTTGTCTGTCTCCTGCAGACAATCTTCCCACACAAACTCTATATAAGCACGTACCAGCTCCTTGCTGCACTGGCTCCCACTTGTCTCCCAAATTAGAGTCCTCCTGACTCTTGGGCTGAGACCTCCTCTGTCCACTGGGGTGGAACCCTGAAACATAGTCACATCTTTAATAAAAACCCTGCACACATCCTCTCAATCAGTGTGTTGCTTGTCCACAAAATTTGGACATAGAATTGGAGACTTCATTATCTAGGTCCGCACCAAGTTTTACCAACCTCTGAGAAAAGTGAAAATCTACTTTCCTCTGTATGAGACAAGCACCCTGGAGCCCCTCAACCTGCCCGGATGAGAACCCTGGGTGACACAAAACCCTTTTGATACCATGAAATACCATTTGTCACACGTGATATTGCGTCATTATCTCAAGTCAGATATCATATTGACTACGAGATACTATACTATGGTGACTAATGTCTTTGGCTTTTATGACACAACGGGATAAACACACTTTGGTAGTGGTATGAGTTTCAAGGAGAGTAATAAAAAACTTTCAGTTGTGTTTATTTAAGTTGTCCACTGAAATACAAGTCATCCCTTTACAACTGCATCCATAGTGCATTGACGAAATACTTTTCTTGACCTGCTGCCTCTGATACCTGTCAAATATCTGGGTTAGCTGTAAGAAAGCAAGGACAGAAGTTCTGACCATTACACCGAAGAAGTTATTTGTTAACCGGATGACATTTATGACTCTTTACCTGTCCAACATCATTTGTATTTAGTTTTAGAGCTTTGCGTGTGTCTATATTCACATGTCACCATTGCAGACATGCTATTTTTCTTCCTCTTTTGTGCTGTCCCTCACTAATGCCTACAAAAAGAGTAGAGTAAATATTACAAATTAGATGATGAACATTTGATGGCTGTTGGTGGTTTGAACTTTGCCCTAGAAGCTGTTTGTAGTGTTTGGTTGCTGTTCTAGTTTTTAACATGGCCTGATCTATATTAAGTGGTACATGGCTTAGAGGTATAAGCTTGTCTCTCTCTGCTAACGCATTCCATTCTTCTAGCCCACCTGCGCTGACTTGCCTGCTCACATTCGTCTCACACATTACTTCTCTTTGTGATCAGCTTCCCTGAAGGCCAAACTTCGGTTTGTTTACTCCTACTTTAGAGCTTGTCAAGCCCTTTCTGAAACACACAAAGCCACCACTTTGAAGAATTAACTCTGCTAGGGTTTGTGGTGTGCGAAGAAATAGTTCCTTCATTATACTCTGAGAAGGATCATTGTACGTACAGGTTTTATTGGAACTGAAGGGTTTCTATTCTGTTGGTCAAAGTGTCACCAGGGAATTTTCAGAAAGCTTTGGAGCTATGAGATAGTTGCCCACTACTATTACTCATCTGTAGTCATTGATTAACCTTTTTTTTTTAGTTTTTTATGCTTAGCATTCATATTTTTGGACAGTAAAATAAATTTAAAGTAAAACCACTGCAAAAGACAATGAATAACTACATTTTATGACCCAACCTACAGCTATTTACCCAGCCACGGTCTGTGAAGAATGATTCATAATGTGATCACTTAAAGTGGTGTTCCGGCCGAAATTATACTTTTTAAATAAAAATACCCCTATAATACACAAGCTTAATGTATTCTAGTAAAGTTAGTCTGTAAACTAAGGTCTGTTTTGTTAGTTTATAGCAGTAGTTTGTTATTTTATAAACTTACAGCAGGCCGCGGCCATCTTAAGTGTGGGCATCTGAAGCCAGACTGTATTTCTTCCTGGATCTCATCCTTGCAGATCTCGCACATGCTCAGTGCAGCACAAGTAGTGTAATAGGTTTCAGGTCAGGTTTCCATAGCAACGGCAGTTTTAGAGGAAGTTGCCTCCCCTTCCCAGGAGGCCTTGCAAACAGGAAATGATGCGATGCGCCGCGGCCAGGGAGGAGGAAGTGAAAAATGAATACAGCAGATATACAGTAGGTGCTGAGAAAAAAAATTTAAAAATATCCAATTCGTTTACAGTGCACAGTTTAGTGAGGGATGCCGAAGAGTTGTAAAAGTGGGTGGAACTCCACTTTAAGCAAGACTACAAAGGCCAACTAAGGGCTTGAAAAAAAAAGAAAACTTTGCATTTAGCCCCCTCCCCCCAACTGCAATGGTTAAATACTTGTAAAGCCTAGGCAAGATTGCATTATTAAAGCAGCCCATAGATGATGGGATTTTCTTGGAAGGAAAGAAAATCGACTGATTCCGTCATCAACCCAGTCAGTGTTGATGGGGGAAGTGCTCCCAAAGTGCTATTATGTTCTGCCGGTGGGGAGCCTCCCCGGCTGGCAGAACACAACATTTGCTGCCAGTGGCTATAGCTGCCGGCAGTAATTGCATGTAAAAAATCCAACAGGCTGGTTGCACCCACATCGTTCAAAAGATCAACTTGGGTACAACCAGCCTGCCCATAGATGGAATTAAACCTGGCCAGTCCCTGCCGAACCAGCTGAGATTCGATCGATCTATGGCCCGCTTTACCAACCCCTGCTCTGGCTGGCTCCAGCGATCTGGCCAGAGGGTGCTTCTTTGTTTACATCATGTGCAATGCAGGGCTAGTAACTCTGCAATGTAAGTGGAGGAGGCAAGAGTGTGACTGTGGCCAGGAGAACCTCAGAGAGTAGGCCTCATAGGACCAGTCATACCTTAACAGAACCAGTCACACAGCTGGATTAAGGTAAGTATTACACCTGATTATTATAACTCTAGGCAAACATACAAGGCCTCACTGCAAAGGTAGATATTTTCTTGTGCCCCAGGTTGGGCTTTTTTGTTGTCAGGCCCCGTTTACACCTAGGCGTTTTGCTCCTTTTTGAGCGACAAGCTTCACGCGATGTGGTTTGCCGTGATTGCAGCACAATTTATCACATGTTAATCACTGCAGAATCGCACCCACATTTAGGTG
Source organism: Lithobates clamitans (assembly GCA_037952925.1). Lineage (NCBI taxonomy): Eukaryota > Metazoa > Chordata > Amphibia > Anura > Ranidae > Lithobates > Lithobates clamitans. The sequence goes on along the minus strand of JBBGZY010001990.1, from coordinate 103,410 downwards.
TTACTGAAAATGAATGGCACCTATAAAAGTGTGGTGCGAATTGTCAGTTTTGCAGAGTGTTGGGATCACCGTGATTCTAGTAATGAAGTATGTTGAGCTATAACTCAGAATGTGGCACCACATCCAAATGTAAATAGCAAAGAAGAATTATGGAAGGATACTGGACTTTAAATTGGTAGCCACTTGTAGATCCAAATGAAAAAAAGAGAGTACTCAATAGAATAAAAGTACAAAATTTATTATGACAACAAAAATCATTTTAAAATCATGAAATAGATTCCAAATGGAATAGTACAAATTGTATACATAGGTATCGTCCCATGTGGGTTGATCCTATGTATGTACAAGATGACCTGTAGGTTTGCCCATGGATATGGTGAGCTTGTGACTTGGATTATGGCTGGTCTTCCATATCAGGGCCCCACAGAGAAATGAAAAGTGCCAAGAGATCACTACGCATTTCCCTGGTAGCTTCCTCAGGGGATCCTATTGGAGTGCCCAGTGCACAACATGAAACCGGAAGGGGGGGGAGAGGAAAGTAGCGAACAATTGTCCCAGATAGAGAGAATGCGTCCAAGATACTTCAACCAAACAAGGGAGCTTGCCCTAAGGTCATAAACATATACCATATACAAAAAATTTATCGGGGGGGTGGGGGGGTGCGACACGTGGAGTAGTGTCAGATATTTACATATTTATATATGGTAGTAAAGCCAAGCAATCCTCTGTAAGTATGTCATCCCCAAATACCATGAATCCGCTCTCATCCCTTATTTCCAAGGAGGCTGGTATGCATTGCATTGCGTATTACAGCATTATTTCTGAGCCAGCGCACAACGCACATTTATGTGTTACTATGCATTGTGGTGCGCTCCAACACGTGTGTCTGAGCTGCATTTTTTTAAGGATTTGGGGTGTCACTCAAAATATGCATATTACTGCAATCTCATGGTACAGTAGATGCCTTCCCTGCTCTAACACTTCATGAACAGTACAACAGCTCAACATTGTATGACAGAGGTGGGGAAGCATAAATACACTATATTACCAAAAGTATTGGGACGCCTGCCTTAACACACACACACATGAACTTTAATGGAATCCCAGTCTTAGTCCGTAGGGTTCAATATTGAGTTGACCCACCCTTTGCAGCTATAACAGCTTAAACTCTTCTGGGAAGGCTGTCCACAAGGTTTAGGAGTGTGTCTATGGGAATGTTTGACCATTCTTCCAGAAGCGCATTTGTGAGGTCAGGCACTGATGTTGGACGAGAAGGCCTGGCTCACAGTCTCCACTCGAATAATTTGGTGGAGGGGGGATTTTGGTGTGGGGTTGGTTTTCAGGGGTTGGGCTTGGCCCCTTAGTTCCAGTGAAGGGAACTCTTAAGGTGTCAGCATACCAAGACATTTTGGACAATTTCATGCTCCCAACATTGTGGGAACAGTTTGAGGATGATCCCTTCCTGTTTAAACAAGACCACCAGTGCACAAAGCAAGGTCCATAAAGACATGGATGAGCAAGTTTGGTGTGGAGGAACAATACTACCTAGCAATGATTATTAGTGGGTGACTGATTACTAAAAATGTTTGAAAGTGAATTGTCAATCACAGAATGTAATTTTACTGTCTTCATTGAGACATTTGTAGGTTCTTTACTGGCTGCTAAAAATCTGAACTGATGGAGAACAAAGAGGTGTGTTTTTTTTCCTATCAGGAAATGCTTACAAAATTAGCCAATGTTCGAACAACTGACATTTCAAAGTTGATGAGCTTAACAATACCCATGGTAACATAAGTCAACATAATACAATTATGTAATTTTTCCTGGCAAGTCAGTGCCATTGGCTTATTTACAGAGTGCAGGGAGTCCAATCATTTATACTGGTGAGTAGTTCTAAGGTCTTCCTGAACACACTTAGGCCTTGATTAAAGCGGTTGTATACCCTTTTTTGTTATTTTTACCTACAGGCAAGCTTATAATAAGGCTTACCTGAAGGTATAATTATTATCTCCTAAACCTGTACACTTTAGGGGATATTCACTTTGCATGCAGCCGCTGTGAAGGCCCGGATGAAGGTCTGGCAGACGCTGCCTGACCTTGCCGGGAAGAAGACTCCCGCGCACATGCGCTGGAGTGACATAATCGTGGCTCCATCCACTCACAGCGCCGGAGCCGTGAACCCAGAAGAAACACTGAGGGAACATGTCAGCTCCCTCGGCGTTGGACCGGGATCAGATGCCGAGGCCTTGTTCTAAGGCGAGTATTTCATAATACTCACCTTAGAACGAGGCGTTCTGTGTTTGAGTATTTCATAATGAGCTAGTATGAGCTACATACTAGCTCATTATGCCTTTGCCTTACAGGTTTTTTTGTTTTAAAGACTTGCCGACCGCCGCATGTACATATGCTTCGGCAGAATGGCACGCCTGCACAAATGGGCGTACCTGTAAGTCCCTTTGAATTTGCCACCGTGTGGTCGCGTGCGACCCTGCCGCGAGCTCTGTGAGTAGGATAGCGGGTCCCCGCGGACTCGATGTCCGCAAGGATTACCGCGATCGTCTCACGGAGAGGAAGAACGGGGAAATGCTAATGTAAACAAAGCATCTCTCCATTCTGCCTATTGACACTGTCACTGATCATAGCTCCCTGTGATCGGGAGCGGTGTGTGCAAAGTTCTTGCACAGAGCAGGTAAGTATAACATGTTTGTTATTTAAAAAAAAAAACAAAAAAAAAAAACAAAGCTTTACAATCATTTTAATACAGTCTTTTCTGAGGCTATAAAAAAATCCCAGAGTGTCTCCTAAAGCCCCGTACACACGGGCAGAATGTCGGGGGACATTTGCCAGTACAAAAATTACCGGCCGACATTCTGCCAATGTGTATGTCGGTCTCTCCGACAGTTCCGCCGGCTTCTGTCAGACAAGCACGCTGGAAAACCAGCAGCCGACCGACTTCCGGTCAGCGCTCTCTCTAGCAAAAAATATATAAACCCCACTGATGATTAAATATTACCAAATGAAAGCTTTATTTGTGTAAAAAATTATAAAAAAAAATTACCGTATATACTCGAGTATAAGTCGAATTTTTCAGCACATTTTTTTGTGCTGAAAGTGTCCCCCTCGACTTATACTCGAGTCAAGCACTTTTCTGCAGCAAAAAATTTCATTTTCTGAACCAAATTTGGGGCCCCATATCTCAGGGCCACTTGATGCTAGGAACCCCAAATTTGGTGTGCAAACCCAGTGGAACTGGTACCACAACATATCCAAAGCTGGGGTTCCTAGCACTAAGTGGCCCTGAGATACGGGGCCCCAAAACCGGTTCGGAAAATGTCATTCTCTGCTGCAGAAAAGTGCTTGACATTTTCTTAACTGATTTTTGGGGCCCTGTATCTCGGGGCCACTTGGTGCTAGAAACCCCAGCTTTGGAAATTTTATGCTGCTAGTTCCACTGGGTTTTCACACCAAATTTGGGGTTCTTAGCACTAAGTGGCCCGGTGATACGGGGCCCCAAATTCGGTCAACTGTGTCCACCTGCAGCAATGTCATTTCGGGACCCTTTGGTTTCAGAGACCCCAAATTTTTGCTGCAGCTAGGGGGCATCTAGGAACCCTTAACTACCGAGTTTGAAGTTCAGGGGACCTATGGCTGCAAATGGGCACAGTGAGGCTGCAAATGGGCATTGTTGACCCTCTTTTCCACTTACAGTAGCTGTGCATTTCTCACCCTCGTCTTATACTCGGGTCAATAAGTTTTCCCCATTTTTTTGTGGTAAATTAGGGCCTCGACTTATACTCGGAACGACTTATACTCGAGTATATACGGTAGATTATATATTTTTTTCAGATCAATGTATTTCAGCAAAAATTTGCCAACATCAAAATCAGTGATTTTAGGCTGAAATCTTCCCTAGTCATAATTATGTGATAATAACAACATGCAATTTCAGGATAAAGTAGTAACTGTAAAAATGAAAGAACTCCACACACAACTGTAAAAGAAAACCTCTAGTTCTCTCTATGGACTGTTTTGAAAATAACCAATGAATTAACCCAACTGACCTAACGAGTCATTTTCCCACAAACATTTGCTATTCACACTGACAGCTATGAAATATAAAGCATGCAAGGACCGTTTAGACAGCATTCATACAGACATAAACTTTACTGAGACTTGTAGCTATTTTTCCAGAATGCGCACACCCTTATGTATCCGGATGGACTGTCACCATTTTCTATCACAGCTGCTGACTTGGAAAAGACTTCCCGTTGCTGTTTGGCGTCCATTATAATGAAATACCTGGTTTTTTACTGACTCATAGACCTCAGTTTGGCAAGCAGTGTTTATTATGTGCAGAAAATCTCTACAAAATATCTACAGAGGGATAACTGCATTTTTAAAGCTGGCCACACATGGATACTCCAGATAGTCCAACTTCTGTACCGGAATCAACTCGTCCAATTTTTAACAGATGTGGCAAAACACACATTCAGACAAATTTGCATGATGTTGATTGTCAGTACAGTAAAACCTTGGATTGGGAGCATAATTCGTTCTAGAAACATGCTTGTAATACAAAGTGCTTGTATATCAAAGCGAATTTCCCCATAAGAAATAATAAATAAACAGTCTGGTAGTTCAACTAGATCATAAAATTGTCATCTCATGGGTACCTTTCAGGTTCACTACATTTTTTTTTCCTTTTGGCATCTTTGCCAAAAAGGTTACAGGGTTTAATAAAACATTGTAGTCAGTAATGCCTCACCCACATTTAATCAGCCACAGAAGCTGTGTTGTTCAATAATTAAAGTGATAAGATGACAAACCCAATATGGCCAACTTTGGTTTGCAAAAGCTCAAGTCAGTGCAAGTATGAGGCTGACCATGCATACCTCCCAACTTTTTGAGATCGGAATGAGGGACATCTATCAGCAAAAGTATGCAGGCATAGGACACACCCCGTGCCACGCCCCCTTAAAGGAGAATTGTACAAAAAAATACAAAATTGGTTAAACCCACAAGTCCTTATTTTACCACTACTATTCCTTTTATATTGACTTTTGGAATTTACAAATGCAGCAATTTAAAAATCAGATGAAAGGTTTAGCACTGGAAAACACTTTTTGATAGATAAAAAGTGCATTTTATATAGAACTATATAGATCAGACCAAAATGAGGGACAGAGGGACATTGCTCCAAATCAGGGACAGTCCCTCCAAATCAGGGACAGTTGGGAGCTATGGACCATGGTTAACAAAAAAGGGCTGGTGACTACCAAGTTCTTAGGCCTCATGCACACTGGACATTATAATAACGTTATAAAAACGCCAATAGCTTTGCAGTGAGTTTTTCAACGTTTTTCAACATTTTTGCAATAGCGTTTTTTAGCGTTTTTCAGCGTTAGCGGGTTTTAACGTTTTTCTTTTCCAATAGATCAAAAACGTTAAAAAACGCTGGAGAGCCGCGTTTTTAAAGCATTTATCGCCGTTTTTGGGCATTTTTTTTTCCCGTTATGCCCCGTACACACGGTTGGACTTTGTTCGGACATTCCGACAACAAAATCCTAGGATTTTTTCCGACGGATGTTGGCTCAAACTTGTCTTGCATACACACGGTCACACAAAGTTATCGGAAAATCCGATCGTTCTGAACGCAGTGACATAAAACACGTACGTCGGGACTATAAACGGGGCAGTGGCCAATAGCTTTCATCTCTTTATTTATTCTGAGCATGCGTGGCACTTTGTGCGTCGGATTTGTGTACACACGATAGGAATTTCCGACAACGGATTTTGTTGTCGGAAAATTTTATAGCCTGCTCTCAAACTTTGTGTGTCGGAAAATCCGATGGAAAATGTGTGATGGAGCCCACACACGGTCGGAATTTCCGACAACAAGGTCCTATCACACATTTTCCGTCGGAAAATCCGACCGTGTGTACGGGGCATTAGAGCGTTTTTACAGCTGAAAACAGCTGAAAAACTCCTCTCAGAACCCACTAGTTTTGGGGTTTTTTACAGCCAAATAACACCCCAGACAAAAACAGTTGATAACAGCCTATGTGTGCATGGACACATAGGATAACATGCTGGAGAGTTTATTGACTGTAGAAAAAAACGTCTGAAGCCAAAAAAAGCAGCTGTAAAAACGTCCAGTGTGCATGAGGTCTAAAGATGAGGGTGGTTGGGTACTTTCTGGCAGATCTGGAACATTTTATGCTTGTCTGGATTATCGGAAGGTCACTGGGGCTTTTAATATTATTGATTTATCCTTCTCTAATAAAGTTTTAATATGAGCAGATATCCCCAGAACCTCTTGTTGATTAGTGCTTGTGTGAAGTTTGGGCCTGGCCTGTGTCAGCAGGCTTCGGTTTGCTTCAATCAGATTTTGTATTACTATACAAGTCGATGGGGATGCAAAACCCATTTGAAGCAGGTTGAAACCAATTCAGAAGGAGGTCAACTACAGGTCAAATGCATATTTTAATAAATTATGAATGATCTCAAATGAAACTCAAACTGATGCCATTGACACAGGCCTAAAGTCCGTTGACACTGGCCCTTTGCAAATCAGCCACACATCTGTATTCTCCAATTGAAGTCGTGGCCTGGGGATGTTTGGGCCAACTGAAGTAGGGGTCTGATGACAACAAAAGTTCTTGCTATCATACATAAATATTTTAGCATAATGATTTTGGACAATATTCCTGGGCATTTTTAGCACAGAAAGTCTATGGCTTTTAGTAAGAAAAATTGAGTACTGTCCGTGATACTTTTTTTATTTGCACTAACATACAATTTTTCAGGACAAGCTTTCGGGGTATGTCCCCTTCTTCAAGGTCCAAGCAGTACTGATTCACAAATTTTTAAATTTGTGAATCAGTACTGCTTGGACCTCGAAGAAGGGGACATACCCCGAAAGCTTGTCCTGAAAAATTGTATGTTAGTGCAAATAAAAAAAGTATCACGGACAGTACTCAATTTTCTCTGTCACAATTGCACTAATACGGCTACAACAAATCAAGTAAAAAAAATAAATTGTTCAACCTACACCATTTCATTTCAAACACTTTTAATATTTGGGTGGTAAGTGAAATAGGCCACCATTAAGGCTTCATGTACACTGCTGCTGGTAAACGGACGTTTAGGAGCATTTGGGCGTTTTTTTCAGCTGCCCCTGAACTCTCCTCTGTTATCTTATCAGTACATGTACACAGCTTGGTTCCTTTATAGTTGTTTCTAGGCAGTTGAGTTTAGAAGCTTTTTTTGGAAAGCAAAAAAATGCGTTCAGGACGGATGTTTAGAGGCATTTGAAACGCCAAACACCTGTAACAGCTTGTAAACGTGTGTAAAAGGCATTTTGCATTTTTGACTATTTGAAAAAAAAAATGCTTCTAAACACGGCAAGTAAACGCGGCAAAACTGACGTTTCTAAACGTCGGTTACTATCTGTCACGTTAAATCGTTCAGGGGAGGCTGTAAAACGTCCCGTGTACATGAAGCCTAAAGCCTCGTACACACGATCGGATTGTTGGCCAACAAAACCGTGGGCTTTTGTCCGAAGGGCGTGGCCCAAACGTGTCTTGCATACACACGGCCACACAATTGTTGGCCAACAAATACGAACGTAGTGACGTACTACGTTGTTTTTCAGCTCTTTAGCGCCACCCTTTGGGCTTCTTCTGCTAATTTCATGTTAGTAGAAGTTTGGTGAGTGTCGATTCGCGCTTTTCATTTCGCACTTTTCATTTTGCACTTTTCTGTTCGCGCTTTTCTGTTTGTTTCTGAACGGCCATTCATCAACCAGCCATGTTGCGGAATCGGAGGAGATAACGTGTTATTTATTATTGGCCTTGGAGTTATTGCTTTGAAATTGATTTTTTGGTTGAATAATGATTTGATATATTTGGTATATTTGGTATATTTTTGCGATGCATAGAATGCACTTTTTGGTTAAGTTATATTGGCAGATAACATGTCTAATTTTATTTGTTTTCTTTTTTTAATGCACAATAAAAAAATTGTGTAGAATAATACTTGGCTAGGTGTTTTACTTCAAATGACAGTTTGGGAGTAGGCAGTTACATTTAAAAAAATACAATGTAAAATTAACAAGGGACACCAACCTAGTTGTATCTTTGATCTTAAAAACTACGGGATAATGGTGTTGTGGTAACTTGCACCAAAAAAAGAAAAACAAAAACAAAAAACAAGCAAATAATATTATTCTTGATATCACTAGAAAAAAAAACTTTTGAAAATTTGTTTGCAATAACTCAGTTATCAGTATCACCAGCAAAGCAGCTTCATTATTATCCCATTAAAGAAGAAGAGAATTGTGCGCTGCATTTCTAGATTTCATAATTTGCCGCGTCACGAATGTTAATTCTCCATTACAAACGCTAGTTTACAAGACCGACTGCTTCTGTCTCATCCTTGCTTCCGAGCATGCGTGTTTGTAGTTTGGACTTTTGTCCGACGGACTTGTGTACACACGCTCGGAAAATCCGACAACAGACATTTGTCCGCCGAAAATTTTAAAACCTGCCATCCATAATTTGTCCACGGAAAATTCGACAAAAATTGTCCGATGGAGCGTACACACGGTCAGATTTACCGCCAACAGCCTGTCATCGAACATTTCCCGTCGGAAAGTCCGATCGTGTGTACGAGGCTCAATACTCAAGATTAATACTGCTTTACAAAAGGATGGGACAGGATAGTCTGGCTCCTAGGATGCGCATTCATGTACTTTATTGAAGGCACGTAAAAGGGGGGGGTTTACAGGCAATGAAATAAATACTTGTCACACCCACTTTCCGAAGCTTTCCAAGTCATGTTAATATATTCCACTAGAGAACAGTAATCGCTACCGACATCTGAATCAGTACAATGTTATTCTAGACAACCATTTCTCAGAGCAATTAGCTTGCAATAGTATCCTCAGTATAATGAAGTGTCATCTCCCCAGTTCACAGAACATAGCCTAGTTCACATGACAGTGACAGACATCAGTCCCCAAAAATGCCACATCCTCCTGGTTTATGTATGTTGACGGGGTGGTAACCAGATCTCAGGACCATGCTGCTTGGGAAAAGTCACTACAGATCAGTGATAACGCCAGAAAAAAAATATTAGCTTTGCTTGTAAATCCCACAGACTTAGGCTTCCGCATGGGATAAAAACAGCATGGAGTTTGGATCATTTCCAATACATTTCAGCTGTCCCTGGATACCATACGAGAGCGGGAAACTGTTTTTTTTTTCTGCGTTCTTTGTAGCATAGCTACTAATGTAATATATCTCGACACCTCCAGATAATATGGGCCCCAAACCACCCTAGCTTCATTATCAAGTACATGAAACAAAGGATGGCTACAGGCAGAGACAGCAAATGTCCTATGAGCCTATGGGGATTTCTGTATGAAATATGGACAAAGAAACTTTTTTGCTGCCTTTAGCGCAGGGAACACAGTGGGGGAGATTTACTAAAACTGGAGAGTGCAAAATCTGGTGCAGATCTGCAAAGAAACCAATCAGCTTCCATGTTTTATTGTCAAAGCTTACTTGAAAAAGCTGAAGTTGGAAGATGATTGGCTACCATGCACAGCTGCACCAGATTCTGAGTGCTCCCGTTTTAGTAAATCTGCCCCAATGTCTTTTTCTTGTTGGTACAATTTAGTGCCATTCATTCTTAATGGCAGCCCAATTTACCTTGTCAATGCTCGTGCCTTGCAGCTCACCACAAGATATGGTAACTTATTACCATGTAGTGTAGTGCGCTGAATTATGAAAAAGGGTGCATGCACTTCTTTGGTGCAGTTTTGATGCAGTATGTCCTGTACACACGGACCGACTCCCCGACGGAAAATGTGCGATCGGAGCTTGTTGTTGGAAATTCCAACCGTGTGTGGGCTCCATCGGACTTTTTCCATCGGAATTTCCGACACACAAAGTTTGAGAGCTGATTTTGGTGGGGGGTTTTTTTTATGTAGGTGCAGGTTGTAAAAGGCTGGAAAGGAGGCAACCTGTGTGGCACAGCTTCTGTAGGACTACAAGTCTCAGCATGCTGAGGCCAAGAAATAGTGGAGTTTAACCGTTTCAGCCCCTGAAGAATGTACCCCCTTCCTGAGTGGAAAGTTTTTTTGCGATTCAGCACTGCGTCGCTTTGACTGCCGTTTGCGCGGTCGTGCGACATTGTGCCCAAGCAGGGTTGGCGTCCTTTTTATCCCACAGATAGAGCTTTCTTTTGCTGGTATTTGATCGCCTCTGCGGTTTTTATTTTTTGTGCTATAAACAAAAGGGGAGCGACAATTTTGAAGAAGACACAATATTTTGTACTTTTTGCTATGGTAAATATCCCCCTTTTTTTTCTTTTTTTTTTTTTGAGGAAGAGCTGTTTTTTCCTCAGTTTGGGCCGATGTATATTCTTCTACATATTTTTGGTTAAAAAAAATCGCAATAAGTAGTGATGCACCAAATGGGTTTTTTGGTGCTGAAACCGATACCGAAAATAAATCTTCCTTGATCTCGAAAAACGATACCGAAACAACAACGATAACGAAAGTGACTGTTTTTAAAAATATTTTTATACAGGAGATGGTCAATGACTGGGGACATGGTACAGGAGATGGTCAGAAAAAGAAAAAAAAAAAAAGTTTGAGAGCTGGCTCTAAACTTTTCCAACAACAAGCTCCGGTCGCACATTTTCCGATCGTGTGTAGGCAATTCCGACGCACAAAGTGCCACGCATTCCTGGAATCAAGCAGAAGAGCCACACTGGCTATAGAACTTAATTTTTCTTGGCTTGTCGTACATGTTGTACGTCACCACGTTCTTAAAGTTTGAAATTTCCGACCAACTTTGTGTGACCGTGTGTATGCAAGACAAGTTTGAGCCAATATCCGTCTGAAAAATCCGATGGATTTTGTTGTCGGAATGTGCGATCGTGTGTACAGGGCAGTAGTCAGCTCATTCAAATGAATAGGAGGCCTTAACAAAAGTTAACATGCATAAAAATGCACATCAATGCATGTGCATTACCACAGTGCACAGACCTGAACTCAGCTTAGGCTGGCCATACATGTTCAATTGTCTTGTACAATTTTCCTTTATCTTTACCAAAAACCATATAACATGAGGTCAAAACTAAACAACTTTCAATTGTATCCAATTAGGCAGGCCCTTTCACTACAAAGTTTAAGGTAAATCTAAAGGAAAATTGCACAGGGGAATTGAACATGTATGGCCAGCCTTAAGCCTCGTACACACGATCGGACTTTCTGACGGGAAATTTGTGATGACAGGCTGTTGGCGGAAAATCCGTCCGTGTGTATGCTCCATCAGACAATTGTTGGCCAACTTTCTGTGGACTAATGTTGGATGGCAGGTTTATAAATTTTCAGCGGACAAATGTCTGTTGTCAGATTTTCCGATAGTGTGTACACAAGTCTGTTGGAGTCCAAAGTACAAACACGCATACTTGGTAGCAAGGAGGAGCCAGAAGCGGTCGGTCTTGTAAACCAGCGTTCATAAGGGAGAATTAACATTCGTGACGCGGCAAATTATGAAATCTAGAAATGCAGCGCACAATTTACTTCTTCTTTAATGGGATAATAATGAAGCTGCTTTGCTGGTGATACTGATGGAGTTATTGCAAACAAATATTTAAAGTCTTTTTTTTTTTCTAGTAATATCAAGAATAATATTATTATGCTTTTTTTTTTTTTTTATCCTGTAGTTTTTAAGATCAAAGATCTATGTTGGTGTCCCTTGTCAATTTTACATTGTATTTAATTGTAACTGCCTACTCCCAAAATGTCATTTGAAGTAAAACACATAGCCAAGTATTATTCTCCACAATTTTTTTTATTGTGCATTAAAAAAAGAAAACAAATAAAATTAGACCTGCTATCTGCCAATAGAACTTAACCAAAAAGTGCATTCTATGCATCCAAAAATATAGCAAATCAAATTATTCAACCAAAAAAATAATGTCAAAGCAATAACTCCAAGGCCAATTATAAATAACACGTTATCTCCTCCGATTCCGCAACATGTCTGGTTGACGAACGGCTGTTCAGAAATGAACTGAAAAGTGCGAAATGAAAAGTGCGAAATGAAAAGCGCGAATCAACACTCACCAAACTTCTACTAACGAAATTAGCAGAAGGAGCCCAAAGGGTGGAGCTAAAGAGCTGAAAAACCACGTAGTATGTCACTACGTTCGTGATTGTTGGCCAACCATTGTGTGGCCGTGTGTATGCAAGACAAGTTTGGCCCAACTCCCTTCGGACAAAATTCCACGGTTTTGTTGGCCAACAATCCGTGTGTACGAGGCTTTAGGCTTGTCTAGAAAAGAGAAAACAGTGTACAAAGTAAGCTTTATTCACAAATCAGGATTAAAGCGGGGGTCCACCTATCTATCGTTTTTTTTTTTTTTTGAGTTCATTCACAAACTTTTCTTCTCATGATTATCTACTCACATGTTCTGTGTAATAAGTCCGCCTGTGTCCGATTTTGTTGTAAAGAATAACTTATAAAATTCACTGAAGGCGGTTTCCATCTTCATTGTGGGCATTTGAAGCCCACAAGCATTTATTTCCTGGATGCGGTGAATGCTGTGCTCCCAGCATTCACCGAGGTGTTGTGATGACGCTGTTGCACAATGCATGCTGGGAAGCCTGAGACTAGCTCCCAGGGGACTGTGGGAGGTCTGGGAGAGGCTAGAAACACGCCTACTCCCATGGGAGGAAAACCAGGAAGTGCTAAGAAGATTAGAAAAAAAAGGTAATTACGGTGATTTAAATTTTTTTACACAGCATGTCAGCATCTAGGCAAGGAAGAGAATGCATAGAGATAATGTTCAAAATTTGGGTGGAACCCCGCTTTAATCTCAATAGGATGATTTAGCCACCACCACAACTAGTATGGTGGGGAAGTTAAAGACTGAACACAAACTAGCGGACACAATCGCAGTGAAACCAAAAGCAAACTTGAGGGATTAACAGGCTCAATATATTGGAGGCAGTGGTCATCAGGACTGCAGGATTCTGAGTCCCCAATCTGAACAGTCTGTTCTGCTATCTCTATAATGTGTTCCTGTCACTACTTCCTTACTATCACATAGGGGCCTTGTTAGTGTGAAAATGTTAAAAAATAACTCCACTTTTGTTGAGAAAAAAACATTCCCTCCTGGCTGATTGGTATACATTGCAAGGATTTGAATTAACTTTTGTTGCAGATTCCTACCTTTTGTTTTTCTGAAGAAATCACTGTGTGTTTGTCTGTATCCACGTGGAAACTGAATCTATTAGGAGTGGTTTTATAATTATCAATCAGCTGTGGCACCTGCAGGGCTCTAATGAGGAAAGCTGCTGGGCCTGCATCCCTTTAGATGCGATTTCTTATTGGGATTATCTCAGTAAAAGTTACATTTTTGTTGCAGGGGATGCTTGAAATCTGACTTGTATCTTAGTACAGACTTCTGGGAAAATCAGTGAGCCAATCACACAAGCAGGAAATGATGTTTCTAGGGGGGCGTTCTGTATACATTCTGTGTATAAACACCTCCAGGTAGTCATATTGCGTTTATAGAAAATGACAGAGCTGCAGATTGAAAATCAAAGGTAATTTTTAATAACGTTCAATTACAATATGACTTGTGTCGCAATTGTATACGCTATATAATTTTTTTGTTATTTTCTATTTTTTTTTTCTCGCGAAAGTGCGGTTACTACCCTTTAAAGCTGAAGATTAGCTAAAACCATTATTTCTCTACAGCTTTAATTTTTTACTTACCTGTAATGAAGTATGTCCCGCGATGTGCAGGCGGCTGAATTCTGTAGAAATCTTCACTGTGAGGCTACCCTGTCCTCTTCCTGCTGCTGAACCTCCAGCACTGTGGAGGTTAAGCGCTTTGGTTCTCCGGGCTCAGCTACACTAAAGAGGATACAACTGAGACATTCCCCCTCTTGCCCTCTTCTCCAATGAGAAAAGTTCTTTCACGGATTACACTGCCTATAATATGATCAAGGAATGGAGAGAGTCTGATCAGTAACAGGCTTCTCTCCCCATTCACAGTCCATTTTACAGACAGTGTAATATATATGGAAGAAATATTCTTTATGGAGGAGGAGGGGCCGTGTCTCAGTCGGATCATCTTTAGCGCAGCTGAGCCCCGAAGTCTAAAGCTGGTAACCAATCCACAACAAGACACCCTTCGCCACCCCAACCCCCCCTCGGTCCGTCGCTTGTCTGGCCTTACACCAGCCCAGCACTTACCTTTGGCTCCTTCTTGCATCTCCTCCTCCTCTGGTGGTGGCTTTGTCCTCGGCGGCTTCCCTCCTCCTTCCCCCGGCGGCCAATATGATCGCTTCTCTTCTTGGACAATCGGGTCTACCCGCTTCCTGATTGGCTGGGAGGAGAAGCAGGAAGACAATAGCAGATATTAATTCGCTATTGTCACACAACTGGCTGGGCCCAGGACGCAGTGCACTGCACCCTGAGCCCACCCTTTTTTTGAAGCCTGACTAAACACTGTTAAGTGTGAAACGCGTCAGCTCGTTTGTCCCATTTTTTGCTATGGTTTGTATCTGTTGGACTTTTTACAAATGAAGGCTATATTCCGGAGTGCGGCTGTCCAGAACTTCCTTTTTGCTTCATTTTGCTATATGCTTAGCCGGCACCTGGTGTTCTGAGGAGAGTCTTATATCCACATTACCACCTGGAGCGGTGATCCCCTTCCCTTTTTTGAAGCCTGTTGGAGCCTCTGGCTCTAATCACGTGCTCCTAAAAAAGAAAAAAAAAAAAAAACATTAAAATCCATGCGTCCATTGCCCTGCATGTAGATTAGGGGCCGGACGAATGGATTAGGGGAGCGGCGCCCCTGCGCCCCTAATGGATGGGCCGCCACTGCAATGCAGGACTAGAAGTTCAGCAGAATGAAGAGGACTGGGCAGCCTTGCAGTGAAGATTCCTACAGAATCCAGCAGCCTGTACATTGTGGGACATACAGTATACCTCATTACAGGCAAGAAATGTAATGTCTTTGTGATTTGTTTTACAATGACAATAAATCTTATCTTATCTAAATGTAACTAAAGCTGTAGAGAAAAAATATATTTTTAAGTAAAAATTTTTTTTAAATGTCTGAAATAAAACAGAAAAAAAATCTATCTGGCCATGTTCAAAATGTTAGTCCACTAAGTGCATAAAATCAAATTTAAGGTAGTGCAGACTAGTGTTAATTTTGGCAGCAAATTTCGATTTAGTTTTGGTCTTAGTCTTAGGACTAAAATGGCATTTTAGTTTTAGTCCCATTTTATCTTCTGCAATTGTTTTAGTTTTAGTCGTATTTAGTCGACTAAATCTCCAGTACATTTTAGTTGAATAAAACTAATTTTAGTAGTCTAAAATCGAATGGGAGTAATTAAATTGTAATGCATTCGTTTACATTTCTCTACAATTTCCAAACTCCAAATGAACATGCACTACAGACCAATGTTAATTTTGAAGTCAAATTTCAATTTAGTTTTAGTCTTATGCCCCGTACACACGGTCGGACTTTGTTCGGACATTCCGACAACAAAATCCTAGGATGTTGGCTCAAACTTGTCTTGCATACACACGGTCACACAAAGTTGTGGGAAAATCCGATCATTCTGAACGCGGTGACGTAAAACACGTACGTCGGGACTATAAACGGGGCAGTGGCCAATAGCTTTCATCTCTTTATTTATTCTGAGCATGCGTGGCACTTTGTCCGTCGGATTTGTGTACACACGATCGGAATTTCCGACAACGGATTTTGTTGTCGGAAAATTTTATAGCCTGCTCTCAAACTTTGTGTGTCGGAAAATCCGATGGAAAATGTCCGATGGAGCCCACACACGGTCGGAATTTCCGACAACACGCTCCGATCGGACATTGTCCATCGGAAAATCCGACCGTGTGTACGGGGCATTAGTCTTTTGACTAAAATGCCATTTTAGTTTTAGTACCATTTTAGTCTTTTGACTAAAATGCCATTTTTGTTTTAGTCGTATTTTAGTCATCTTAATTGTTTTAGTTTTAGTCGCATTTTAGTCAACTAAAATAGTATTCATTTAGTCAACTAAAATGTTTTAGTCGACGAAATAAACACTGGTGCAGACCAGAATAGAAGTAGTCATTTATGGGGAAGATCTATGCATCAGATGACTGTTAATTGTTTGTTCTTAAATATCTCATTGATGAAGATGAAGCGTTTGCACGCTATTGCTACTAGTTTTCTACCCAGTAATGGACTTTATTGGATATTCAGTTCTAAAGTGGCCTCACCATCCATCATAAACATGAAGGGCACCTTCCAGTATTCACAATAAATGAGTTTCAAGCAATTCATTGAAAAGGAGTGAATGTCAATTCAGGTGTGCCACACGATGCAGGCGATTCTCCAGAAGAATTACAATGAAGCCACAGAATAATCATGACCATTTATCATCAAAGCACAGGTACAAATAGTGTACATCTGCAGCCAGCCAATATTCATTTCAGCACTGAATTTTTTTTATTTTTTTTCCAGAATTATGCCTTTGGTTGTTTAGTTTCAGAATGCACTTATGACCATAGTAATAACATACCTTATCAGTATATAAACCAGATTATTTGGGTATTTTTTTACAGATGCTTACCAGGAGATTCCATTTAGGTTGTACCAGCCACATCCAAATGGAAGGCAGCCCGGGTGCTGACAATAAACAATAAAAAATGTTGGAGGGATTTTACTTCTCATCTTTGCGTTACATTTTAGAGCCGCTATTCATTTCAATGTGAAACACGCAAAAAGACACCAGCGAGGGGGGGGGGGGAGGCAGAGAAACAGACACATGACACACAGACACATGGAGCTGACAAGCAGGAAGGGAGGGGGTGAGGGGTCAGAGCAGGGCTGCGGATGACGGAGGCACGCAAGCTGACCACGGTAGTCAGGGTTCAGCAGCCATGATTATCGTGGTCAGCTCACAGAGGGGGACACAGGAAGTGGCAGGATCAGCAAGGTCCATAAAGACATGGATGAGCAAGTTTGGGGTGGAGGAACTTGACTGGCCTGCAACCTGACAGAACACCTTTGGGATGAATTAGAGTAGAGACTGCAAACCAGGCCTTCTTGTCTAACATAAGTGCTTGACCTCACAAATGCGCTTATGGAAAAGTTGAAGCTGTTATAGCTGCAAAGGGTGGGCCAACTTAATACTGAACCCTACGAACTAAGACTGGGATGCCATTAAAGTTCAGGTGCGTGTAAAGGCAGGCGTCCCAATACTTTTGGTAATATAGTGTACATCCCAGGAGGGGGTTACTCAGCTAAGCATACCCCTCTTGCTTGCATGCCTGAGCTGAGGGCAGATGCTGGGGTAGGGAGGGGGGGGTTCAAGGGGATTTCTCATCAAAATAATGCATGGAGACATGAATGGATGGATGAGTTTGCGTTAAATATTAACCACTTCCCGCCCGGCCTATAGCAGATTGAGGGCCGGGCGGTGGTTCAGTTATCCTGACTGGGGGTGTGCATCGTGGCGATCGGTGGAGCGGTGTGTCAGTCTGACACACCGCTCCACCAATCTTGGTACAGAGCCTCCGGCGGAGGCTCTTTACCACGTGATCAGCCATGTCCAATCACAGCTGATCACGATATCAATAGGAAGAGCCATTGATCGGCTTTTCCTCACTCGCGTCTGACAGACACGAGTAGAGGAGAGCCGGTCAACGGCTCTCCTGACAGGGGGGGTCTGCTCTGTTTGTTTATCAGCGCAGCCCCCCCTCAGATGAACACTCTGGACCACCAGGGACGCCACTAGGACCACCAGTGAAGGGGGCAACATGTGGATGGCCAGGTATGTACCCCATGGCCATCCACATGTGCCCATTGTGCCCAGTCTGTGCCCAATCTGTGCCAATCAGTGCCCACAAATGGGCACTGATTGGCACCATTATATTTCAGTGATGCCCAGCAATGCCACCCATTAGTGTCATCAGTGCCTCCAATCAGTGTCATCAGTGCCACCCAACAGTGTCCAACGGTGCCACCTGTCAGTGCCCATCCGTGCCCACCTATCAGTGCCCATCCGTGCCACCTATCAGTGCCACCCATAAGTACCCATCAGTGCCACCCTTAAGTACCCATCAATGCCACCTACGAGTGCCCATCAGTGCCGCCTATGAGTGCCCATCGGTGCCACCTATGAGTGCCGCATACCAGTGCCACCTATCAGTGCCGCCTATCAGTGCCCATCATCAGTGCCCATCCGTGCCACCTCATCGGTGCCCATCAGTGCCACC
Source organism: Lithobates clamitans (assembly GCA_037952925.1). Classification (NCBI taxonomy): domain Eukaryota; kingdom Metazoa; phylum Chordata; class Amphibia; order Anura; family Ranidae; genus Lithobates; species Lithobates clamitans. Next base: position 85,090 of record JBBGZY010001990.1, on the reverse strand, counting down.
GTATCAGCGACCGTCAGTGCAGCCATATTAGTGCCCGTCATTGAAGAAGAAAACGTACTAATTTACAAAAATTTTTAACAGAAACAAAGAAAAACTTGTTTCTTTTTCTAAATTTTCGGTCTTTTTTTATTTGTTGCGCAAAAAATAAAAACCACAGAGGTGATCAAATACCACCAAAAGAAAGCTCTATTTGTGGGAACAAAATGATAAAAATTTAGTTTGAGTACAGTGTAGCATAACCGCGCAATTGTCATTCAAAGTGCGACAGCGCTGAAAGCTGAAAATTGGCCTGGGCAGGAAGGTGTATAAGTGCCCTGTATTGAAGTGGTTAAAAATGAATTACATAGCATTTTCAGTTTGTGGTGCTCAGATACAATTTTTAGTTCCACTTTAAAACCCCAGCTAGGAGCACCATATTGAAAAAGATGATAATATTGACTGTGGCAATAATAGGTGGGGAAAAAGAAGAAAACAATAAGCCCGTGATCTTGTTCTGATATGATTACAAGCCCTTGTACACGGGTAGCTGTGTACTTATAGTGTGTGTCAGTTAATATCGTGGCGACGGAGGAAAAAAATAACTCAGCCGTCCCATCTTCATTCTTCGTTATCTGCAGTGCAGGTTTATATATCCCCAGACATAGAAATTCATCATGATTTCCGTCACTAACAGCAATGTAGCACAGGAGAAGGATGCTGGAGCAGGAGTCGGAGGGACAGAAGTTCGTTTTTCATTATGATATAGCATGAGGCTTTTGTGAAAATTCTGTTCAGATGGCTTTCTTTCTTTCCTTACATAATGTAATGTGCCTTCTGCCGCCGGATTGTTTATCACAGGCGAGTGATGTGACAACAAAGATGCTGGCGTTGGACGGCAGTGGTTTGTTATATCCTGAAAATAAATGACACCAGGCCATGGGGCTTAACTCTAAGACTCGGCTTTGGAAAATGTGTAAAAACATTAAAGGATTGTACTGGAAAACCATTTAAAGCATAAAAAAAGGAAACATGCCATGACTTAAAGAGATTGAATAGTGGTTTTGCATTTTTTTATGGCCTGGATTCTAAAATATTTTAACTCCATCCAACTAAAAATCTATCCCTTGCAGTGGGGTTGCGCCAGCAGTGCAAGGGTTAATCGTCATTTTGGTCTAGGGCAGTGGTCTCCAAACTGCGGCCTTTTGCTTGCTTTTATCCAGCCCTTGGGGCATTATTCCCCCCATCTCAGCAACAGTGGGGCACTATTTCACTCACACTGACACCAATGATGGGGTACTATTTCTCACACTGACACAAATGATGGGGCACTATTCTTCAAACTGACACCAATGATGGGGCACTATTCTTCCCACTGACACCAATGATGGGGTACTATTTCTCACACTGACACCAATGATGGGGCACTATTCTTCAAACTGACACCAATGATGGGGCACTATTCTTCCCACTGACACCAATGATGGGGTACTATTTCTCACACTGACACCAATGATGGGGCACTATTCTTCCCACTGACACCAATGATGTAGCACTATTCCTCCCACTGGCACCAATGATAGGGCAGTATTCTTCCCACTGACACCAATGATGAGACACTATTCCTCCTCCTAATATCAAAGAGGAGACACTGTTTACACCAACTGACACCAGGACATTTTCTACTCCCACTGGCCACAGTCTGGCCCCCCTGAAGTTCGAAGGACAGTAAAGAGGCCCTTTGTTTAGTAAGTTTGGGGACCTCTGGTCTAGGTAAACAAGGCTTTACTTACCCGATGATCCACTTCCCCCCTGCAGCTAGGCTGCTCCCTGCAACTTCCTCTCCCCCGTGTTCCAGCAGTTTAGGGTGCTGACATCATCAAGACCAAAGCAGGGTCCACAGCTGCTTCACAGCTCTCATGTGCTCTCCCACACCCTCTCCAGCGCTTTATTTCTTGGTCCATAAGGGGCGCAGGAGTGACGTCCCCCAAAGTTCCCAAAGTTAGTTTGCCAAAGAAGAAAGCTAATTTGAGATGTTAAAAAAAGTTAGTCATTTTATCATTTGTGTGGGACGCCAGACTAATGGTTGTCTATTAGGTCCATACATTTTTGACAAGCAAATGATTTCTGGCTGAGACTCTAATGCCCCGTACACACGGTCGGACTTTTCATCTACAAAAGTCCGACAGCCCGTCCGACAGACTTCCGGCGGACTTTCGGCAGACTTTGGGCGGACTTGCGGCAGACTTTTTAACGAACAGACTTGCCTACACACGACCACACAAAAGTCCGACGGATTCGTACGTGATGACGTACACCGGACTAAAATAAGGAAGTTGATAGCCAGTAGCCAATAGCTGCCCTAGCGTGGGTTTTTGTCCGTAGGACTAGCATACAGACGAGCGGACTTCGGGGTCCGTCGTAGTTACGACGTAAAGATTTGAAGCATGTTCCAAATCTAAAGTACGTCGGATTTGAGGCTAAAAAAGTCAGTTGAAAGTCCGGAGAAGCCCACACACGATCGGATTACCAGCCAGCTTTAGTCCGTCAGCGTCCGTTGGACTTTTGTAGCTGAAAAGTCCGACCGTGTGTACGCGGCATAATTGTCTTGTTTTAGATTGAACCCTCCCACTTTTGATTTTGAATCAATATTCGTCATTGCGTCACTTCCGGTTTCTGGCTTCTCATCCTGTGGAACGCACGGCGTCATATGGTGTGGTCCTGCAGGGGTTTGTTTGCACCCCCCCAAAACTTTTTTAGCACCAGCCGCCACTGGTCCACCCTCTCGGATAGCCACATGTGTCATCACATACGCATCTTGTAAGGTGTCTTTGAGCAATGTGCTTGAGGACAGGCTACTGTGCATCGTAGGTCCATGTCTTCAGCAACCATTATAGTTAAATGGCAAAGTCCAAAAGAGGTTGACCAAGAGATTTATTTATTTGAGGAAGCGCTGTGCCTAGCCTGAAACATGTCAGAATAGAACTTCTGGCTTAATTTGCATGTTGATGTTCAGCATTTCTGTTGCTGGTATAATGAATTGCTTCGGTGGAGACCAGCCTAACCAGCACCTGAGATGCAATTGTGGAGCCTAATCTTGCCTGCAGCGGCATGTAAAATATTTAAAATTACTGTTATATGGCCACCCCTCTGCTTTCATCCCAATATACTGTACAAGTGTATATCCATCTAAAAGCAGAGGTAACATTCATTGTATCATCCAGATTTCCTAATCTAGCAATGTTGTCCCAGGGAACTTTCAAGTTCATTTCACAAGACATATCCTAAATTCTATACAGGTATTGCCTCGTCTGTCTTTAACAACTGGAACTCTTGTGCAGCAGGAATTAAAATGAGGATCTGTATCTCTGCAATCCCTTTTTGCATCATAGAAAGAGTGATGTCTCCAATACATTTTAGCTCTGTCAGCAAGACACTTCCCTTTGCAGCCTTTCCTTGGTCTCCTTGATAAATGTGCATATGCCTACGTTGTATGGGAGTATGGAATGAATAACTGATTTGGTTTTCACTGTAAAGTTGTCAGGCTGTGATTGATGGTGTGCTTGCTCAAATAATCGGGTACCGTTCATACAGCAATTCATGCGGCAATAAAAGGACACTGGGCTTTTGTCAGATAGGGCATTCGTAAACATTTGGGTAACTTCAACAGAGTTATGGATTTCTTTGCAATCTTCTATATAATATTTCACAGGGCAAATGACAATCATTGATTTTTACCAAAACAAAAGTAAAAAGTGATCTTGCTGCAGTCACTTAAATAAGTATACCTGATGGCCATTTGATTCATTTCGACCTCTCTACATTCACTGGAAGCTAAAAACATCCATAGGAAGGTTTATGCTTCATAAAGCAGGGTAAGGGGGGGGGGGGAGTACAAAGACATGGGTTTCACCATTTGAGGTCCATTTTTCAAGGCCTGAGAAAACTCAAAATACATGTATAAATTAAGTATCAGAACTGGTGTTAACTTTTTCAACTTCAATAGTGTAACGATATGTGGGCAAAGGAGCAGGCCTAAACCTGCACACACTCTAAGTACAATAGTAGGTACAGAGGTTGCCAGCTTTTAGCAAAATTGCAAGGAACGTTCTAGTGCCAAAAATAAGGTAAAGGTATACCTACAGACATGAGGCGGCAGTCACCAGATCTCATGTTTATGGACAGTGGTAGTCATCCTAGTCACCAGATCTCATGTTTATGGACAGTGGTAGTCATCCTAGTCACCAGATCTCTGAGAAAGTAGCAATTGTTCCTACCCTGTTTCCCCGAAAATAAGACCTAGTGCTATTGCCGGTGATGGCTGCAATATAAGCCCTACCCCCCAAATAAGCCCTACCCTGTTTCTCCGAAAATAAGCCCTACCCTAAAAATAAGACCTACAAGGACTTTAACTAGGGCTTATTTGGGGGGTAGGGCTTATATTGCAGTCATCACTGACAATCACGCTAGGTCTTATTTTCGGGGAAACAGGGTACTGCCAATCTCTCTCGTTGGTAAGGCAACACTATGATGCCTGACAGAAGCCCACCTCCTTCCTACTTCCTAGCATAAACATGAGCTCACAGCCTAGCCAAGAGAATATGTTTATGGGGTCTTCAGCTGAGAGACAACTCTGTAAATACACACAAAGATTTCTCTCCTTCAGCCCGCAGACTGAACAAAAGAAATCGAATAGATTCCTTCATCCATGCAAAACAGTGTAGATGAACTCATCTTCCCTGCTAGCTATTGTATTCAACAGCTGGTGGGACCCATGGCTGCTGAATACCCAAACATCCATTGCATCCGATTGGATTCAGTCACTGTTTGGCCAACAAATTTCCACTTGGTTCCTTTGATGAAAGTAATTTGAAACATCAACTTTTGTTTAGCCAGGCGATGTTGATAAGGCCAACCTTGGCTGATTTAGCAGGAATTCATGTAGAAAATGGCCAGCCTAATACTTATGACTGGTTTTACACTAGCCATGCACAATGGGATCTTGAGCTATTTTAAAGGGTGTTTCTCATCCATGAATGCTCTTTATCACTGATTTGTGTATGCTTAGGCTAGCAGTATGCAAAATTTCATTTGAATATTCGTACGAAAATTCTAAAAAAAAATGTTCATAAAAGCATTCAATAGTATCATTATGGACTCCCTGAATGAAAACCCTAAAAATTGTAGTTTGGTTGCATTGCTAATTCTACATTTGATTTCAGGATACACATACAGTGTCTTGAAAAAGTATTCATACCCCTTGAAATTTTCCACATTTTGTCATGTTACAACCAAAAATGGAAATGTATTTTATTGGGATTTTATGTGATAGACCAACACAAAGTGGCACATAATTGTGAAGTGGAAAGAAAAAGATAAATGGTTTTCAAATTTTTTTTTACAAATAAATATCTGAAAAGTGTGGCGTGCATTTGTATTCAGCCCCCCTGAATCATTACTTTGTAGAACCACCTTTCGCTGCAATTACAACTGCAAGTCTTTTTGGAGATGTCTCTACCAGCTTTGCACATCTCGAGAGTGAAATTTTATTCCCATTTTTCTTTGCAAAATAGCTCAAGCTCTGTCAGATTGGATGGATAGTGTCAGCGAACAGAAATTTTTAAGTCTTGCCACAGATTCTCAATTGGATTTATGTCTGGACTTTGACGGGGCCATTGTAGCACATGAATATGCTTTGATCTAAACCATTGCATTGTAGCTCTGGTTGTATGTTTAGGTTGTTGTCCTGCTGGAAGGTGAACCTCAGCCCCAGTCTCAAGTCTTTTGCAGACTCTTATGCCGTGTACACACGGGCAGACTTTTGGGCATCAAAGGTCCGACGGTCTTTCCGACGGACTTTCGACGGACTTTTGACGGACTTTCGAATAAACGGACTTGCCTACACACGATCACACCAAAGTCCGATGGATTCTTACGTGATGACGTACGACCGGACTAAAATAAGGAAGTTGATAGCCAGTAGCCAAAAGCTGCCCTAGCGTCAGTTTTCGGACTAGCATACAGACGAGCCGTCGGGAAGATTTGAAACATGTTCCAAATATAAAGTCCGTCTGATTTTCGACCAAAAAAGTCCGCTGCAGGTCCGATGAAGCCCACTCACGGTCGGATTGTCGGACGGATTTGTCCCATTGGACCAGTCCAGTCGAAAAGTCCGCCCATGTGTACATGGCATCACAGGTTTTCTTCTAAGATTGCCCTGTATTTGGCTCCATCCATCTTACCATCAACTCTAACCAGCTTCCCTGTCCCTGCTGAAGAAAAGCATCCCCACAACATGATGCTGCCACCACCATATTTCCCAGTGTGGATGGTGTGTTCAGGCTGATGTGCAGTGTTAGTTTGACCAGAGCACCTTCTTCCACATGTTTGCTGTGTCCCCCACAAGGCTTCTGCAAACGGGACTTCTTATCGCTTTCTTTCAACAATGGCTTTCTTCTTGCCACCCTTCATAAAGCCCAGATTTGTGGAGTGCACAACTAATAGTTGTCCTGTGGACAGATTCTCCCACTTAAGCTGTGGATCTTTGCAGCTTCTCCAATTACCATGGGCCTCTTGGCTGCTTCTATGATTAATGCTCTCCTTGCTCAGCCTGTCAGTTTAGGTGGACGGCCAAGACTTGTTAGGTTTGCAGTTGTGCTATACTCTTTCCATTTTCAGATGATGGATTGAACAGTGCTCCGTGAGATTTTCAAAGCTTGGGATATTTATTTTAAACCTAACCCTGCTTTAAACTTCTCCACAACTTTATCCCTCACCTGCCTGGTGTGTTCCTTGGCCTTCGTGATGCTGTTTGTTCACTGAGGTTCTCTAACAAGCCTCTGAGGACTTCACAGGACAGCTGTATTTATACTTCTACTAGATTTTAGTCAGGGGTATCAGAGTAAAGGGGGCTGAATACAAATGCACACCACACTTTTCAGATATTTATTTGTAAAAAATGATGAAAACCATTTATCATTTTCCTTCCACTTCACAATTATGTGCCACTTTATGTTGGTCTATCACATAAAATCCCAATAAAATACATTTACGTTTTTGGTTGTAACAGGACGAAATGTAGAAAATTTCAAGGGGTATGAATACTATGAGTACGATTGGTCCACAACATAAACCACATTCACAGTTCGAATTTTGTTCATTCGAGAGAAATTTTCTATCCTTCTTCAATCTTCTTGCGAAAGATTGTGGATTTGACCCCACTAACTATTTGAAAATTAAACAAATGTTCTGAAAACACATTTTTTATTGTACGAAATTCTACTGTTGTATGGCCAGCTTTAAGCTGACTATATACTAGTAGATTTCTGAATGCATGTTTGTATGAAAAATTCTTTGTACATTCCATGACTGAATGAATGTCAGTCAAAAGTACTATATATTTTCGAGTATAAGCCGAGTTTCTCAGCACATGTTTTTGTGCTGAAAGTGCCCCCCTCGGCTTATACTCGAGTCAAGCACTTTTCTGGTGCAAAGAATGACATTTTCCGAACCGACTTTGGGGCCCCGTATCTCGGGGTCTACTTGGTGCTAGGAACCCCAAATTTGGTGTGCAAAACCAGTGAAACTAGCCCTACAACATATCCTGGGGTTAATAGCCCTAAGTAACACCGAGATAATGGGCCCCAAATTCAGTTCGGAAAATGTCATTCTCTGCTGCAGAAAAGTGCTTGACATTTTCCGAAACGATTTTGGGGCCCTGTATGTTGGGTCCACTTGGTGCTAGGAACCCCAGCTTTGGATATGTTGTAATGCTATTTCCACTGGGTTTGCACACCAAATTTGGGGTTCCTAGCACCAAGTGACCCCAAGATACGGGGCTCCAAAGTCGGTCAACTGTGTCCATCTGCAGCAATGTCATTTCGGGACCCGAAATTTTGGCTGCAGCCAAGGGGCATCTAGGAACCCTTAACTACCGAGTTTAAAGATCGGGGGACCTACGGCTGCAAATGGGCACAGTGGGGCATGCAAATGGGCACAGTGAGGCTGCAAATGGGCATTATTGACCCTCTTTTCTACTTAGACCCCTTTCACACTGGGGCGGTTTGCAGGCGTTATTGCGCTAAAAATACCGCCTGCAAACCGACCCAAAACAGCCGCTGCTGTTTGTTCAGTGTGAAAGCCCGAGGGCTTTCACACTGAAGCGGTGCGCTGACAGGAGAAGAGAAAAACTCATGCAAGCCGCATCTTTGGAGCTGTGAAGGAATTCACCGCTCCTAAACCGCTCCTGCCCATTGAAATCAATGGGACAGCGCGGCTATACCGCGGCAATACCGCGGCTATAGCCGCACTATACGAGCAGTTTTAACCCTTTTTCGGCCGCCAGCGGGGTTAAAACCGCACCGCTAGCGGCCGAATACTGCGGCAAAAACGACGGTAAAACAGCGCTAAAAATAGCGCTGTTTTACCGCTGACGCCCCCACCGCCCCAGTGTGAAAGGGGCCTTACAGTAGCTGCGCATTTCTCACCCTAGGCTTATACTTGAGTCAATAAGTTTTCCCAGTTTTTTTTGGTAAAATTAGGTACCTCGGCTTATATTCGGGTTGGCTTATACTCGAGTATGTACGGTACTTCAAAATTTCATTTGTTTTTAACATTCAAATTTGGCATAAATGTAATTTCCCGAAGGAAAAAAACACATTCGCTGTTAGAAATTTGTGTGTTCGAGAAAATGTTTCCATCCCGCCTCTTCCAATTTTTTCATCACTCTGGTCAAAAAATGAACCTTGATTTGTCCTCACTGACAATTAGAAAACTGAACAAATGTTCTTAAAATAAAAAATAGGGAACAAAACAGGGTGGATTTGATTTTTAATCAAGTCGATTTAAATCATGATTTAAAAGGCTTGATTTAAATCAACTGTATTTAAATTATAATTTTTAAAGAGCAACTATCATCTCTGTCCCGCAGGAGCTCCTCCTCTGACCTGCTGTTGACTCACCGACAGTCCCATTCACTTTAACAGGATGGCTGGTAAAGTGGCAGTGACACAACAAGGTGAGGAACGTGGCGGCAGCAGGTGATTGGATGCCTGTTAACAGGCGCTGCCATGACGGATCTAAAATGACAGGTGCTCTTTAAATGTAAGGACTCATTCTTGCTGGTAGTTAGAATCTTTAATATTTGCAAACAAAATTAAGGTATCCTATTTAGAGTAATAAGCTGTCAGGTTAGTAAAACAGCGATATCAGAACCGATTCAATCATACAGTTTGTAGTGTACATAGATTTGCAAAACAATGGGATAAAGGAATATTCCTGAGCTTTGTTTTATCTCATGGTTACTGTGAACTTGTGTAAATACATTATTGCAGTGCATGTTATCTCAGCTTGCAGAGCTTGGATTCATTGAATTTGTTTACCAAAAATTTAAATATTGCAAAATATACAGCCTCATGCTACATAACTAAGTTCCATTTCATGCTGAATAAACTAAATTATTATTGTATCTTAATTAAAAAACTTTAGATAAATAATAAATAAATAAATAATAAATAAATAATAATAGATAAATAAATAAATTTGATAAAAATCGAAAAAATAGATTAAAAAAAATCATTGATTTATATCCACCCTGGAACAAAATTGTAATAATGTATGACCAGCAATTGCTGTATCACCTAAACCACCCAGTTATCACAGAACACAAGCTGTTTTTCAGCCAGAGATTTATGTGCTGCTGATAAGCCAAACACTTTAGCCTGGTGAATACAGTGAATATTCAGTGGGGGTGGCAGACTGGCGACAAAAGCTCTTGAGTTGCTGATTAGTTGCCCTCAGCATCAGTTTTGTCTTGAGAAAAACGACTCTCGGTCTCCATAACATCTGTAATAATGCATACTCTGCCATGCGATCACACGTATCCCATAAAATCTTTGAGCAGTTTAGGCTCAGCAGATAATCACTTCAACTGATAATTTTTGGAAGGCCAATTGTGAACAACAAAAGAACTGGCTGAAAAAGGGTTCAATATTGAGTTGGCCCACCCTTTGCAGCTATAACAGCTTCAACTCCTCTGGGAGGATGTCCACAAGGTTTAGGAGTGTGTCTATGGGAATGTCTTACCATTCTTCTAGAAGCGCATTTGTGAGGTCAGGTACTGATGTTGAACGAGAAGGCCTGGCTCGCAGTCTCCGCTCTAATTCCATGTGTTTATGGACCTTGCTTTGTGCACTGGGTCAAATCATTTGGTGGAGGAGAGATTATGGTGAGGGGTTGTTTTTTAAGGGTTGGGCTTGGCCCCTTAGTTCTAGTCAAGGGAACTCTTAAGGCGTCAGCATACCAGGACATTTTGAACAATTTCATGCTCCCAACTTTGTGGGAACAGTTTGGGGATGGCCTCTTCCTGTTCCAACATGACTGTGCACCAGTGCACAAAGCAAGGTCCATACAGACATGAATGAGCAATTTTGGGGTGGAGGAACTTGACTGGCCTGACCTCAACCCAATAGAATAGCTTTTGGATGAATTAGAGCGGAGACTACAAGCCAGGCCTTGTCGTCCAATATCAGTGCCTGACCTAACAAATGCACTTCTGGAAGAATGGTCAAACATTCCCATAGACTCACTCCTATACCTTGTGGACAGCCTTCCCAGAAGAGTTGACCCTGTTATACCTGCAAAGGGTGAACCAACTCAATATTGAACCCCACAGACTTGTGCCCCGTACACACGGTCGGACATTGATCGGACATTCCAACAACAAAATCCTAGGATTTTTTCCGACGGATGTTGGATGTTGGCTCAAACTTGTCTTGCATACACACGGTCACACAAAGTTGTTGGAAAATCTGATCATTCTGAACGCGGTGACGTAAAACACATACGTCGAGACTATAAACGGGGCAGTAGCCAATAGCTTTCATCTCTTTATTTATTCTGAGCATGCGTGGCACTTTGTGCGTCGGATTTGTGTAAACACGATCGGAAATTCCGACAACGGATTTTGTTGTCGTAAAATTTTATAGCCTGCTCTCAAACATTGTGTGTCGGAAAATCCGATGGAAAATGTGTGATGGAGCCTACACACGGTCGGAATTTCCGACAACAAGGTCCTATCACACATTTTCCGTCGGAAAATCCGACTGTGTGTACGGGGCATAAGAGTTGGATGCCATTAAAGTTCATGTGTGTGTAAAGGCAGGCGTCCCAATACTTTTGACAATATAGTGTACTTTCTACATCATTGGAAACCCCCCCTGTATGGTATATAGATTCCGCACTCAACAACGTTCTCACTAGGGTACATCTATAATAATGAAACGTCTCAAAGCTTTGTATCTCGCTTAGAATATTTCCCTTGTGAAAAATATCTTGTAATACCTGTCCTAAAAAATATTCCAGTATATCGAAACAGTAGTAAATCTTTATGGTAATACCAAAACACACTTCCTTAAAGAATATAAAAGCACTGGCTGATGCAGGGCCCTGCGTGTTATAAAATTGACCAAAGTACCTCATATAAAGTACTGTAAATCAACGACAAACGTGTAGTTGTTAGATTATATTACTTTAACACAGTAGTGAAGTACAGATACCTAGAAATCCAGATCATTTTCTTTGCATGTAGGAAATACATGCTGTGATATTTATGTAATTGCGTCATGTATGCATTAGCGCCCCTCATGACTGGAGGCCAAATTACTTAACGGGGCCCCATACCAGAAGGATCTCTTTCCACTTGCCAGTGACACCTGATCCGTCACTGACTACAGAGACATTATGAGGTTTGCCATGTTAAGTGTGGATTCTCTCCACCAGCTCTATTAGACACATTAAACCATACACTTTATTTGTTTCAGTCCGAAGGCATGGAGGGAGGCTGCTGTACACTTTGTGAGGCCTCACGTATCGTGGTCCCAGGCTAGTTCTTAGGAGGGTTGTATTACGCAGCGAACTCTGATATAGGGATCCTGCCACCTAAAAGGGTAAACCATACAGCCACAAGTTCAGCCCTCTGACAGAACCTCCATCTCTATCCACCACCACCTCCTTGCCTGAGCTGACTGCTCCTCCCACCCTTTATTTTCTACTCTTCACTACCCAGAGGGTAGTTGCTCAGCTCAGCAATGACATCACAATTTCCACCTCATTCTACCAGAGAACGCCTGTATTCACTAAAAAAAAATACAATCCGTTTTGTGAATGGCAGCGGTGCTGAGTAAGCAAATGTTGCATCATCTTAATGGGGCGTACACACGGTCGGACTTTTCGGCTACAAAAGTCTGACGGACGCCGATGGAGTAAATCTGGCGGACAATCCGATCGTATGTGGGCTTCCCCGGACTTTCAGCGGACTTTTCCAGTCGCAAATATGATGGACTTTAGATTTGGAACATGCTTCAATTCTTTACGTCGTAACTCCGCCGGACCCAGAAATCCACTCGTCTGTATGCTAGTCCGACGGACAAGAACTCACGCTAGGGCAGCTATTGGTTACTGGCTATCAACTTCCTTATTTTATTCCGGTGTACGTCATCAAGTACGAATCCGTCGGATTTTTGTGTGATCGTATGTAGGCAAGTCCGTTCGTTAGAAAGTCCGCCGCAAGTCCGTCGAAAGTTTGTCGGACGGGCTGTCGGACTTTTGTAGCCGAAAAGTCCGACAGTGTGTACGCCCCATTAGGCTAAGTTCACCTTTGTTCACTTTTTGTACCAATATAGCATTAATGTACTTCTTTTGCAAAAATAAAACAGCTTTGCATGTATTCTACACACGCTTACCTCAGTCTCTTCATGGCTGTTCAAAAACACTTATCCATTACTTATGCCTTACTTCCTGGACAGACTTTAGGTCATGACACAGGAAGGAGTTGACCAGCTGATCTTATTAGCACACAACCTGCATCATCTACCCTCAGCTGGTCAACTCCTTCCTGTGTCATGACCTAAAGTCTGTCCAGGAAGTAAGGCATAAGTAATGGATAAGTGTTTATAAACAACCATGAAGAGAGTAAAGTAAGCATGTGTAGAATAAATGGAAAGCTGTTTTATTTTTGCAAAAGAAGTACATTAATGCTATATTGGTACATAGGGGAGCTGAAATTTAGAAAAAGAAAAGGTGAACTTAGCCTTTAGCACAGGACCTAGAAGATCGCAGCAATTCCTGTAGTAACGCCAACTGCTACAGTACTTTCCAGCGTCCCCAGTGGCCCTTCAGGTATAATATATATATATATATACTGGACATACTTACATTGTACCAAGCTGGACGAATGGAGGTATGCAAATAAAGTGTTCCTAAACCCAGGACCCTGCACTCACTATATCTGGTCTCCCACAGTACACAGAACATGGAAATGCAATTATTTTAGTAAATATAAACTGCTAAATACCTTTTCTTGTCTCAGTATATAGCAGTCCTATGACTTCTATTAGTGCCTGGTTAAAGTTTGTAGGAGGATTCTCCTTTGACTGTACTATGAGGCTGCAGCACCCTTGACCCTCTGTCTGGAAAGTGCTGATTGGCCCTGTGCTGATCACATGCACCCTCCCAAAAAAAAGACTCTCCAGCAATACACACCAAACTGAGCATGAGCAGATTGCCCCCAAGGCTCTTTACTGTCAGGAGATGGATTGGGGACAGTGGAAGAAGGGGAGGATCAGAGGAGACAGAATCATACAACATTTTTACACAATGCGCAGGATTAACCCCTTAGGTTCCACAGTGAGTATAACAAACACAAATAGGAAATGGTTCTGGACAGCCGCTATCTGAAGAAATTGCCTTTTTATTCAAAAATCAAATCAAAAACAAAGATACATGTCACAGCAGACAAAAGAGCTGACGCGTTTCGCACTAACAGTAGTGCTTACTCGAGTATAACAAACATGCTTTACTGCATATACAGACTGATTTTACTCGTGTGGGTTTAGTAACACTTTAAGATCATACCTGGAGTTCAGTTTTAATTTTTTAAAGTAACATCCATTTCTCTTTTTAATAGAACATTCCAAGTGAAATAAAATTAGGTAAACTGAGGCTCTCCAGCTGATGTACACATTTCCAGTGTGGGTGAATATGGTACAGCTTTTCAATCTTAACTAAACTGTATCTGAGCACCACAAACATGCAGTTTAATAAATGTTTAATATTCAAAGCGAACTCACCCATCCATCCACGTCTCCATGCTTTTTTTTGGTTAAGAAACCACTTTGAAATAAACCCCCTTAGCATTTCTAGTTGTGGCCATCTTGAGTAAGGGCAGATGGCTCATGTAGTATTAACTTCTTTGAATCCATCTGCTCTTAGCTCAGGCATGCAGTCAGAAGGGTGTGCTTAGCTAAGACCCTCCTCCAGATGAAAGAAAAAAGAAATGCCCATGAAGAATCCTGAGATGTATGGCCTATGCTAGAAACCAGGACGTAACTAAAGAAATGTAAAAAGAAAAAGTTTAAAACAAGTAAATATAATAAATCTTCCTATCTATTTACTAATACTAGCAGCATAAGGATTAAAAATATTCAATGCTGATTGAGAGAGTTTAGTTCCACTTTAAACACACAGAAGCAGTTAAAAACTAAAGGAAGAAGCTGACAGACTGCTATGTGTAACACAATTATTATTTCATACACTTTCCATGCTATGGCGTTTAATTGCTGACTATGATACTTGTAAATGTTTTAGACTTTGATACTTATCAATATTTTACCAGTTCTCTCACATACAGTATTTGTCCTGGAAAAAGTGTGACCAATGTTCCGAGCGCTATAATTCCGTCTGCATTCTAGGATATTAGAACCACTTTATGTTAGTCCAATTAGGAAAGATCAGACAGATTTTCACAGCTGAGAACAAGGAATTTGGTTTTTAATCTCATCTCAGCTTCTTACAGAATGGTTTCGGATAAATCCGTTTTTGTGTTTTTGAATGACAATGTACATTTTCTAGCTTTGCGCTTCTCAAAGCTGTCCTTAAATGCCCTTACAGTGCATGTAAACTCTAACCGTAAATTTCTCTTCTTTGCTCCCCTTTGGTTGGTTAAATCGGTGTTTCTCGAATAGGGTGCAATCTGGGGTCGTCAGGGGTGTCACACTGCGTCCAGTATTTCTGTACATCGTCACACGTTTCTATGGTGCAGGGAGGCAGACCATCTACCTGCATTCAGAAAGGGGCAGAAGTCCAAAAATGAGGGGGGGGGACTATGATGTGAAAGGGAGAGGGGGGACTGAGGACTCTGATGTGAAAGGGAGAGGGGGGACTGAGGACACTGATGTGAAAGGGAGAGGGGGGACTGAGGGCTCTGATGTGAAGGAGGGTAGGGACTGAGGACGCTAATGTGAAGGAGGGTAGGACTGAGGACTCTGATGTGAAGAAGGGTAGGGACTGAGGACTCTGATGTGAAGGAGGGCAGGACTGAGGACTCTGATGTGAAGAAGGGTAGGGACTGAGGACGCTAATGTGAAGGAGGGTAGGACTGAGGACTCTGATGTGAAGGAGGGCAGGACTGAGGACTCTGATGTGAAGGTGGGTAGGGACTGAGGACTCTGATGTAAAGGTGCGTAGGGACTGAGGACTCTGATGTGAAGGAGGGTAGGGACTGAGGACTCTGATGTGAAGGAGGGTAGGGACTGAGGACTCTGATGTGAAGGAGGGCAGGACTGAGGACTCTGATGTGAAGTAGGGTAGGGACTGAGGACTCTGATGTGAAGGAGGGTAGGGACTGAGGACTCTGATGTGAAGGAGGGTAGGGACTGAGGACTCTGATGTGAAGGAGTGTAGGGACTGAGGACTCTGATGTGAAGGTGGGCAGGACTGAGGACTCTGATGTGAAGGAGGGTAGGGACTGAGGACTCTGATGTGAAGGAGGGCAGGACTGAGGACTCTGATGTGAAGGAGGGTAGGGACTGAGGACTCTGATGTGAAGGAGGGTAGGGACTAAGGACTCTGATGTGAAGGAGGGTAGGGACTGAGGACTCTGATGTGAAGGAGGGCAGGACTGAGGACTCTGATGTGAAGGAGGGTAGGGACTGAGGACTCTGATGTGAAGGAGGGTAGGGACTAAGGACTCTGATGTGAAGGAGGGTAGGGACTGAGGACTCTGATGTGAAGGAGGGCAGGACTGAGGACTCTGATGTGAAGGAGGGTAGGGACTGAGGACTCTGATGTGAAGGAGGGTAGGGACTGAGGACTCTGATGTGAAGGAGTGTAGGGACTGAGGACTCTGATGTGAAGGTGGGCAGGACTGAGGACTCTGATGTGAAGGAGGGTAGGGACTGAGGACTCAGATGTGAAGGAGGGCAGGACTGAGGACTCTGATGTGAAGGAGGGTAGGGACTGAGGACTCTGATGTGAAGGAGGGTAGGGACTGAGGACTCTGATGTGAAGGAGGGTAGGGACTAAGGACTCTGATGTGAAGGAGGGTAGGGACTGAGGACTCTGATGTGAAGGAGGGCAGGACTGAGGACTCTGATGTGAAGGAGGGTAGGGACTGAGGACTCTGATGTGAAGGAGGGTAGGGACTGAGGACTCTGATGTGAAGGAGGGCAGGACTGAGGACTCTGATGTGAAGGTGCGTAGGGACTGAGGACTCTGATGTGAAGGAGGGTAGGGACTGAGGACTCTGATGTGAAGGAGGGTAGGGACTGAGGACTCTGATGTGAAGGAGGGTAGGGACTGAGGACTCTGATGTGAAGGAGGGTAGGGACTGAGGACTCTGATGTGAAGGAGGGTAGGGACTGAGGACTCTGATGTGAAGGAGGGTAGGGACTGAGGACTCTGATGTGAAGGAGGGTAGGGACTGAGGACTCTGATGTGAAGGAGGGTAGGGACTGAGGACTCTGATGTGAAGGAGGGTAGGGACTGAGGACTCTGATGTGGGAAAATATGGGGACTGAGAACTCTGATTTAAAAGTTCCCAATAAATGTTTACTGTACAAAATAGGGTCCGTTGGCATGGACCATAGGGTGAGTACATGGATTGAAAACTGGCTACAAGGGTGAGTTCAGAGGGTGGTGATACATGGGGAGTACTCAGAATGGTCAGGGGTGGGTAGTGGGGTTCCCCAGGGTTCTGTGCTGGGACCAATCCTATTTAATTTGTTCATAAACGATCTGGAGGATGGGATAAACAGTTCAATCTCTGTATTTGCGGACGATACTAAGCTAAGCAGGGCAATAACTTCTCTGCAGGATGTGGAAACCTTGCAAAAAGATCTGAACAAATTAATGGGGTGGGCAACTACATGGCAAATGAGGTTTAATGTAGAAAAATGTAAAATTATGCATTTGGGTGGGGGAATCTAGGATGGAAAAGGACCTGGGGGTCCTAGTAGATGATAGGCTCAGCAATGGCATGCAATGCCAAGCTGCTGCTAACAAAGCAAACAGAATATTGGCATGCATTAAAAAGGAGATCAACTCCAGAGATAAAACGATAATTCTCCCGCTCTACAAGACTCTGGTCCGGCCGCACCTGGAGTATGCTGTCCAGTTCTGGGCACCAGTCCTCAGGAGGGATGTACTGGAAATGGAGCGAGTACAAAGAAGGGCAACAAAGCTAATAAAGGGTCTGGAGGATCTTAGTTATGAGGAAAGGTTGCGAGCACTGAACTTATTCTCTCTGGAGAAGAGACCCTTGAGAGGGGATATGATTTTAATTTATAAATACTATACTGGTGACCCCACAATAGGGATAAAAGTTTTTCGGGGAAGGGAGTTTAACAAGACTCGAGGCCACTCATTAAAATTAGAAGAAAAGAGGTTTAACTTTAAACTACGTAGAGGGTTCTTTACTGTAAGAGCGGCAAGGATGTGGAATTCCCTTCCTGATGTGACAGGGGAGTCCATATTAGACCAGGGTGCCCCAAGATTTTGCAAACAAAGGTGCCATGTCTGAAAAAAGCTTAAGAAACACTCTGTTAAATATATCATTAAAATTGTTTTATTATATCTGTTCGTCGAGGTGCAAAAAAAGCCAAACAAAATAAATTAATAAAATAGCTATTCATCCAGCCAGAAACCTTGTGAACTGATCATTTCCTGTACTCTGCCCTTGGACTGTTATCCGCCATCATTGTTCCCTGCTATCTCGGTAAAATAAAAAACACCTCCCCTGTTCTTTAAGTAACTTTACTTCTTTTTCATTGCAGGTAAAAAATGTATTCCAAGCAGAAGCAACGTGCTGTCATTGAGTTCAGGCTGACCGACATTGATGGTCTCCCACTGAGTGGTTTGTCTTCAATGCTTTAAACTTTTGCATCCATCTGTGCACATTGCTCTTGTCAATGGCGTCATCTCCCTAAACATTCTGTAGCCTTCTGTGGATGTCAGACAGCCTGCGTCCCTCCTTCAAGAACTCAGTGATGGCACATCGCTGCTGCTGGGAATCCATTATTTACCTGGAGAAGAGAGGGAGGAGTTATGTAGTTCTAACACGCCCCCTGTCCTAGGGTGACAACACTGCTCAGTACAGCAGTCATCCCAGGACTGGAAGTGAGTTAAAGCAGTGGTTATTGAAAGAAAAAAAAAATTTCTGCAAGACTATGTCATAATGTGCTAGTATGCATCGCATGCTAGCACATTATGAGAGACTTACCTTAGAACAAAGCCCTCCAGCGCCACGCTATTACCACTGAGAGGGCTGACATCTTCCCCTGGTCTTCCTTTCGGATTCGCGTCCTCCGGCTACATAAGTGGCCGGGGACGCGATGACGTCACTCCCACCCATGCTCGCGGGAGCCTCCATTTACAACACGGGCTCTGAAGGTCTGGTACTGGTTGCATGCACTCTGAATATCTCCTAAACTGTGCAAGTTTAGGAGATATTCACAGTACCTACGGGTAAGCCTTATTATAAGCCTGTAGGTACAAGTGGTAGAACTGAGTTTACTACCATTTTAACAGCAGGCTTACCAAGTTAAAATAAAGGCAAAAAGTAGAAAACTAAGAAAAAAACTAAAGCAGCCACTATATCTGAGGACTGATAAGCTGTTCATGGGTTTAGATACGCTTAAGTAAGGAAAATGTTTATACTGCTACCTGCATAGAACAATTCTTGCTATCACTGTATAGCAGTGTTCATCAACTCCTGTCCTCAGGGCCCACTAACAGGCCAGGTTTTAGGTATTACCTTGGGGAGATGCCGACTAGAATACTGCAATCACTGAGCAGCAAATGATATCACCTGTGATGTATTTCAGTTATCTTGCAAACCTGGCCTGTTAGTGGGTCCTGAGGACAGGGTTGATGACCACTGCTGTATAGGAAATATGATTTGAAGGCTTGTTCCATAATATAGAATAGAAAAGTGACAGCAGAAAAAGACTGAGTATTCCATCAAGTCTGCCCGTTTTATCTATTTTTGTTTTGCTGGGTTTTGTTTTGTTTTGGTTTTTTTTGTTTGTTTTTTTTGGGGGGGGGGTCATTAACATTGCTGTCTGACTTTACTGCTGACTGTCCCACTACCTCTGTTGGTAGTTTATTACAATCATCAACTACCCTTCCAATAAAATAATACTTTATAAGCTTGGTTTTGAACTTTCCTCCAGTTAGTTTGAGGTCACGTCCCCGTGTTCTTGATTTTGGTTTCATATTGAAAAGACTGCCTTTCTGAACGTTATTCACCCCCATAATGTATTTAAAGGTTTCAATCATGTCTCCCTTTTCCCTTCTTGCCTCCAGACTGCACATACTAAGTTCCTGAAGTCGCTCTCAATATGTTTTATCCCCCACACCTTTCACCATTTTGTTACTTTGGAGTGTTATTTGGAGTGTATTCAAGCGTTAACAATGAGTTTTGATTATTTGCTTCCATTTCGTGTTTTAAATAATCATTCAAAGCATTTTGTTATGCCAAGATGAGTTTGACAGGTGACACAGCCTGTCAAATTCGCCCATTGAAGACAACGCTGCAAAGTGCTCCAAAGTGGTCCTATCCTACACTTATGTAGGGCCACTATGGGAGAGTGTGTCCACTGGGCATTACATCCCTATACATTATCCCCATGGATTTCTTTACACTCTGAAGGATTACTATGATGGCCATTGTTCCTAATGGAACTGGTGGAAATCTCATATTGTTCAATGAGCAATGACTGTGGTCTGTTATGAACATTACCATGTTTTTTAATATGTGCATTTTTTTTTTTTTAGATGTCTTCATGTTGAATTTTTTCAGACATACAGTCATTATGAGTTGCAGATGTAAAAAAAAAACAGCATTTTCAATCAACTACATACTTACCAAGTATAATGTTATGACATATTGACCTTGATGAAATAATGGTAGTGGAGTCTGAGAGAATTCCACTCTTGTAGATATTTCAGAGCTCCGTTTCTCCTGCATGATTAAGTAGCCTCTTTATCCGCTACTGTAGAAATATAATAAGGGGTGCCTGGATTACTGTTAAGAAGAAAGTAATAGAAAAGTGATTCACCTCTGGGCCCAAAAAATACATATCAGGTCTCTAGAGGTGATAGCAAGCAAAGACGAAACATATCATAGAGAAGAAAATAAGCCAAGATGGTGCCACAAAGAAGAGGGAAGGGCAGGGTAGGGAAAAAGAGGTAGAAAGGGTGGGAGGGTAGGGGTCCCAAATGTAACCATTGCCATGCGACATTCGCATATGAGGGCTCTATAAATGGAAGATCTCTCATGCTATAAGTCTCAAAATCCCTCAAGATTAACCAATAATAGTTTGAAAAGGTAAAATAGTACCTTGTTTTGCAGAACTGTTCTTCTGTGTGGTTGACAGCCACCATGAGTTCCTCCATCAATTTGATTTCTTTAACCTTGAAGGACCATGGGCCAATTGATGGGGTGCAGTTTGTTTCCAGTACAGTGATTTAATGTGTGTATTTTTGTACAATAAACCTTAATATGGAAAATCAGCAGAACTTTTTTTTGGTTTTCAAGAATAACAATTGAAAGGAAATGGAAGGCCACCCTTCTTGTAGGTACACCAACAGAGCCCTCAGATATCTGGGGACATCGAATGAACAAACGAGGCAGGTTGTGCATTCATATGTCTGTCTTTATTGAGCAAGAAAGTAGCTTATATTTAGTATAGAACAAAGCAGGGGGAGTGGTTAGTTTAATGCATATGTGTGTAGGGTTAAACCAGTTTGTAACTTGATGTATATCTATTAACAGTTAGATAGGACATCTGGTCATTAGTCACATATCTTAGCTGATTGCCTAAGGCTAAACAGGATATACATTCCGAGAACAGGCTTGACCACAGTGAGCACATAAGGGACAAGCATTCTTACACAAGTTTGAACTTACACAATAAGGGACTTCATACAAAATGGCGGGGGTATAAAAATGGAGTCATGATGGTTCATTCATATTATTACATATACAAAATGGAGTCATGATGGTTCATTCATATTATTACATATACAAAATGGAGTCATGATGGTTCATTCATATTATTACATATACAAAATGGAGTCATGATGGTTCATTCATATTATTACAAAAAGGCGCAGTTTGTATTAACAAAACACAAGGGGCTTTTTACATGATCCTTTCAACAATTATCATAATTTACTTGTCTGCATTTGTAACTTTTTGAGGTTTTTGGAACCCTTATATAGTTTTTTGTATGTCAGTTTTTTCGTCTGGAAAAAAGGGAAAACCCTTAAATGAAGGCGATTGATGGTAATTGAACACTTGTATACAACTGCCAAACAACCTTTTGTAAACATATATACACACATATAAAGTGAAGCATGATTGATTCACGCACAAATGCCCCAATTTGCTTCAATTATTGAACTGAAACAATAAGGCAAACCAAATAATTAGACTTTCCCCCCATAGATAGCAATTAACCTTAATTGGGCAACAGCCATTATTATTATTATTATTACATTTAAAGCCTCTTGATGGGCCTTTTGAATAATTATAATATTATGCAGAACAAATGAGATGTATACATATGTTGGAGTTGAACAATTTCATGTCCATGAGAATGGTGGGAGACTCTCCTTTAAAATGAATAATCCGAAAGTAATGCTTGCTCTGTTGACCATGCAGCTATAAAGAGTAACTGACTATTAATATAATGTGGGGTTACCATGGTATTGTCACACTGAAGTCTTACGTGCTCACCTCCTGTCCTTTAGGCTTCACTAATTAGTCGCACATAATGGAAAACTCTTATGCATGATATTTCTTCCAGGACTGCCACTGTGCTTATTCACTGGTCCTTGGAGAATGTTATGTTCACAGAATAATGTAATTATCTTCTATTTTAACTTGAGCTTCTAAATTCAGTTTGTCTGGAGGCAGCTCATAAGCAGCGCATTGCTTCTTGGTGCCAATGCACTCTCCTACTGGTAATGTCACACCCTAAAGATAACGATCCCATCAATATCAAAAGCATACAGCATACATTGTTGGTTGCCACCTTTTCAACATACCTTCCGCTAATGATGGTGGTTTGTTAGCATGTGGGAATTGCATGCTGTTAACTTTTACAATTACTGTTGCCAAGTGTTAGCATTGTGGTTTTGCCTTCGTGCGTAAGTTAATGCCCCCTATACATTACTCTCCTCAGCATGAAGGCATGGAGGGAAGCTGCTATATACTTCACAATGCCTCACCCACCGTAGCCCAGGCCAGGTCCCAAGGAGGGTTCTGTTATTGGGACCCTGCCGCTTAGAAGAACAAACCATTCAGCCACCAGTCCGCTCCTTCTACAGAACCTCCGTCTCCCATCCACCACCACCTTCTCTCCCGAGCTGGCTGCTCCTC
Source organism: Lithobates clamitans (assembly GCA_037952925.1). Taxonomy (NCBI): domain Eukaryota; kingdom Metazoa; phylum Chordata; class Amphibia; order Anura; family Ranidae; genus Lithobates; species Lithobates clamitans. The sequence goes on along the minus strand of JBBGZY010001990.1, from coordinate 62,394 downwards.
CTTCACTTTACTTCTTATGCCCCGTACACACGATCGGACTTTCCGACAACATAACCATGGATTTTTGTTCGAAGGATGTTGGCTCCAACTTGTCGCTCACACACAGTCACACAAATGTTGTTCAACAATTATAAACGTGGTGACGTACAGGACGTTTGTGATATCTCCATTACGAACGTTAGTTCTACAAGACTGAGCGCTTCCGGCTCGTACTTAATTCCGAGCATGCATGGACTTTTGTCCGACAGATTTGTGTACACAAGATCGGAAAGTCCGACAGCAAACATTTGTTGGCGGAAAATTTGAGAGCCTGCTAGCCAACATTTGTTGGCGGAAAGTCCAAAAGCAAATGTTCTATGGAGCATACACACGGTCGGACTTTCCGCCAACAAGCTCACATCCAACATTTGTTGTCGGAAAATTTGAATGTGTGTACGGGGCATTACTCTTTTACACCCAGAAGGTTAACATGAAGGTTTACACTCAATTCCCCTTCCCTATTCACTGTAGGAGCAAACTTTAATTCTCTTTTCAAGTAAATCAGACGAACGTTACTAAATCTGAACTTAATTTACTTGAATAAACAGCATTAGGATCGATCAATAGTTCCATTGCATGTTCACTAAACAGTTCTTTAGTTGTTACATGAATGAGGCAACATATCAGGAATCATGACGGTACTCATTTTCCCTTTTTGTAAATGCTATGCTGCTACTGCACTGTACTTGGGTTGTGCTGTGGTGCGCATGCATTTAGGTTGTGTTATGTCCCAACAAGTAGTAAGTATGCCTTAAACTTAGTCCTGTTTAGGGGTCCCCTATGGGGTAATTCCATTCTTGGTGCAAGGTCTACATCTCCATCTTTAGGGTCTCTGTATAGCTCACATGACCAGCAACAACCCAGGCCCAACCTCCTATCGCCTATATATATCCCCAACACGGGAAGCACCACAGACCAGAAAAGGAACAGCACCTTAACTCAGGAATTACTGGACATTAACCCCATGTGTACAATTGACATCCTAGTGACCTGCCTACAGACTAGTTAGTCAGACAGTTAAAAAATCGGCTATAAAAACCATGTCACAAGGTGTGAAACTGTCCAATCGGTGTCACTAATGGACCCATGCATGTACACCGTAATGGAAACCTGTCATCAAAGAAATACAGAAGCTCAGTGGTTTCAGCGTTATGAGTCACTCACTCAGTGACTTTCCTGATCTACATACTTGACTCTCAAGTCATGGGGTTGATTTATTAAAGAAGAAGTATAGCAGTGGGGTTGATTTATTAAAGAAGAAGTATAGCAGTGGGGTTGATTTATTAAAGAAGAAGTATAGCAGTGGGGTTGATTTATTAAAGAAGAAGTATAGCCAAAGTTTTTTTGGTTGTACTTCTGTGGATCACAGGAGTGCAGTTCGCTCTGCACTCCTGTGATCCGTTATCAGCCAATACCGGGCTGAAGCCCGGTTCACAGAGCCAGTCCAGGCTCTGGAAAGATCCCAACCATATGGTCGGGATCCACCCAAAAGCCTGGATCGGCACCTGGATCAGCCTCTCAGCGGTCCACAGAGAGCCTAAGCCAGTCCCTCCCGCCCCCTCCACAGCACAGCACTCTGGTGAGCACTGGAGGGGAGAGCAGAAAGCTGGAGACTGACAGTCACAGTTCTCTGCTCAAAGCGAAGGGAAGAACTGAACAATCTGTGATGTTTGATCGCTCAGTCCTCACTACAGAGCCAGCGGGGGGACAGATGCAGCATTGACGCTGCATCCACCTAGGTGAGTATAAATGTTTTTTCCAAAGCCATACTTCTCTTTTAACCATCTCAATACACTTTCACCCCCTTCCTGCCCAGGCCACTTTTCAGCTTTCAGCGCTGTCACACTTTGAATGACAATTACGCAGTCATGCAACACTGTACCCAAATGAAATTTGTATTATTTTTTCCCCACAAATAGAGCTTTCTTTTAGTGGTATTTGATCACCTCTGCGGTTTTTATTTGTTGCGCTATAAACAAAAGAAGAGTGACAAGTTTGAAAAAAAAATTATATATTTTTTACTTTTTGCTATAATAAATATCCAATTTTTTTTTTTTAAACACATTTTTTCCTCAGTTTAGGCCAATACGTATTCTTCTACATATTTTTGGTAAAAAAAACTCGCATATTTATCGCATTATCAATCGTATATTGATTGGGTTGTGCAGAAGTTATAGCGTCTACAAAATAATAAAAGGGGATAGATTTATAGCATTTTTATTATTATTTTTTTTTTTTACTAGTAATGGCGGCGATCTGCGAATTTTATCATTTACATTTTTGGGACCATTCACATTTATACAGTGATCCGTGCTATAAAAATGCACTGATTACTGTATAAATGTGACTGGCAGGGAAGGGGTTAACACTAGGGGGTGATCGAGGGGTTAATTATGTTCCTAGGGAGTGTTTCTAATTGAAGGGGGAGGGGACTCACAAGGGGAGGAGACCGATCGGTGTTGCTCTATACTGAGAACACACATCTCCTCTCCTCTGACAGGACGTGGATCTGTGTGTTTATACACACAGATCCACGGTCCTGCCGTGTTACCCATCAATCGCGGGTGCCTGGCGGACATCGCGCCCGCTAAGCACGCGCATCGGGTGCCCAGTGACGCGGCGCGCACGCTCTCCCTGGCGGGCCAGGAAGGCGAGGGCGTCATATGACGCCCTCCCAGAACGAGAGCCGTGCCGCCTGGCCAACATATGACAGCCGGAGGGGCGGCAAGCGTTTAAAGGCAAATAGGCTGTTTAACTTGCTAGAGAGCTTAGTATATGCAGTGAAAATTTACTTTATAAAGAATACCCATTTACACGCAAGGAAAATAATAAACAGTGCATATGCTTGCATATGATTAGATGATGGAAGTCAACAGAGTGGTACACTAAGCTGAAGAAAAAACTCTTGCAAAGTGAGCAGCCTATTTCCTTTGAGTAAATCATCCACATGGTGGCTCAAAAATATTAGTCAGTAGTAATAAATCAGGGGGTCAGAATAACAGCCAGGCAGCTAGTATTTGTAGAGGGCATTTAGAATTTAGCATTCTCAGCCCCTATATTTCTCTCTTATTTTTAATAAGCATTTCTCAAAGAATTTCTAATAACATGAAAGCAGATCCTAGTTATACAAGCGCAGGTTACACAACCCAGACTATTTATTAATTAATACAATGAGCAGCAATGCTGAACAGCAAATTCCAGTTTATTTAAATTAGTTTAGTACATGATCATATTCAATTGGCTTCTGACGGAATGGCCAACAATTTACAGCTTTCCTACATTTCACATGACAGTAACAGCCCAGTATGTTTGCAGGGATCCTCCCTCATTTACAGAAAGGATCTTGTCTGAAGCTGTTGAAGTGACAAATTAGGGATAGATGGCTTAAAGCTGATCTCTGGGGTAAACAAGAGGCATGTGTATTTTTACTTGGTGTTTTGTGTATTTCTTCCAGATCTGTGCAGTAATCCAGTGTGAGGCTTTCCCTCTGTATAGGAGCTTCCTGTAATAAAGACCGACCACTGCTGCTCTCTCTTCTTGTGCAGGGTGACTGGTCTTGTCTCCGCCCCCTCCAGTAGTTTTCTGCAGGCAACCTGCAAGGGGTGGGCCTGCTGAGCCCCGCCTATGGCTATGCTCTCTGCACAAGCTGCATGCAGCAGTGTCATGGTGTTTCCACTATACAGGTGCATCTCAAAAAATTTGACTATCATCAAAAAGTTAATTTATTTCAGTAATTCAATTCAAAAAGTGAAAGTCATATATTATATAGAATCATTACACACAGAATGATATATTTCAAGCATTCTTTCTTTTAATTTTGATGATTCCACGAGGAGGTTAAGTCACAAAAGGTCATTGCTAAAGATGTTGTCTGTTCACAGAGTGCTGTATTCAAGCATATTAATGGTCCGGCCGCACCTGGAGTATGCTGTCCAGTTCTGGGCACCAGTCCTCAGGAATGATGTACTGGAAATGGAGCGAGTACAAAGAAGGGCAACAAAGCTAATAAAGGGTCTGGAGGATCTTAGTTATGAGGAAAGGTTGCGAGCACTGAACTTATTCTCTCTGGAGAAGAGACGCTTGAGAGAGGATATGATTTCAATATATAAATACCGTACTGGTGACCCCACAATAGGGATAAAACTTTTTCGCAGAAGAGAGTTTAACAAGACTCGTGGCCACTCATTAAAATTAGAAGAAAAGAGGTTTAACCTTAAACTACGTAGAGGGTTCTTTACTGTAAGAGCGGCAAGGATGTGGAATCCCCTTCCACAGGCGTTGGTCTCAGCGGGGAGCATCGATAGCTTCAAGAAACTATTAGATAAGCACCTGAATGACCACAACATACAGTAATATGTAATGTAATACTGACACATAATCACACACATAGGTTGGACTTGATGGACTTGTGTCTTTTTTCAACCTCACCTACTATGTAACTATGATTGGAAGGAAAAAGTGTGGTAGAAAAAGGTGCACAAGCAACAGGGATAACTGCAGCCTTGAGAGGATTTTGAAGCAAAGGCCATTCAAGAGTTTGGAAGAGATTCACAAGGAGTGGACTACAGCTGGTGTCTGTGCTTCAAGAGCCACCACACACAGATGTATCTAGAACATGGGCTACAACTGTCAAATTCCTTGTGTCAAGCCACTTCTGAACCAGAGACAACGTCAGAAATGTCTTACCTGGGCTAAGGAGAAAAGGGACTGGACTGTTGCTTAGTGGTCCAAAGTCCTCTTTTCGGATGAAAGCACATTTTGCATTTCATTTGGAAACTAAGGTCCCAGAGTCTGAGTGAGTGGAGAGGCACAGAATCCAAGTTACGTGTGACGTTTCCACAATCGGTGATGATTTTTGGGGAGCCATGTCATCTGCTGGTGGTCCACTGAGTTTTATGAAGTCCAAAGTCAGCACGGCCCTCTACCAGGAAATTCTAGAGCACTTCATGCTTCCCTCGGCTGACCAGCTTTTTGGAGATGCTGATTTCATTTTCCAGCAGGACTTGGCACCTGCCCACACTGCCAAGTACCAATACCTGGTTTAATGATCATGGTATTACTGTGCTTGATTGGCCAGAAAACTTGCCTGACCTAAACCCCATAGAGAATCAGTGGGGTATTGTCAAGAGGAAAATGAGAGACCCCAGACCCAACAATGCATATGGGTTGAAGGCCTCTATTAAAGCAACCTGGACTTCCATAACACCTCAGCAGTGCCACAGGCTGATCCCCTCCATGCCACGCCATATTGATGCAGAAATTCATGCAAAAGGAGCCCCGACCAAGTATTGAGTGCATACTATACTCTACATGGACATACTTATCAGTAAGCCAACATTTCAGTATTAAAAAACCTTTTTTTATTGGTCCAATTTAATATTCTAATTTTCTGAGATACTGAATTTTAGGTTTTCACCAGCTATACGCCATAATCATCAAAATTTAAAGAAAGTAATGCTTGTAATGTATCATTCTGTGTGTAATGAATCCATATATGTTATAAGTTTCACTTTTTGAATTTAATTACTGAAATAAATAAGTGATTGCAAAGCTTCGTTTTTTTGTTTTTTTAAAATAACAAATATGTCATACTTACCTGCTCTGTGCAAGGGTTTTGCACAGAGCAGCCCCAATCCTGCTTTTCTGGCCCCCCCCCCCCCCCCCCGTGGCGCTCCTGGCCCTTCCTCTTTTCGAGTGCCCCCACTGAGAGCTGCTTTCCATGGGGGCACTCGTGCATCCATTGACAAAGACAGCAGGACTCAGCCCTGCCCCCTACTCCCGTTTCACTCAATTTGATTGACAGCAGTAGGAGCCAATGGCTCCTGCTGCTATCAATCTATCCAATGAGGACCCAAGACAGCGGCTGGTTATGCTGTGCTTGTTCCCGTCGCTGGAATGAACAGGTTCAGGTAAGTAAAAGGGGGGTTCTGGGGGGGCTGCTGCAGCACAAAAGGTTTTTCACTTTAATGCATAGAATACATTAAGGTGAAAAAACCGTGAGGGTTTACAACCCCTTTAACTTTTTGATGATATTCTAATTTTTTGAGATGCACCTGTATTACAAGGTTCCCAATTCCCAAAGGCATTTGGTGCAATAAAGTGTATTTATATCATTAGTGGCCATTGAAGAATATGTTTAAATAAAAGTTTCTGTGCCCAGCATTTAGCTTTAAGTGTACTGGTGCCTTTATTCTACACAAAGAAAACCCTGTCTATTCATATACAAGTCCTGTGCCATATGACCATGTGAAGCAAATGATATGTAGCTAGATTACATATGTGTGATCACGGGATGCTTACTATACACAATGGGTTACTGATGTGCGGAGTTCTCTTCGCACGTCTCTTTCCCACCAGTATTCCTCTGATAGTGAGTCTATTTTTGAACCAGACAAACAGCTAGATTATAATAATGCACACAGAGGAGGAAAATCACACTGATATTTATAGTACGGGGAGACAAAGGAATATTACACATATTGGAGAGTTCAGCCCTATTTGCCCGAGGGTGTTGAAATTTCCATGTGCTGCCAGCCAAGTATATACCAAGATCATTTAATTCAGGTTTCTCTATTACCACAATTGGAAAGTCTCTGTTGTATTCATGTTAAAGTGGTAACAGCATAACGGAACACTACTGATATTGGCTCGCCTGTAATTAGATGTCTGCTGTGTGATGTGGTAGAAGCTCCTTTGTCTCTAGCAGTATAAAGACTAAAGATTTTATTCATCATGGAAAGCTTCTGTATTTAGATCTAATCATATGTTGTAGTGCAGCAGTCCACCCTCTACCTACACCCACCATGTGCCCAGTAATCTAGTTATCGGGGAAGACGGGTTTTTGAACCACATGAATATTTAGGGCAGGGGTTCTCATTCCCATGCAATGTGAAGTATTTTTTGTCCTATGTATTGACAGAAAGAAAGTTTAAAAAAAAACTCCTTTCACATCGTCATGTGACCAGAAGCTGCAGCTCCCATATTCCACAGAACTCAAACAATGGTACATTTGTAGGGAGGAGCAGGTATTCTTCCTATCTGTAGATGGCACTGCGCCAACGCTACACGGGAAGGAAAATTGTCCCCTTAGAGACTCCATTAGTCCTCTCTGTGGAAAATAAGTACTTATTGGCGTATAACACGCGCCGGCGTATAACACGCACCCCAATTTAAGAGGGAAGTTTCAGGAAAAAAACCTTTTTTTTAAATAAACCACTTTGAAGCAAAATAATGGTCAGTGAGCATCAATGCAGCCTGATTAGTGCCCATCTGCAGCCTCAATGCAGCCTAATCTGTGCCCAACTACAGCCTGATCTGTGCCCATCTGCAGCTTCAGTGCAGCCTGATCCGTGCCCATCTGCAGCCTGATCTGTGCCCAACAATACTGCTCACCATCTCTCCTTGCAGAAAATCACCGAGCCGTCATCTTTATTCGGCTCTCAGTCAGCAGTCACGCACACACAGTCCCGCCTCCGCCATCATCATTGGACCAGCTCCTGTGATAGACAGAACACTGGTCCAATGCCGGTGGCAGAGGCGGGACTGTGTGTGTGACGTGCGAGCCGAGTGAAAGCTGAGTTAGAGCTGAGCGGAGAGCCGAGTGGAGAGGAGATGACGGCTCTGTGATTTCCCGCGGCACTCGTTCCTCTCCGAGATACGCAGTCGGCATATAACATGCACCCGCGATTTATTTTTAGGGGGGAAAAGTGCGTGTTATATGCCAATAAATACAGTATCTGATTTGATGCCAAGTTCCTGTAAAAATTTAGGCAGCCTCCCTAATGAGGGAACCTTTAAATGGGGGATCTAATGTCATTCAGGCGCACTATGTGCGAGTGGCTGGGTAGGACAAGGAACCTGATGCTTAGGGAAAGGTTCCTGGCATGTAGGGACAGTTCAGGGGACAACATATGGTGCCAAAAGAGCCTTCTGAGAATCGCTCCCAGTGATCAAATACATTGTGTTAGTACCAGATACCACCACCCCTCCAGCAGAAACCATCCTTCAGTAACATTACAGTAAAATACAATACCGGGAGCTGTGTTGGTATCGACTTGTTCTCCATTGTGCCATAATGTTCATCTGTTGTGCTGTCCAGGCCCGTGGCTTGCACCTTGTCAAACTCTATGAGAGGCTGACAGCTGCTGGAGTTGGAAGGGGTTGGACAGTGCATCGAGTGTTACTAACTTTCAGGGCAGTTTGGCCCAGGGATGAATGCTCGGAAAGCAGATTGCTTGCATGTCGAGCATTTGTCCCTGGACATATAGCGCCCAAAAAGTAAGTACCGCTCAGTGTACCATCTAGCTCTATCCAGCCACAGCAGCTGTCAGCCTCTATTAGAGCCTCGTGCACCTGGGCTAAATTCCTAGAGAGACCTTATACAGAGCTCAACAAAGGTACATTGAATAGACTTTAGTGCAACAAACAAGATGAAACATCTCACATTAAAAAACGAAACATTCAAACCAGTTCGATGAGTGGTGGCCTGATGACTGGTGGGGGAGTATTCATGAAGCAACAAGGGAGGTCGAGAAATAATTGGGCCTCGTGCGAATTGGGCCTCATACGGATTGACTGTTTATCCCCAGGTCATAAGACTCTAGCATTTAGGAGTGGGTAGAAAGAACAGAGGCACTGTCCAGCCCCCTTGCCAGCAGCCTGAAAAACATTATAAGAGGCTGAACAACTGCTGCAGCTGTACGTGGCTAGATGGTGCCCCTGGCAGAACTAATGTTTAGAGCAGTAAGCGCCCAGAAATGAATGCTCAGAACACAGACTGGTTGTATCCCTAGGAGAATACTTCTCTAAACGTTAGTACCACTCAGCGCACTGTCCAGCCTTGTCCACCCACAGCAGCTGTCAGCCTCTCACAGGTTTGTGGCAACAGGGTTGGACAGTGCACCTCTGCCTTCTACCTGCACCTAAACACCAGAGTCTCATACTCCAGGGCTAAACACAACATGCCTGAGGCCTTAATGAAGCAGAAACAGGGAGACCTTTGAATTGTTGGCACTTCAGTACAGCTTCCACTTCAAAAAGAAGAACAGTGAGCAGCACAGCAGTGCCTTCACCAAATCTCCTGAGGCTACTAGTCAGGGCGCTAGTGCCTTAGATCAGTGGTCATCAACCCTGTCCTCAGGGCCCACTAACAGGCCAGGTTTTATGTATTACCTTGGGGAGATGCAAACTAGAATACTGCAATCACTGAGCAGCAGATTATATCACCTGTGATGTATTTCAGTTATCTTGCAAACCTGGCCTGTTAGTGGGCCCTGAGTACAGGGTTGATGACCACTGCCTTAGATGATCTCACATGGAACATATACAAATATAAGGCTCAATGTATAGGAGTGCCTAGGCACATGAAATAAAAAAGTCGATTTTTTAGGATACTAATTAGGCACTAATAACATTTCTAGGTGTGACCAGTTTTTCAAAATGAAATCAGGGGACACCCTACTCACCACATCTGCTTTTAACTACGCCGACAAAATCACGCCCCCATTTTTAACAATATTAAAACAGTATTTGCAATACCGGTAAGGGTAATCTTCCTGTCTTTACAATTAAAAAGTCAAAACAGTGGGGGAGATGAGATTTGCTAAAACTGGTGCACACAGAATCTGGCGCAGCTGTGTATAGTAACCAATAAGCTTCTAGGTTTTAGACCCCGTTCACATTGGCGTGATTTGACATGTCAAATTGCATGCCAAATTGCAGCCTATTACTGGCAACGGCACTGTCCCAATCGATGTGATGCTGACTTTGCGGCGCCACACCGATTTTCAAAAGTGCTTCCAGCACTACTTTTGGCGACTTCGGGGTCGATTTCAATAGACATCTGTGCATGAACACGCACATATGTCTTTCAAATTGCCCCCGAACTCGCACTGAAATGCGGGTTTGAAATCGCGCTCAACTGAACTTGCACGATTTCAAACGCACATTCAGTGTGAACGAGGGCTAATTGTCAAAGCTTGATTGAACAAGCTGAAGTTGGAAGCTGATTGATTACTATGAGCAGCTGTGTGTACCATTCTGTGTGCACCACTTTTAGTAAATTTCTTTCAGTGTGACAATATTGGGCTTGGAGCACTCTTCCATGGACACAATCGGGGACACTTCTTATCAAGGGAAAACCTACTGAAAGCTTGAACTGTCCCTGAAAACTGGGGACATCTGGTTGCCCTACTATAACACAGAAAATCTTTGTTTCAGGTCTACTTTAAGGGCCATTTTTAAAAAGCAGTGATTGTGACTTTCACTAGACATTCACTGGAGATGAACCAATATGAAACACATGCCTCAGTAAGAGTCAACTGCAGTGAATGTTTGGTGAATGTCAGATTAACTGCTTTATAACTATGTCCTTAAGTATTACGTCATACAATATGTTTTAATGTGGGTTTTAGATCCCGAGTCTCAATATTAAATACAGATTTAGTATACCATTTGCTCACAGTAATTACCTAAAACGCCTCACCATGATTTTTTTCTGAAGAAGCGTAGATGAGTAACCTTCCTTCTCCTTTGTTTTGATGCCTTTGAGGAGATGTGACACGTAACACAATGTATTCCGCTGGAATCAGCTTTTCTGTGATATAAACTACTTCTAAATATACCATTGCAGTGGAATCTCATCTTTCTCTTTATAAAGACTCTGATGCTTTATTATTTTTAGCAGTTGTATTTAAGTATCAAAGAGCTAATTTCAGCTTAGACAAGTGCTGAGGTCACCAAAGCTTTTCTCAAGATCACCTAGGGCACAGAAGCAAAAGATAACTAGTTATCCAAGTCCTGGCAAGATCCTAAGTATAATGGGTATTGACCTTAGTTTTATTTCATTTTAATATTTCCTTTTTTTTTGTCCATGTCAGAGGAACTCAACCACCTTCACATGCTGGACTATGCCAGTGTACACCCATGCTGTTTATTAGCTGGTGGCCAACACTGATGCCACGTCCACCCTGTGAGTGATAGCTTTGGTCTCTGGTGGCAGGGGCTTCTCTAAAAACCAACGCTGCTATTCACAAAGATCAAGAGGTGGTAGAGGGGCCCTGGACACGGATTATCAAAGATGATCAAAATGTGGACAAAGTCATTATTTATAGTGGAACGTCACCCAAAAGGGAAAGTTCTGCTCTCCATCCTCCTCTCCCCCTCCTCCTTTTACATTTGGCACTTTTTTTGGAGGGGGGGGAGTGGGTATCTGCCCCCCCCTTCCTTCCTCCACAGCCTTCTGGAAGACATCACAGGTCCCAGAAGACTGCAGGGCCATTCATAAAGTGCAGCTCACACGTGCAGTTGGGTACCGTCTGTGAAACTGCAAGGCTTCACTGCTGGTTTCCCTTAGTCAGGATTGAAGAATCGGCTCGGGTGAGGACATCCCTTGATCCAGGGGCAGGTAAGTGTGCTTATATTAAGTCAACAGCTACAGTATTTGTAGCTGCTAACTTTAAATTTTTTTGGGGAGACGGGAGCTTCTCTTAAAGCCCAATTGGCAGCTCACCACAAAGATTAGGACCTCCCATTAGAGAACATTCAGCTAAGCTGAGAAACCCAAAATGTAATAAGTTCAAGTAAGTGCCAAATGAAAAATCTTTAGGAGTCTTCTTGTGTTGGACTATGCCAATGTACATCCATGCTGTTTCTTAGCTGTTGGTCAATACTGATGCCATCATGTCCAGGTATTTCCAGGCTTTTTAAAAATACTGTACATTAAACTGGTGAAGAATATCTGTAAAAGACATTTGTCATGTTTCTTGAACAATGCTTTAGTGGCATGCAACGTTTAAGGGTATCAGAAAATATGAATACTTGGATGTTGCTAATACAATATTATTGTTTTAAATTGGAGCAGTAGTAGAATATTGCACCATGTTAGCCTTTCATTAATGCAGAAATGTTGGCGTCTAAGTGATACACTTTATTGGCTGACTTAAAAAAGAAGCCTCATTACAATTTCTTCTTAATTTTATTTTTTCTCCCAGTGGACCAAAGCACTTGGTCTCATCCAAATCTGTCTTTCTGCTTCTAAGCAGCGTGATTGAAGTCCAACCATGCTGTTAGGAAGGAGGCAGATTTGTTAGTGACAGCTGTGGTCTCTGCCAGCAGGAGACCAACATGGAGAGGGGTTTTGGAGATGAATTTTCACAGGTTATCAATATGTGGGCAAAGTCATTATGTGAGCCCAACTATATTTGGCAGCTCACAACAAAGATGGAAATCCCCCAGGAGAGGACATTCACCCAAGTTGAGAAACCCAAATGTAATAGGTCAAAGTAAGCGCCAAATAAAAAATCCTTGGAAGTCCAAAGTCTTTATTGTTCAACTGGTTACATACAACAAGCAGGACAAAGGAAAGTCAACGTGCTTCAGGGGGCACACGATCCTCCTTCCTCAGGGCTGGATGAAACGGCATGATGCCAAATGGACTCAAAAGTACTCCTAAGCAGACTGATCTGCACCAGTCAGCACTGACCATTGCCTATAACATCCTCTGCCTGCAGATCAATCTGCTTAGGAGTACATTTGAATCCATTTAGCATTCTGCCACTTCACCCAGCCCTGATGGATTGGCATTGGCTATTTTTTACCCTGCTTGTTGTAACCAGTTAGACAAAAAAGACTTTTGAACACCTAAGGATTTTTCATTTGGCGCTCACTTTGACCTATTATGTTTGGATTCACAAAAATCACATAGACTGTGGCGCTGTGTGTCTATCTGCTGCTTTTTAAAGTGCACAGTCTATTTGCCTTTAGTAAATCAGCCCCTATGTGTCTATCTGCATTTGCTATTACACATACCCAGCCTCGGCAGATGGATTACACAGCACCGCAGCATTGTGTGATTTTGTACCTTTAGGAATGAACGACCAGTGATAGCTGACCAGTGCCATGTATACCACAGTCAGGCAGCACTGATTGTTCATTAATAAAAGTAAAAGGTTACATAGCGCTGTGTAGACACTGTAGCTCTGTGCTAAGACACTGCGCCATTGGCTCTCGCTGTCAATCAAAGTCAGTTAGCCAATCAAGAGAGAGGGGGGGTGGGGCCGTACGGCAGCTCAGTGTCTGAATGGACACACAGAGCTGCAGCTTGGCCCTGGTGCTTAATGTGGGGGCACTCGACAGGAGGGAGAGGCCAGGAGCAGCGAAAGGGGACCTGAGAAGAGGAGGATCGGGACTGCTCTGTGCAAATCCACTGCACAGAGCAGGAAAGTATTACATGTTTGTTATTTTATTATAAAAAAAAACGAGACTTTACAATAACTCTTTTATGTGAACCCCAGAAATTCAGGGAAGCAGCACAGAGAGCAGGAGCCAGCAGCATTAAAGATTGTAAACTGCAAGTACTGTGATAAATATTTTAACAGTTTACTGGGAATTTTTTTTTTTTTATTGTGCTCTATGTATTAAACTAAAAAAAAAAAATAACTCTTTGGGTTTAATACTACTCTAATGAAGAAGAGTGCCAAAAAAGCTGTGATCATATGTGTCAGTTTAGAGCAATCTGAAAAATCAAATGTGATTTGTTGCTTTGTCAGAAAGGTTAAAACTGGCCAGAGGGAGAGGCTGGGCTTATTTGCAAGTAAGGAGGCTGATAATGACCGGAGGGGTTGGGGGGGAATTTTCATTGCAGCCCCCAGGTATAGGGGGTTGAAGGCCTTTCCCAGGAAGGTACTCTTTTATATATATGTGTTTTATTGTTCCTCTTACATGTTATATCAGAGAACTTTCTTCCTCCAGAGGCAAGCTCAATTAAATCTGTTTTCTGAATGAGTAAGCAATTCAGAGTGAGTTCCAGCTTACTGTGGTCAGGCTGCAGGCAATGGAAAGATTGATGATTTACCTCCCTTCACTGCAGTTTCATCATCCTGTATGCTGTCCTAGTGACGTTTCCAAGGCTGAATCATTGCAGGCTATCCTCACCGGCCAGCATGTCTCTCTGTGCAATGTTATAAGAGCTGTCAGAGCACACAGCTGACTGCCTGATAGAGAGCAGAGCTAACCTTGGCTGTGTGTTTTTCCTCAAAAGAACATGACTTGTATAAATAGCTGTTAATAGCATGATGGGTGAAGCCCTAATTAATGATTAATGTACAGTCCATCTTTCTCTTTTTCCACTTAAAGCGGAGGTCCGACAAATTTTTTTTTTTTTTTTTAAAGTCAGCAGCTACAATTACTGTAACTGCTGACTTTTAAAATAAGGACACTTACCTGTCCAGGGCACCCGCAATGTCGGCACCCGAGGCCCAACCATCCCTCAGTCCTTGGGTGCTGCCGCCGCCATCTTTGGTAAGGGAAAGGTGCCAAATGTGACACCGGAGAGGGGAAAGGTACCGAAAAGTTCAATTTTTTTGTGGAACTCCACTTTAAAGAGGTTGTAAACCCTCGTGTTTTTTCACCTTTATGCACCCTATGCATTAAAGTGGTTGTATAGTCACATTTTTAACTTTTACCTACAGGTAAGCCTATAATAAGACTTACCTGTAGGTAAAAAAATATCTCCTAAAACTGTACGGTTTAGGAGATATTCCCCTTGCAATGAGCCGCTGACTGCAGCGGCGCATGCACAAGGGATTCTCGGCTGAAAGCCTGGCAGATGCTGGACCTTGCCGGAAAAAAATTTTCCCGCGCGGGAGTGACGACATCGCGGCTTCAACTACTCACAGCGCTGGAGCCGCGTTACCCAGAAGACACGCCGAGGCAACATGTCAGCTACCTCGGTGTGGACCAGGTGACATACCGATGCCTCGTTCTAAGGTAAGTATTTCATAATGAGCTAGTATGCGGTGCATACTAGCTCAGTATGCCTTTTACCTTACAGGTGTATAGAAAAAAAAAAAAAGGTGTCAGCGGGTTTACTACCGCTTTAACCACATGCCGACCAGTGCACAACTATATACGTCGGCGCAATGGCACGGCTGGGCACGAGCCCGCCACATTCTCCGTGACCGCGGGTCCCACGGACTCAATGTCCGCCGGGTGCCGGCGATCGTGTCACGGAGCAGAAGAACGGGGAGATGCCTATGTAAACAAGGCATTTCCCTGTTCTGCCCAGTGACATGACAGGGATCACCGCTCCCTGTCATCGGGAGCAGTGATCACTTACATGTGAGTAGTAGCCCATCCCCCCCACAGTTAGAATCACTCCCTAGGACACACTTAACCCCTTGATCGCCCTCTAGTGTTTAACCCCTTCCCTGTCAGTGTCATTTACACAGTAATCAGTGCATTTTTATAGCACTGATCGCTGTATAAATGACAATGGTCCCAAGATAGTGTCAAAAGTGTCCAATGTGTCCGCCATAATGTCGCAGTCACGATAAAAATCGCAGATCGCTGCCATTACTAATAAAAAAAAATAATAATAATAAAAATGCCATAAAACTATTCCCTATTTTGTAGACGCTATAACTTTTGCGCAAACCAATCAATATACACTTGCAATTTATTTTACCAAAAATATGTAAAAGAATACATATCGGCCTAAACTGAGGAAAAAAATTATTTTTTTTTTATATATTTTTGGGGATTATTATTATTATAGCAAAAAGTAAAAAATATTGCTTTTTTTCCTAAATTGTCGCTCTTTTTTTGTTTATAGCGCAAAAAATAAAAAACGCAGAGGTGGTCAAATACCACCAAAAGAAAGCTCTATTAGTGGGGAAAAAAGGACGACAATTTTGTTTGGGTGCAACGTCGCACGATCGCGCAATTGTCAGTTAAAGCAATGCAGTGCCATATCGCAAAAAAAGTGCTCTGGTCAGGAAGGCGGTAAATCCTTCCGGGGCTGTAGTGGTTAAGGTGAAAAAACACCTGGCAGTGACCGACCCCCCCCCCCCCCGTTTTACTTACCTGAGCCCTGGAATTTCACCCGCTGGAGACACGCTCTTCCTTTGCCCGGGGTCCCGGCTCTTGATTGCAAAGATTAATAGCAGCGCAGCCATTGGCTCCCGCTGCTGTCAATCAAATCCAATGAAGCGGGGGGCGGGGCAGAGTCTGGCATTCGTCTCTATGGATGCAAATGCTGGACTCCGGAGCGCGCCCGCAAGGTAACCCCCCCGGGAGAGCGCTTCTAGGGGGTTTACCGATGCAGGGAGGAGCCGCAAGAGCCGCCGGGGGACCCCAGAAGACGAGGTTCGGGGCCACTCTGTGAAAAACGAGCTGCACAGTGGAGGTAAGTATGATATGTTTGTTATTTAAAAAAAAAAACGCAAACCTTTACAATCACTTTAAAGAAACGGAATATATAGTTACATAGTTAGTCTGGTTGAAAAAAGACACAAGTCCATCTAGTTCAACCAATAAAGGGTAATAAAAATCATGCAATCCTGAATATACACAATCTTATACCCACAGTTGATCCAGAGGAAGGCAAAAAACAAAAACCCAACAAAGCATGATCCAATTTGCTACAGCAGGGATAAAAATTAATTCCCCATCCCCCAAGAGGCAATCATTTTATCCACTGGATCAACTTTACCTATAAATGTCAGTACCCAGTTATATTATGTACATTTTGGAAATAATTCAGGCCTTTTTTAAAGCAATCTACTGAGCTGGCCAGAACCAGCTCTATTCCACGTTTTCCTAATGACATGAAAGTGAATAACTCTACACCATGTTAAAGTGATTGTAAAGGTTCACTTTTTTTTTTTTTAAACAGAACGGGGAATTATTTGTGTGTGTAAACACAAAACCCCGTTCTGACAGGAGAGGAGAAACAGGTTGTCTATTCCTAGTAATTTAGGAACAGCAATCTGTCTCCTCCTCCAGTCAGTTACACCCCCCCCAGGTTAGAAACACTCATGAGGGAACACATTTAACCCCTTGATCGCCCCCTAGTGTTAACCCCTCCCCTGCCAGTGACATTTACACAGTAATCAGTGCATTTTTATAGCACTGATCGCTGTATAAATGTCAATGGTCCTAAAAAAGTGTCAAAAGTGTGTCCAATCTGTCCGCAGCAATGTCACAGTCCCACTAAAAGTCGCAGATCGCTGACATTACCAGTAAAAAAAAAAAAATAAAAAATAATGAAAATCCCATAAATCTATCCCATATTTTGTAGACACTATAACTTTTGCGCTTATTGCGATTTTTTTTTTTTTTTACCAAAAATAAGTAGAAGAATATTGGCCTAAACTGATGAGGAAATTCAGTTTTTTTATATATTTTTTTGTGGATATTTATTGAAGCAAAAAGTAAAAAATATTGTTTTTTTTTTTTTAAATTTATGTTTATAGTGCAAAAAATAAAAACCGCAGAGGTGATCAAATACTACCAAAAGAAATCTCTATTTGTGGGAAAAAAAAGAATGTACATTTTTTTTGGGTACAGCGTCGCATGACCGCACAATTGTCAGTTTAAGCGACGCAGAGCTGTATCCCAAAAAATGGCCTGATCATTAAGGGGGGAAAATGTTCTGAGGCTGAAGTGGTTAATCTTCTCTACTCAAGAGAGAATAAATTCAGTCCCTCTAATCTTTCCTCATAGCTGAGCTCCTCCATGCCTCTTATCAGTTTGGATGCCCTTCTCTGCACTTTCTCCAGTCATTCAATCAGGGGCATACGTACAGGGGTCTCAGGGGTCACAATTGAGACCCTGGCCAAATGCTCCAGGGGGCCCATGATGCGGTCCCCTGTACACCTAGATAGGAGGGGCAGCGGGGGCTGCATTTACTGGCCTCTTCCTTGGCTTAATGATAGAGTCAGTGATCTGTACTGACCTGTTCATTCATAACTGAGGCATAGTAAACTGTGTTTGCTATGCTTCCGTTTGTGAATGAATGGGAAGCTCTGTACAGACCTATTCCTGGCCATTCATTCTCTGCTGCAGAGATGGAGATTAAGGGCTGTGTCCTTAATCTCCTTTCTCTGTCTCAAAGGTGAAACATCAGAGGTCTGTTTAGACTCCCGATATTTCGCTAAAGCCCCCCAACAGGGCTCCTAAAAAAATTGTGAAAAATACAATTGTAAAAATATATATATATATACATAAAATGGTAAAAAATAAATAAATAAAATAACAAAAATAAAAAAAGACGACTGACACCAGTGGCGGAACTACCAGGGTCGAAAAGGTCACACTTGTGAACAGGTCCTGGCGTTCAGTCACCTTGGGGGGTCCCCCGTTGGGGATCAGGGAGGTCCTTTATGGTTTCTTGCACCAGGACCCTGAAGAGTCTAGTTACACCTCTGTCCCTAATATCCTTTTTGAGAACTGATGCCCAAAACTGAACTGCATATTCCAGATGAGGTCTTACTAATGACTTGTAGAGGGGCACATCTCTCTATATCTCTCTTAATACAAGAAAGGACTTTGCTCACTATATTATTTTTTTGTTTTTTTATTGTTTTTTTAGAAGCGTAAGTCCAGCATAGAAGGGGGCAGAAGACCAGAAATTTCACACCTGCGTTCTATTTTTGTCAAGGACTATTTCTTGTGTTGAGAACCTGTTGGTCACATATGGCTCTAGTGTGTCAACACTTTCACTGTGTTGTAAATTTCTGTGTCCTCTCGCTGTCTGTATGCATTTTTCTTATGCCCCGTACACACGGTCGGATTTTCCGAATGGAAAATGTGTGATAGGACCTTGTTGTCAGAAATTCCGACCGTGTGTGGGCTCCATCACACATTTTCCATCGGATTTTCCGACACACAAAGTTTGAGAGCAGGATATAAAATTTTCCGACAACAAAATCCGTTGTCGGAAATTCCGATTGTGTGTACACAAATCTGACGGACAAAGTGCCACGCATGCTCGGAATAAATAAAGAGATGAAAGCTATTGGCTACTGCCCCGTTTATAGTCCCGACGTACGTGTTTTACGTCACCGCGTTCAGAATGATCGGATTTTCCGACAACTTTGTGTGACCGTGTGTATGCAAGACAAGTTTGAGCCAACATCCGTCGGAAAAAATCCTAGGATTTCGTTGTCGGAATGTCCGAACAAAGTCCGACCGTGTGTACGGGGCATTAGTGTTGTTTTCCTGCGCAATCAAAAAAACAGCCGATATTGTCACTGGTGTGTGTGTACTTGTGTAACTGTTGTAGATTGTAAGCCTCATTGGAGAAGGAAGGAGTAATGTACTATGTAATGTGCAAAAACTCTATGCATATTCATGACCAGGCCATTTTTTGCGATATAGCACTGCATTAGTTTAACAGACGCGGTCGTGCAACGCTGTACCCAAATAAAATTGATGTCCTTTTATTCCCACAAATAGAGCTTTCTTTTGGTGGTTTTTATTTTTTGCGCTATAAACAAAAAAAGACCAAAAATTTTTGAAAAAAAAAACAAAACAATATTTTTTACTTTCTGCTATAAAACACATCCAATAAAAAAAATGTAAAAAAAATCTAATTTGTTCATCAATTTAGTCCATTATGTATTCTGCTACATATTTTTGGCTGAAAAATCCCAATAAGCGTATATTAATTGGTTTGCGCAAAAGTTATAGCGTCTACAAACTATGGGATATATTTATGGAATTTTTTTTTTTAATTTTTTTTTTTTTTTTACATGTAATGGTGGCAATCAGTGATCTTTAGCGGGACTGCGACATTGCGGTGGACACCAAGTGATACTTTTTGGGGACCAGTGACACCAATACAGTGATCAGTGCTAAAAAATGCACTGTCACTGTACTAATGACACTGGCAGGTAAGGGGTTAACATCAGGGGCAATCAAAGGATTAAGTGTGTTCCCTGGGAGTTCTTGCTATTTGTGTGGGGGATGCTTTGTCTGCTTAGCAGAAACACAAGATCTCTATCTTCCCCTCTGACAGAATGGCAATCAGCCTTGTGTACATAGGCAGAACTGCCTTGGGAACAATTGGCGGGTCCCGGCAGACATCGGGTCTGCCGGACCCACTGATTGGCTCCCAGAGGTAGCTTGTTGCTGGCGGCACGTCCCAGACCCCGCAAATGAAATCACATACAAGTACGTGACTTTTGCACTGAAGGGCCGCCCTGCTGCAGTAAATGTACGTGAGGCGGTCCAGAAGTGGTTAAGCAGGCCATAGATTATTTTTATTATAATTATTATTATACAGGATTTATATAGCGCCAACAGTTTGCACAGCGCTTTACAACAAGAGGGCAGACATTACAGTTACAATACAATTCAATACAGGAGGAATCAGAGGGCCCTGCTTGTTAGAGCTTACAATATAAAACAATTTTCTTTCCTTCCACCATGAGTGGAAGGAAAGAAAATTGCTTAATTCCCCTATCAACACAGTCAGTGTTGATGACCAAATCCCTTCCGCATCGCTATTGCATTCTATTGGTGGGGAGCCTCCCCTGCCAGCAGAACACAATAATCACTGTAGTCGCCGGCAGTGATTGCATGAAAAAAATCCGACAGGCTGGTTGTACGGAAGTCAGTCAATGGATTGACTTCAGTACAACCAGCCTGCCCGTAGATGTATTGAACCACCGCTAGTTCCCTACTGAACTGACTTCAGTAGGGACCAGCCGACCACACTTCATGAACAATTTTTAAAGTTTTATTTAATCCCTTGGGGGACCATGTACATGTAGAACTTGGTCCCATTTGGATCTGTCCAGCCATAGCTAAACAGCGTGGTAGGACAGTTTGCCCCCCGCTGTCTGACAATGCTGCTATCAAGGAGATGAATTTGTGAGTGACGGCGCTCATTTCTGGCAGGGCTGGCACTACTTAGCACAGGCCTACAGCACTGATTGTTCATTCATAAGGGTAAAAGATCAGTGCCGTGGTGCTGTGTTCTATCTGCCGGGGCTGTATATTTACTAGCTGTTAGATCACATAGAGCCTTGGTAGCAAGTGATCTTCCACTATTATGAATGATCAATCAGCGCTAACCTATCGGGACATTGTTCATTTAATAGTAGGAAAAGAGGGCAGAGGCTCACTGCTGGCTGAACTTCCCTCCACAGGAACACCCATAAATTGGGCTTCAGAATGGGGTGGTACAGACTGAAGAAGTTCTCTCCTAAAAGGGATACCTCATACCTGCCCTTGTTTTATATCTGGCAATCCCAGTTTTAGAACTTAGTATAATATGTGTGCGTTTGAATAAATGGGGCCACACTCTGGTTGAAAAGTTGGAGTATTCTCTTCCTGTATAGGTGACAACTCAGGATTTCATGTTTTCACTCATTTCCAGGTGACACAAAGAGGACGACAAAAACAAGAGGACAGTAAAGAGGATCCTGTTTTCACAGTAGGTAAGTCCAGTCAAGTATATGCAGTTTATTAAAATCAAAACTGTTTCCTAGCTCTCACAAGTCATACATTGATATTTATCTCCTTTAGCCCTGGTTCATATTGCTACGACTTGTCATGCAACTTGAGAGTTCAAAGCTGCCATGTTGGCATCAGGAAAATGGAAAATTGTATCAAATACTTACTGTAATTTTCCTTTCCTGATGCTAATACATGGCAGCATACGAACCCTCCCTCTGATCTTTGTGCTTTATACGGAGAATGGGGGAGGTAGCTCTCATGCCGTGTACACACGAGCGGACTTTTCGACCGGACTGGTCCAACGGACAATTCGACCGTGTGCTGGCTTCATCGGACCTGCAGCAGACTTTTTTGGTCGAAAATCTGACGGACTTTAGATTTGGAACATGTTTCAAATCTTTCCGACGGACTCGAGTCCAGTTGAAAAGTCCGCTCGTCTGTATGCTAGTCTGACGGACAAAAAACGACGCAAGGGCAACTATTGGCTACTGGCTATGTACTTTACCTGTACCTTATCTTAGTCCGGTGTACGTCATCACGTACGAATCTGTCGGACTTTGGTGTGATCGTGTGTAGGCAAGTCCGTTCGGCGGGAAAGTCAGTCGGATAGACCGTCGGATAGACCGTCGAAAAGACCGCCCGTGTGTACGCTGCATTAGTCAGACTTTTATAGAGCTAAACAGGTCCTATAGGTGGATAAAGGGGCGGAGCTATATCATATGTATGTTGCCATGGATTGGCATCAGCAAAGGAAAATTACGGTAAGTATTTGATGCAATTTTCAATTTTTGTGTTTTTTAATCTGCCCAACAACAAATTTTCCAGGAAAAAAATAGCATAAAATAGCATAAAAATGCAAAACGCAAATTGCAGCAAAATTGTGGTAAAAACCCACAAAAAGCACTGCAGAAATGCTCAAAAGCCAACTGCACAGATGTGAATGGAGCCTTAGTAAAAATGCGGCAAACCTTCCATTTCTTATACCACTCAGGCAGCATTGCATTTTATCAGTCAAAATACATTTTTTCACTTGATCTTTATTCTCTAGAGCGGACATAGAGAATCTGATTCTTCTGTTTGATGTGTACATTAAATGCCCCCTCGTCCTCAGACCTCATAATGACAGCTTTGCTAAGCAGTTTTTTGTAATAGGACAGGCCCAGCCTAGGTTTGATCTCCACACCCTGCAGTAACTCCCCTGTTTGTCAGACAGACAATAGATAAGAAATACAACTCATCAGAGATCGAACAAGTACTTCTACTTGTCAACTGACATGTAATCACCTATAGAGGACAGGTGAGAGAAGATGATGGAAATGGGTCAGTATTTCTCACGATAGGAGAGCCCAAAGCAGTCGTGATTTTTCTATATGTTTTGCTGTCAGAAGTGGAATTGCCCATTAAATTGAAGAGGGAGCGATCTCAGACCAGACAGTGATGTCACACTCAGGTGTACACAAGCTTAGCACTTAGTAAATCATGCACAGTTCTTCTAGAGACTCAGGGCAATGTAGCGAGACAGTGGAGACAGCTAGCCGGATGCTTTGTCCTGGGGTATTAGCACCAGGAAGAGATATGTGCTGATCCCACTTTACAGATCACTGATGCCATTTCATTCACACACTGCACACATGTCAAACACCTTACTGTAGACACAGGGATCAGAGCGATATTAAATATGTGAACGATTACAAAGTACCTACTGAGGCGAGAACAAACTCTGGAATAATACTGCAAGGCAAAGGGAAAAAAAAAATCAACATGCAGCCAAATAATGAAATTATATTAAATATTAAAATAATCAAATTCAGTAGCAGTTAAAATTTTCTGCATCACTTATGACAATTATATCTAATGTGACACCCACGCTCTGGAATACAAATAATAATAAAATCAAAAATGATATATATCTATATATATATATATATATATATATATATATATATATATATATATATATATATATATATTTATATATATATATAGATATATATATATATATATATATATATATATATATAGATATAGAGATATATATAGATATATATCTATATCTATATATATATATCTATATCTATATATATAGATATCTATATCTATATATATAGATATCTATATATATATATATATATATATATATATATATATATATATATATATATATATATATAGATCTATATATATATAGATCTATATATATATATATATAGATATACATATAGATAGATATATATAAATTCATTCAGTATAATTTGTTTATATTGTAATTCCGGTGTTCGGATATATCCGAATCTCCGCATAACGAAAAATTTGTCTGAATATTAATTGGGAACGAAACAAACCGCACATGTCTAACTCAAGCCAGTCCCACTAGCGCCTCCAATGGTTCCACATATAACCTCATTATAGTGGTTTTTTAAAAAGCAGAAAAGAGAGATCTCCCATAGCATAAAACCAATTATTAATAACCATAAATATTCTAATTAACAATTACACCTTGACAGATGAAAATGCATGCAACGGAACATAAGCAGGGAACGCTTTCAGCTCATCCAGCGTGCATTTCTCCAAAACCACAAGTGACATCATAGAAGTCCCACCCAACGCGTTTCATTGCTAGTGTGCAACATCCTCAGGAGCAGCATTAGCAGGACTTCTGTCATCTCACTTTGTTATTATTATTATTATTATACGAGATTTATATAGCGCCAACAGTTTACGCATCACTTTACAATGTATAAGGGGGACAACACAATTACAGTACAGTTCAATACAAAAGGTACAGGAGGGCCCTGCTCGTAGAGCTTACATTCTAAAGGGAGTCGGTGGTGGTACAAAAGGTAATAGCTGCAAAGAATGATTTGATGGGGGTGGCTCAGGGACAGTTACTGTATGTGGGTGTGGGATAAGCTTCCCTGAATAAATGAGTTTTAAGGGATCTATTAAAGGTGGACAGTGTAGGGGCTGAATTTCAATACCTGAATTTATGAGAAATTTGAACATGTAGCCAATTAATGAAATTATAATAAAATTATAAAATTTGAACCAACAATAAAGATTTATTTGACTCACTTATGACAATATTTGATTTTTTGGGTAATAAACAGCTACAGATCAGTCAGATAAAAGCCTGCATCTTATAAGTTCTTTTTAGGGGAGGGTTTAGAATGTTTATTTTTTTCAAATAAACATGTTATACTTACCTGCTCTGTGGCACCGATCCTCCTCCTCTGTGGTTCCCCCGCCGCCACTCCAGGCTCCTCCTTTTCTCAATACGCCACCATAGGAAGCCACTTGTGGGCTTGCTCCCGAGCTGGGCTGTATGCACCTATAGATTCACACAGCTTGGCTTGGCCCTGCCTCCTTGCTCACAGGATTTGATTGACAGCAGCAGAAGCCAATGGCTCCCGCTGCTGTCCCTGTGTTCTGTGAGGAGAGAGAGAGAGAGAGAGAGAGATCAGCTCCACTAAGATAGCACTCAGATAAATATAAGGGGGGGCGAGGGGAGGATACTTCCACTGGAACATTTGTTACCCTAAATCAGAGAATGCATTAAGGTAAACATGTTTTGCCTTTAGAACCACTTTAAAGCTGAACTCCAGGGAAGTAAAAAAATCTTTCCCTGGAGTGGGGTTACTCCCACACTGCAAGGGTTAAATGCTTGTTTAGGTATAGAGCAGTGGTTCTCAACTCTCCCTTCCCTGAGGCTTTCAGCCACCTGCAGATCCCCAAACCTCCAACAGTGCCTCCCAGCTCCCATAGTGCCACCGAACCTTCCATAGTGGTCCACTGTGCCCCTCAACCTCCCACAGTTCCCCCAGGACCCCTGAAAGCCCTCAGCCCCCACAGTGCCCCTGGAATATCCCACAGTGCCCCCCAGCCCCCTAGCTTGCTGCAAGTCCTCCATAGTGCCCCAAATCTCCAACAGTGTCCTACAATGCCCCCCAGTCCCCACATTGTACTCCAGTCCACCAAAGTGCCCCTGGAAAGCCCACAGACTTCTGGACTCACTGCCCCCTCCTGAGACCCCTAACCCCAAAATAGCATTGGCAATATTCTTTTAAAGACCCCAGCAGTACCATCATAATTTCTGGCTCTGTTATTGACCACCTCAGAGTTCTTGGTGCTCCTGTTCTTCTTTGACTTTTGCTGCTCCCTTTTTCCTAACACAAAAATCCTACAGGGAGAGTGGCACCCCTCATCCTGGCCATAGCAGAGATATCATCGCTGGAGTCCCCGGAAACGCCAGCAACTACCAAAATGTAACCAAAGAAACATTAAGCTGGACACAGATATTATTTGTATGTGCTGATCCGTTTCTTTACATTTTCTTTACTTTTTCTTTACATGTTTTTTTACATTTTCCTTTACATTTTCTTTAGATGCTTTCCTTATGTTTTCTTTGGGTGTCTGTGTCCATGCACACTATACACATTTACAGGCGTTTAGAGGCAGAAAAAGGGCTCATGCACACTTGAGCTCATAAACACTGCTTTTACAGGCATTCAAGCTTTTTTTTCTGCCTCTAAAAACCCCTCCATGTTAGCCTATGTGTCCGTGCACACTATAGGTGTTTACAGGAGTTTAGAGGTAGGGGCGTTTAGAGACAGAAGAAAAAAACACAAAGGTCAAGTCCAGGAAAGGAGTTTTTTAGCATAAAAAACACTCAAAAGCACCTAAACGTACATAAACGCTCGTTAACGTTAGGTGATGTTATGCACATTCGCGTTTGCGATCGGGGGGGCAGAATCATCGCAATTCTTCCCGCGATCCCAAAACGCTCTACAAAACTGACAAATCGCACCACGCTTGTTTAGATGAGATTAATTTTAAATGGCACTTTAACGTGGGTGCAACTTTGCCACGATAAACCATGCTAAAAACGGTGCAAGCCACATCGCGCAAAAGCTTGTCACCCAAAAGAACCTCCACCTCCTTTTTGGGTGACAAGCTTTGCATGATGTGGTTTGCTGCCATTGCAGCGTGATTTATCAGGCGACAGTCGCGGCAGAATCGCACCCGTGTTTACATGCCATTGAAAATGAATAGTACTTAAATGAGCGAGGTGCGATTTGTCCGTTTTGCAGAGTGTTTTGGGATCATGGGCAGAACCACGGTGATTCTACCCGTGAACGCAAATGCCCAGGTGTGAACGGGGCCTAATACTTTCTAATGGGCAGATTAAATTAACATGTTGGCCAATAGAATGCATTATTGCAAGATGTGTGAATGAGCATAAACGCATTGGAAGGCATATGCAAAGAAAAATTTGCTTTTTTTTGCATTTCTTTGTTGCTAAGCTCCTGTAGGAGAAAATATAAAGAATACAATGTGCATGAGGACTTTATTTGCCCTAGTTTCCCTATAGTGAGTTTATTTCTAAATCGAAGGAAATGATCCCTCTGGGCTAATGTTTGCTTATTCCACCTTTTACTTGTAGCCTTTGTAATAAAATGGATGATGCTGCGTCTCTTTCCCTCTGACTAAGTAGCTGACATCTCCCCCAGACTGTCTGCAATCAGTACCATCCTCCAGCCTTACACTTCTTACCACGTATCACCTCCGACAACCTCCGACAACCTCCGACAACCTGCCCTACAAAGTGACTCACTTCCTCCTACATGTAGACTGTGCAATGTGTGGCTGAGCTCTATTATAGTTATGATGAATATATTTGTATATCAAGATGTATCATATCTTAAAACACAACTTATCTTTACAAGGCTGTTGATCGCCAATGATACATTGAAATACCAACCGAGAAGGAATGCAGATCCTCATAGCAGTCATGTGCAATACAAAAAAGAATGGGATGTGTGGATAGTTGGATAACAGAATGTCCACACATTATACCTCCCAACATTCTGAGATGGGAATGAGGGACACCTATCAGCAAAAGTATGCAGGCATAGGACACACCCCTTGCCACGCCCCCTTAAAAGGAGAATTGTACAAAAAAAACAAGATTGGTTAAACCCACAGGTGTTTTTTTACCTCTACTATTCCTTTATTTTATCTTTTGGAATCTACAAATGCAGCAATTTAGAAATCAAATGAAAGGTTTAGAGCTGGAAAACACATTTTGATAGATAAAAAGTGCATTTTATATACATCTATATAGATCAGACCAAAATAAGGGACAAATGAAGAATGAGGGTCAGAGGGACATTGCTCCAAATCAGGGACAGTCCCTCCGTCCCGGCCACATCTCCAACACGTTTCACCCCGCCCACAGGACTTAGTCCCGTGGGTGAGATGAAATGCGTCGGGGGGCAGAACAGAGATAGACTGATACTGATATTACCTCCTTGATGAACGGGACTGCTCACTGTGCGGTTCATTAGCATTGCTCCCAGACACTGTAAGCAGTTTAGATTCTTCACCAAACCTGCACCCTGGATGGAATCCACCATACTACCATTGTACTGATGAGAATTTTCATTAAAATGTTCATTTGAAAATTGACTAGTGTATGGCCATCCTAAGTGATAATATATATGTAAGCAGGTGCAGTTTACTTTCTCCGCGGCAGGTGGCACTTTCCTGCAGCAGCACTGTTGTTGGAGGAGGAAGTCAAGAGGAACAAGGTTCCTCTATGGTTTCCTTGGGTCACTGGGATAGTTCCTATTGGGTGTTGCCGCCCCATGTGAGTCTAGCAGCCATCTTGGGTAAGGCAGAGCCTATTTAAGTTTTGTTGTGAACCATTACTGCATTCTTCAATACAAGTTTTTCATTGCATCCGTCTGTGTGAATTATTGCCACTGCACCACGCTGGACCCCACCTACAAACTTTATAGCTTTTTTTTTTTTTACTCATGCACATTATTTGAAAATAATCCTGTGGATTATGAGCCAATGGTCAAAGAATTCAGAAAAAAAGGCTTGATAATGCAGCCAGCTGTACAACTCCTGCAGAGTTCCAGCATAAAAATCTTACTTGGAGGGAATGTTTAGAAGGATTGGAGTTTAGAGTCTATGTGATGGTTTCAAGATATCATCCGCTTATCTAATATGGTGTCAACAGTTTCTTTCTGAGTTGATAAGCTAAAGTAATATTGTACATAGCTGCTCATCAACAAAATGGAGAGTTCACTTTTTGGAACCATAAGTTTCAAATCAAAATGCATGAAAAGTGTTTTTCTAATGAATCAAAAATTGTGTGAACCTTGTAAACAAGTGTCTAAGATGTGGGTTGAAAGAAATGTGATCTTCTCCATGATCTCCAGCTCAGGTGCAGGAACTCAAAGACGTGAGTAAACCATAGTCAAGCCAGGCAGCCAGGTCAGACAAGGTTAAGTAAGCAATAAAGACGAATCATAAACTTGTCTCGTAATACCCCAGGTGTGAAAAGCTTCAGATTGAGAAGTGATTTTATGAATGTGTTTCCAAAGCTCATGGCGTCCACCATCTGCCAGAAGAGCTGATGCTCCTGCGTGTATTTTTGGCCAGGGTCAGCTATTGTAGGGGTGTTTGGTTATTAGAAAAATGTCAGCCAGACATGGGTGGATATCATAGACAAGGCATCTGTCTGTCTTCAAAATGTACACATTCCCTCCTGGTATCTTATGTAACAGTCATAGCTAATTGGTTGGACTACTGCGTTAGGCATGTATGACCCGAACAGAACATTGATTTGCCCAGACAGTTTTTATATCCAGGCCCTCAGTTAAAGTGTAAGTTTACCTTTCAGGAAGATTTTCAGAAAATCCAGCTGTGCAAGTCTACTAATGAATAGTATATACCAGCCATACTCAACTAGGGTTCCCTGGAACCCTGGGGTTCCTCTAGAGGTTGCTAGGGGTTCCTTGAGCTGTGGCTGATGAACCACCTATTTGATGATGCCTACAGGATTCAAGGTTCAGCACCACTTAGCAAAGCCAGCAGCAAGACACCAAATATCATTTTAGCTGTCTTTAAGGGTGGCATTCTGAGCACCACTTTAAGGGGAGCCTTCTTCCTATTAATCACCAATATAAGGGGCAATGTCCCTTTTGAGCCCTGATGAATTGGTTTTAGTAAGTGTTCCTCAAGACATGAAAATTATTGGGGTTCCTCTAGGGTTAAAAGGTTGAGAAAGCCTGGTATATACCAAAGCTCTTCTTGTTGAAAATGGTGATGGTCCTGTCATTCTATATGCAGCTGTTTTGGGTCCCCTCTGGGAAAAAAAAAAAAAAGCCCTGACCCCCATACCTCTCCATCCTGCCATTTGCAGAAAAGTTCTGAATTTCACTATATAGCGCCCCCTAGAGGCCACTCATGACATTCAAACTGCACATGCACAGTACATCCTCTCCTGGCTCCAGTCAACCTTAGTAGTGGTCGCTCCAGGCTGTTCAAGCTCAGCATGTGTGTGCTGCATGGTCTTCTTCTCTAGCTGAGTGCACTATTTTCAACAAGAGGAGCTGTGGTATGTATTATTCATCATATGTAGAATTGCATAGGGGGGTTTTTTGAAAATCTTCCTGAAAGGTGAACTCACACTTTAAAGTGGAAATCCAGCTTCCCCCTAATTAGCCTTTAAACTGTCTATCCTGATCCCATCCAACACCTATGCTAACTAACCTGTGTAAGAAAGATGTACAGCATATTCTTGAACTGCTCTGGACCGGTCG